>CM038215.1:259797481-259929852 GCA_021442155.1 Cymbidium sinense | reverse complement strand
GAGAAGCGGCGGAGGCTACTTGGCGGTCCGGCGACCTCCACCACCGATGGATTTTCTTGATGCTCACCCAGTGGGGCCAATCATTCATAAATTGTTCTCATCAAGAGGTCCACCATAGACAAAGATCTCCCATTGGAGGGTGGCGATTGACATGTCACAATACACCCACCCTATGGGTACCATCCCCACTTAGGTTCTCACGAGGCACTCCACTCAACCAAGGATTCGAAACCCTATTTAGGGGATGCCTTCCCTCTGGGTAGGCATAACCCAGGATCTTGCTCATCCATTCCACCTATTGAGGTGAGGGTAGTCCCTGCTGATCACCTCATCTGGATGGTTGGTAGGAGACCAAAACATCATTATCGCACCACCATCACATCATATAGAGATAAAGAGGAAAGGGGACATAGACACAGCCCCCATGATAGTTGATCCTCCTGGTGAGGAAGCCAAGGCAGTGGCAATGCAATGCTTGCAGAAAGAAGTCTATAGTTAACAATCACTTGAGGTATTCATCCATCATAATAGATTGATTCGTAGATGATATACTAGTGGACTACTTTGCCAAGAAGAGGCAAATTCTCGGGAGTGACCTTTCAGATCAGGATGATGATAAAGTTAGTTTTGATCCTAACGAGGATGACATGTTGGATGATACAGCCGAGGTCCACATGGTTGAGACTCAGGGGGTCTTTACAGTGGGAGCAGACTAGCCAAGAAGGTGTTGTGCTCAAGGATGGTGACATTTCTCACTCGACTCGGCACCTCCTCCACCATCTCATACAAAGAGATGATAATATTGATAAAATGGGGAAGAAGATCTAGGAGTTGATGGTAGTAGTTGCAGCATTGCAGAACTCAACCCCAATTTCACAGCCTTCTCCCATAACAGCCGGCCATCTAGAGTTGGTACATAGCCTAGAGCATCCTAGGTGCATTCCCAAAGAGGATGATATCAGTAATTTGCATAGGAAGGTTATAGATGGAATTTCCATGCATGAAAAGAATATCAAGCACATGGTAGAACAACAGGTGAAGGAAGTGATGGCATAAGCCCGGGGAGCTCATTTATTCCAAAGGGTTGACCATACCCAGAGAAATTTGATGTAATTTAGTACCCCAAGGGTTTTGTGCCCCCTTCCTTATTGATGTAGTGGGCATATTGCACATTTTAGAGTGGTTGTTGCAATGGTTAATGAGTGATACACTATTATTCGATTTTTGTCGTGACTAGGTTGCATTTGATTGGTATGTCAAGCTACCCAACAGCTCAGTGAGGACTTTTGCTGAGTTAGAGCACCTCTTCATCAAGAGATTTGCTAGAGCTCATCAAAGAGTAACTATATGTGATTTTGTTGTAATGACACAAATGCCCAATGAGTCTTTTGTTGATTATATTCCTAGGTAGCACAACATGAGCATGAAATGTGAGCCACAACTGTCTGAATAGCACACCATTGAGATTCTTATCAAGAATATTCATGGCCCTGTCGCCTTCATACTTAAGGGCTTTGTCATCCAGATATTTGAGAAAATAATTAACAAGGTGGTTAGCCTACAAAAAAGGCCAAATAGTTGCCCTTTTAGACTATCATCATCTTCATAGAAGAAGATGTCGTGGACAGTTATGTCAAGGATAAAGGGAAGCCAGTCCAAGATGAGAGAGCCCAAGCTCAATGCGACCTCCCTCACCACATCGACCATCATATCAACTGTCACAGCCGGCATAACGGCCATTCCACCACATAAGCAGCCTACCTAGTAGCGATATTCCTACCCCCCTCAGAGTAGCTATTACCCACCTACTCTTGCCGATGGGTGAATAAGCCATATTCATTCAAGAGGAGGTAGAAAAAATCTTTAAGAATCTCTTAAAGAAAACGACTTTCTTACGAGCCCAAGAGGTCGGAGGATGTGGGCAAGAGTGATGATCTTAACTATTACCCTTACCACCACATGGTTAATCATGTATTAGAGGATTGTATTACATTTAAAGACTAGCTTGAGCATAGCTATAGGTTAGGTGTCATGGTCATCCCTAAAGAATACTTATTAGAATAACCTTCCAATTCTATTATGGGTAATTTTTGGGGAAACATGTGATCCTCTTAAGACTAAAGAAGGTTGGGATATTGCCTTACCCCGAACATCTAAAAAAGTAGTTTCTAAAATTAAGAAACTCTCTTTATAGGTGCTTGAGGCAACTCAAACCTCCAACACCAAGGAAAGGTTTTGCCAAAGACAACTTGAAGAAGGTGGTGACAACCCAATAGTAGTGCGTAGCCCCCTTATTTGCCCGGGGTAGCTGGTGGCCCACCACCAAGTCCAGATTCCATCCACAATTGTACTACTTCTTCTTCCTCCCTATCTCCTCTTCTCTGAGAGCATTGTATTATGGACAAGGACACTAAATCCCTTACCCCACTTACTTTATTAGATTTCTATCATGTGCCTCCATCTAATAAGAAATAAGAAATTAATGAAGGAAGCTTTCACTTACATCTTATCCACTTCTAATACTTTAGATTTTATTCCTCTTGAAAACTCTCTAAGTCTAGAAAATAATAATCATTTCGATCCATCTCTTTGTAATTCATCAGTTTTCCCTTCACAATTAATCATTCACCACTTGAGATTGACTTGGAGTCAACTCGAGGATCCCATAGAAAAGATGTATGTATACGATGAAAGTGAGCTTTCATAAGTTCATCATTTCAATAAGTCAGCGAAGTCAACTTGTAGTGGCAAGTTCTACCTCCTGTAGCACCTCGGGATAATAAACAAGCCATTGGTTTTTGGTGAGCAGATATCCCTCCACAGATGCTCCATATGGATATGCTAGTGGAGGACCAAGTCAAAGTTGATTACAATGTTCTAGCACATCTTAGAAAGTTGTCAGCTAAGCTAAGTATATATGATGCCTTTATCTTATCCAAAGAGATGAGGGAATCTCTAGTCAAGGATCTTCTTGATCCATAGATATGTTTAGCTCAACTAATTACTATTGAAGAAGAGGCACGCAGCTCAAAGTACATCTTAGGAGTCACATTCAGTAATAAAGACTAGGAGTGACCAAGCAAAAATGCCCTCTCTACATTATAGTGGATGTTGGTAGAAACATGATATCAAGAGTTTTGGTTGTCCAAGGTGCATCAGTAAACACTATGAGTTTAAGGACCCTTGCCTACTTGAGGATTGGCATCTCCAAACTCCAAAAAGAGAGGATGATGTTGAGAGGATTCAATGAACAAGGGGCCTTAAGCTCCATAGTGTTGCCATTAGAGATAGATAAGAAGGCAAGCCCGTTCATATCATAGACTCGTACATCCTTTAATTGCTTGGGAGACCATGGATACATGAGAATAATGCAATTCCATCTTCTCTACATCAGTGTATGAAGTTCATGATAGGCGAAATTGAGTATTACATCAAAGGAGGTCTCAAGCCTTTCGCAGTTCATGAGGTCGGGATATATGAGGATGCAACCTATTTTCTTCACCTAAATCAATAAGTCCATTCTTGTGAATCTAGTTAAGATCCCCAAGAGGGACATAAAGAAAAAAAAAAGAAAAAAAGAAAAGATTTAAAAAATGAAAAAAAAAGAAATAAAAAAAAGAAAATAAAAGAGAGCGAGATATGGACTCAGGGGAGACATAGAGCCTGACAATAGATTCAACCCGCAGTTCATTACTCCATTCAAACATATAGGTAGGATGACCCAACCTCCACCAGGAAAAGGCAGAGGACAATTCAAAGGCAGCCCCCGAGGTGGAAAGCCTTCATATTGGCCACCCAATAGGAGGTATGTCCCAGCAACCAGGAGTACACCTACTATCCGCATAGAATTAGAATCTAGTTCAGAGGATGAGTCTTATGTGGTTAACACACTAGCTAGCTCTTCCCAGTAGTAGATCCCTTTTGAGGTGACGTTTGAGCATGACAGTGATAAAGATTGGGCTCTAAAGCAAAGCATAAATATATTCAAGTCTATGAATTTTGAACCTTAGCTCTAACCCCACTTTCATCCTAAAAAGTTGAGGGCTTGGTAGTTAAGGAAGACCCTAAGTCATCCACATATGGGAAGACTCAGAGGTTCTTTTTGGGAGCATTCTCCTCAAGTTAGGAAGCCGAAGTAGAACTTGAGGATGATTCATATAAAGATTTGTGGTGTTTATTTTTGGAGATGTGACACCACGTAGATCTTAGGGGTACTTATTGAAGTGATCGGGTATGACATTAAGAAATGGTGCACTATCTCGAAAGAATCATCACCTACAATGGACTAATCACTAATAAGGACTCATAAGGCATGATGGGTCTTGAATATAGAGATTTTCTCCTACTTTACATTGAAAAAGTAAAGGGTTTATTTTAAACCAAGTTCATTAAATTCTCTATAGAGGCAAGCCACCATAGTTAATTACTTCTTAAAGAATGAAATCCTTTAAGAATACTCTCAATTAAAGTAGACAATTAGGATCTCCAAAGATTTCAAGATTAGATTATCAAAGTATTGGTTATATTTGGAAAAATCAAATGGGATAGGTCAAAAGGAGAGACTTATTTTTAGAAGCCAAAGGAGATGAGTAGGAATATGATACTAAGGCTTAGTGAGCACTTGAATCTATTGTGGTTGGGATTTATATGTTTGAATTAAGAGATTACTTTATTAGAGTTTATTTTATTAGAAGGAAATAGCTACCTTGAATCTAAATCTAGGAGCTTTGAAAAGAACCAAAGCGTGACCTAAATCTAGGAAGGTGGGCATAATGGTCTCCACAAATAGGATAAACCATCACTTTACAACCACCTGAGTGGTGCCACTAACTCCTATACTTTAAAATCATGTGCAAGTCTTATTACAAGATAGTAGGTTGTTATTATTTAGAAAGAGACTAAAGTCCTTAAACCCACTCCCAGAGACTAGAGCATAAGATAATGACTTAATCTACAAATGCAAATCTTTTCAAATTTTATTTGATTTGACACTTCATTTTGACAAAGGCTTTTGGATTTTTTATGCCTAAATGCATGTTAAAATGAGATTATTGGCTAAATCAGTGAGAATGGGTGTTTTCCACCACAAGGGATGCCCTCACAGGTCAAGCATTCCTCTATCGTACAAGGTTGGAAATCCCTTTTTTTTAAGAATGAAATAATATGATATGCATGTTATGAAGCATTCAACCATTCAGCTAAGGGGTTGCTAAAACTTTTAATTATCTTGATTATATCCTACGCTTCATGTGAGGTTATGAGTTATTTAGAAATTTAATTATGAGTTGTAGTTGGGTAGAAAATTTATTTTTCCCTACGAGCCTAATCGCATCCAGGCCATACAACAAACACCAATCATAAAAAAACTATGAAAAGGCATGTCATTTCTAATGCACAAGCTAAACATAACATCAAACATTTTATAGTAATGCAAAAGGAATCTAACCCCATATAAGAAAGAAAATGGTAGCGAGTTCTACCCTACAATTCAAAAGAATAATTACAATTATAAATGATAATACATAAGGGTCTTCATCTTCAAGTCTTCATGTCTTTCTCCTTTGATTGATGGCTTCAAGGCATCACATGGCACCCAAGATAGTCTTCTAGCTCATCCTAAAACCCCATAGCACTAATCCTAATTCCTAATTGCAAAATTATATTAAATGGAAAAGTAAATCTAACTACACAAAAAAAGGTTAGCTAAACATACATTCCACCCAAGTAATTATATTTGTAATTTGGACTTAACCACATGGGTAACCAAACCCACTGTCCTAACTTGGATTATGCTTAGGGCTTAAGAAACCGCAAAAGGCATTTATATTTATTTTTTATGGTCCCTTTATAATCCACTAAAAAAACATGATTACTAATCATGACTAACATCCTATGAAACATACACCCTAATCAGTCTAAAATAATACATCACAAAATAAAATATACAAACCATGCACCACTAACATAAAGCTAGAAGTGGTGACTTAATTCTAATGTGTGATTAAGGGTTTGTGTGGTATGTCCTAACTAGGCTTTAGTTAAAATTTTCTAAGTGTGAAAGATTCAATTTAAAGGGTGATTTCACTTTAAGTGTTTAATTGATTTTAAGTTTTAATTTGTACTTTTTATTTCATTTGACCTACACTTAACTAAGTGTTATAAAGAAAGAAAGATCACTCTCTTTATCCCTACCTTAAGTCACTTTAAAGATTAATTAAAACAATTCTCTTTAGTGAATGCTTATTACATATTTTTTAAGTCCTAAGTTTAGGTTCACTTTAAATAAACTCATTCAATAAGAAATGCATCTCAGATTAATTGAAATGAACTATCATCACACATGTTTGTTTATTTCTTTCCATCATATATAGCATGCATATGGTTAAATCCTAAACATATACATGCAATTTATATTTTAGCACACTTGAATGATGAATGTAATATTTGGAATTGATGTTTCATTTGGTTGAATTATTTTATCATATTAATTTAAAGCTCTATCTAAATTCTTATACAAAAGCATAAGAAAAGAACTTCAAATCATATAAACAATTCATTTGAACAAATATGAATACATGTTTATTTTTTTAATAGAAAAGGGGTTTTCATTAGTAAAATGTACACAAAATGTATAAAAGTTTTAAGTATGCCATTTGTTTTGCACCAAGGGAGGTAGAACCTTACTTAAAATGCATCCTGGGAATGTCTAATATATATATTTTTTATACATATGGATATACAACTATAAGAATAGAAACCATGCAAAAGATTAATTATGATTTTTTATTCACTAATTATATCACACACACACACATAAAAGTTTTTATAGTATGCATTGTTTCAGCATATAGGGATACTTAAAGTTCCCCTACTTAATATATATTCTTAGTGTATATATATATATATATATATATATATATATATATATATATATATATATATATATATATATATATATATATATATATATATATATATATATATATATATATATATATATATATATATATATATATATATATATATATATATATATATATATATATATATAATGCAATAATAGAATAAAACCATCAAATTTAATTTAATTGATTTATTTGTAAATGAATAGTTCCATCAATTCTAATGTCAAAATGCATAAGAATAAAATCAAATAGGTACATCACCATTATTTTGGACCACGGGAGTGAGGTAAAGGCTTCCTTGGGGCTACTTAAAGTTGTACGTCCCCGAGATCTCCAAACTAATATACCCATTAGCATTCATATCCATGCGAGTCAAGATATGAATAAAGGAAGGAAAGTCCACCATACTAAGTTTATATTCACATGCACCTCCTATATATATAGTTAATGTCACAACATATTATTATTCATTAATAAGCTTTTGAAAATACATTGAGAATTAATAGTGATAATAACACATATTTTAAATTTAAGCACATAATTTGACATAAAGAAAATTTTTTATTTAATTAATTTTTGAAACGATGAATGCATTAATCAAGTGGCATATAATATTTATATATAATTGGAAAGAAATAAAGAAATATAAGCATGTATTTTCATTCAATCTAACTAATTTTTTAAGGATCATATTAAATTTATAGTAAACCAAACTTTAAAGTTTTTTTTGTTTGATTTGATTTATGAAATGTGAAAGAGGTTTGCTGGTCCTAATCTCATTCCTATATATGTAACTTAATTTGATTTAATGAAAAGAAATTAGGTTGATTTTATATATTGATTAAGTTAAGCATGGATTAAATCAATTAATTAACCTTTACCTATGTCACCTCAAGGTAATTAATTAAATAAGTATGAGCTAATATGATATGTAACCACATTGAAAAGTAAATAGCAATATACCTATGAAATGAAAGGGGCCTAGTCCAATTAGCTCATAATTCTTAATTAATTAAGCCTAAGGAGCTCACTTAATTATTCTTATAGTTTTCTCACACATATGAGCTAACAATAATTTTATTAGCTCATTCTTTAGGTTATTGAACACCCAAAGAGCTACCCAAGATTTAATTAATCAAAGCAGATTCAAACAAATTAATTTAGTTTATTAATTATCTAATTAAATCTTAATTATCTTTAGTCAACAATATGAAAAGACTTGGGAAAGAGAAAGAGGAAGCCTCACAATCCTAAATCCTCTCAATTAGTTAATAAAAGCTCAAATATGATTTGAATTTTTATTGATTTAATTAATTAATTAATTAATTAATGGGTTTTAGCTAATTAATTTTTAAAGAAGGAATGAAGATGATTTAAAGAAAGTATTGGAAGAGGGATCCCAAACCATTTCCCTAAGCATCTCCACTATTAACAGAGGTCATTAAGCTTAATTAATTAATCAATCCACTATTCATTTACTTAATTATCATTAATTAAGATAAGAGAGTAATTAAGGTTTAATCCACTGATTTCCCCAATTAATTATCCAATAATTCCCAAGAAAAATAGGGAAGGTGCTAAATTCTAAAAGTTTGAAATTAATTGGATAATTAATCAAAGAGTAATTATGCTAATTAAATTTTTAATTAAATCTTAATTAAGTAGAAATTACTATTCAAAATTAATAAATATTAATTTTAATGAATTCCCCTTTAAAATATCTTTAAAATGAGCTCTCATTTATATTTTTTATATTTTTTTATAGTTAGTTATGAATTTTGGAAGTATCAGCATTAAAAATAGATTAATTAACTTAATTAACCTCCTAATACCATCTGCGACATGGCTTGTGATGCGGGGCACTTTTCATGTGACACGATGGGATTGGATATTTAATTTGTCATTAAATATCGATGCGACGGGAATGCATTTTTTCGTGGGCCGTCGATTTGGATACCATAATCGCATGTGGATTAAAGGATTAAAGATGGATCTATGTGATCAATCGAAAGTCATTATTCGATCACGAATGGATGGTCCGTGATCTCTCCTTTTGAGCGGTGAAGATGGAACCATCTCGATGATCTGATCCAGGACCCAAATGGAGATCAAATCATCACACCTTGAGGGGAATTACAACAATCCAATGGTGAAATCAGATGCAAGTTTCTTCACAAAAAACCAACTATTTTAATTTTAAGCTCGATTTTAATGGCATACCTCTTGGAGCGGTGATTTAATGATTGAGGAAGCTTCATTTGGTAGAAATGAAAATAGTGCTTAATTTGATTTGGTGTGCTTGGAAGAATCCATTGCACATAAGTGATGGCCTTTATCAGTCCACTTCCGGTGTTGAAGGCGAGGATTCATTTCAACTCATCTAGGTCCAAGGATGGTGTGTGCAAAGTTAATTACACTTTTGAGGATGTATCTGGAGGCTCCCAATTTTAGTTTTCATAAAATCTAGAAGGGGAGGGAGCTTAGGAAATGCCGGGGAAGCTTAAGGTGTCTCCTTGGAATTATCAGTGGGGGTGAATATCAGACTGGATTGATGACAATGGTTGTTTTGGCTGTCAATGGTCCCATGGGAAACTTTAGTTTGGGTAGATAATTATCTTCGCTATGAGTGGAGGAGATTGTGAAGTGGCTCCATGGGAGTAATGGGTGTCCTTGGTGGTTTGAAATGTTTAATGGGAATGGGGAGGTGATTTTACTCCCATGGTTAACCCAACCACCCGGTGGGGTTAGGTAAATGCCTAAGTGGCCAAGGAAATGACCAAAAAGTGTAAGTGTCTTATCTCATGGGATGCTTGACAAGAGAAAAGTAGTCATTTGGTATGAATTTAATTTGTAGATTTTTAAATGGGTCAAAATGGGTTGAGCCCAAATTTCAAGTGGTTTAGTTATTAGGTTTGATTTGGCTTGATTTGACCTATTTAGGTCAAATTTGGTTAGGTTGGGTCAAGTTGACCAATTAGTCAAATTAGGTCAAGCCAAGGATTAGGTCAAGTTTAGATGACCATTTTGAGTGTATTGGTGTCATTGGTTTGGTTCAATTTGCTTTGGATTTAATTATGGCTCATTTGGGATCATATGGTCAAATGTCAAGTTGACCAATTTGACCAAATTTGGGTTGAGTAATTTGAGTCAAGTTCAATTGGAATTGAAAATGATAATTTTAGTTTAATTTTTAATTAATTTGGATTTTACCTAATTTTTTTACCTTTTAGGTCAATTTGGGCTAAGTTAGTTGTTGGTCAAATTGGTTTCATTAAGATTTTTGGTCAAGTTCAATCAATCAAATGAACTTGAGCCATTGGTTTCAATCAATTTGGTTTAGGTCAATTTGGCTAGTTTGGGTTCATATGGGTTTTGAGGTTGACATGGTCAATGGGTTAGTTGACTTGGTTTGACCCAATTCATGATTGATTAACTATGATGATCGATCATGATGATGAAGGATGAGCTTGGTTCAATCAATTTGGGTTGGATTAGAACTTGCTCAAAAGGTCTTTAGGTCACTTTGGGTCAAGTGACCTAAATGGGTATTGATTTGATCATGGCTTGATTCAAGTTTGAACTACATGGATTTAGGATGAAATATAAATCTGCAATTGGTTTAGAGTCAAATGGATTTTGGTTCATATGAACATTTCAAATCAAAAGGGGTCAACTTGGGCTTGACCTGGGTTAGCTTGATTTTGGCTTGGTGATTGTAGATTATATTTATTTTTGGGAAAATAATTGAATGAATGATTGTTTGAAGAGAAAATCTATGGGTTTTGATTTGATTTGGATATTTGGCAAGTTAAAGGAATTTGGCTTAAAGGTATAAATTGGATTTTATTTGATTTGATTTGGTTTTATAATTTATATTTATTTTTATAAATGAAAATATAAATTCATGAATCACTAGTTTGAGTGATTTGGAAGCAAATTTGATCAAGCTCATGGATGTAGGTCAAAAGGCTTAGAAATTTGGTTAAGTTTGGATTTGATCATGATTGAATCATTTGAGAAGATTTGAGAAATTTTTAGTTTGGGAAGGAATTTGAAAATCAAATGAAGGAATTTGGAATTTATGGTGTTGAGATGAAAATCAAGAGCTTGATTTTGAATTTTAAATTTGGGTGAATTAGATTTATGGATTTGATTTGGGAAGTCTAGAAAGGTTTCTAATTCTACAAGATTTAAGTGTTCTAAGTCACTAGAAGTTTCTTATATTAAGGAATTCTTAGTGTCTATAAGAGTCCTAGATCTATGATGATGAGTTGAGAACTCACTCCAAAAGTGAGGTCAACAAAGGACAGGTATGGTGTAGGTGAGAGCACCTGCACATAAAGCATTGAGATGATCAACAACGTCCAAAGGATTGCCAAAGCTAACATAAATGATCTACCCCTAAACTTGAGATGCAGACATAATCAAGATCTTAGTGCAATGCAACTCAACTTATTCCAAGGGCATAAAAGAGAAAGGAAGAATCCATTGAGGGATCAGGTATGTGAACCTTTCATTAAGAAAGCAAGTTTAGATTATCCATGGAGAGGATAAGAGTTTGAGTTTGTTTGATATGATTTAGGGAGAAAAGTTTCACTAGGGATGTTCATGAACCTTTAACTAGGGAAGCGGGTTAAGTTATCCCGAGGATGAGGTTTTATTTTGATATATGGAGAGAGAGATTTTACATCAGGGAGAAATTTAATTTGAGTTAATTAGTGGGCATCCACTGGGGATGAGAATTTGATTTGATTATGATTCTAGGATCCATCGGAGAGAGGATATGATTTGGATTTGAGGACACATCTGCTGGAGATATGAGCTTGGATTCACTGGGGATAAGGTGAATGGAATATATAGTTTTCAGATCCGCTGGGATAAAGTGGATATTTAATTTGGACTTGGAGGAGGATGGATTTGATGAAATGGACCCTGTGAGTGTGCGATGGATCTACTAAGAAGGAGCTAATATCAGCCTTGTCCTGTCTTAGATTAACAAATTCAAAGGGATAGTCTACCGGTTGCTGGGCAGAGCTAACCAACCTAAGGGGTGCCTTTCAGTGTGCAATGGTCAAGCCAAGAAGAAAGCTTGTAGCCTTACAACTTCCTAAACAAGGAACCACTAGAGTGATCTGTTGATAGCACAACAAATTGAACCCAAGCTAAGGCGACTATTTGAACAAATATCACTGTGGATTCATATCGACTCAAGAATAGTCAAAGATAATTTAATTTGGGTTATACTTTATTACTGTGCGATGAATCTACTAAGAAGAAGCTAATAATAGCCTAGACCTATCTTAAATTTACAAATCCAAAGGGATAGTCTACCGGCCATTAGGTAGGATTATCCAACCTAAGGGGTGCCTTTCAGTGTGCAATGGTTAAGCTAGGAAGAAGGTTTATAGACTTACAACTTTCTAAACAAGGAACCATTGGGGTGATCGGTTGATAGCACAACAAATAAACGACTAAGGAGACTATTTGATGTTGTCTATGACTCATCGACTCAAGAATAGTCAGAATTAATTTAATTTGGGATGGTCCCTATGGGTGTGCGATGGATCTACTATGAAAGAGAAAATATCAACCTAGACCTACCTTAGATTTATAAATCCAAAGGGATAGTCTATCGGCCACGGGGTAGAGTTAACCAACCTAAGGGGTGCCTTTCGGTGTGCAATGGTCAAGTCAAGAAGAAAGCTTGTAGACTTACAACTTTCTAAACAAGGAACCTGGGTGATTATTGATAGCACAATAAATCAAAAGCGACCTAAGGCGTCGATTTGCATTGTTGGAAAGAATGCATGATAGACTTATATCTTCTAAGGTAAGGATGACCATTGAGGTGACTGGGGTATAGTCAAACCCGACTAGGGGCTAGAGAGACCAGGGACTTATCTCAACTCAAAAGTAGTTAGGCAATTCTTATAGGGAGTTTTTGCTGACACTACCCTAAAGATAGGATGCTTATTTGGGAAAAGGTATCGCTGGGGGGTTTTCCTCCTAATCCAAAGGCAAAAATATATATTTATTTATATGTTTGCATGAACCCTGTTGGTGTGTGAGGGACCACACTGAGAAGAAGCGTATATCAGCCTAGTCTTATCTCAGACTTACTGGACCAAGGGAGAATCTACATATCTGCAAGATAAATTCTCCAACCAAGGTGGCTACTTGAAGGGATTGTCCAATCCAAAAGTAACGGTAGTGTCTAAATGGGGTCGCTAAGAATGTGATCCAAGAGTGCCCACAGGAGGTGCCACAGGGCTTTATCTAAAAGAAAATAATGCCTATAGATTTGCCAACTCAAGAAAGCATAGCATCTTATATCAGAGTGTATCCCGGTGGGTGTCGATGAACAAATAACCTAGGTGCACATTGTGTGTGACAATCAGGAGAAGGCGTATACATCTCTAAAGAAGAATGATTATGGGATAGTCTCGTTAACTTGATAGGTGCTCCATCGAGACTTACTTGTGATTGTACTTGGAAGAAAGTGACTTACATCTTAAGTGAGATCAATGAGTGACTTGGGGACAACAGATAAGTAAGGCGACTACCAAGTAGAGTCACAAAGAAGGTCGATCAAGACTTGAAGTAGTGGGAGGAATAGGACTTAGGACAACCAATCTTCTATACCAAGTTGGTTCATGATTAGTTTAAGAAGAAGGTGTAGCGACATCCTTAAATGAAACCAACATGGGTAGCACCGACCATGCATAAGGCCTACCATGCTAACAAGGCACTCATGGTGTGCGTCAAGTTAGGAAGAAAGCATAAAGACTTACATCTTCATAGGGACGGGTGACACAATGTGTCGGCCGACCAAGAAATGAGTGAGTGCCATAAGGGCCGTTATCCCACATCAAAGTAGCCTGAAACAAAATATGTGTATTTGTGTATGTCATATTTACTCAACCAAGTTAGTTCATGATGGTTAGTTTAAGAAGAATAGAATTACATCCTTTAAATGAAGCTCATGGGTAGCTTACCACGTAGTAAGGCCTACCATACTAACAAAGGTGTGTGTGTAGTCAAATCAAGAAACAAAGTGTATACTTACATCTCTAAACAAGGAACCAGGGGGACACACTAATAGGGTATGCTAGATAGATACTAATGAGTGAGGGATGGGATATCCCACATCAAAATAAAACAAAGAGATGTATGTGTTTATGTTGTGAAAGAAGAAATAGGATGCTTCTTGGGTTCCTTACACCTATCCAAAACTCATCATGGTGGATTCGCAAGCAAAGATATTCCTAACCAATATGAAGAGATGGACTTTGAGTTGAAAGAAATTTTATTGATAATTATTTTCAAACAAGATTTATGGATAGTATTTCTTTAGATAGATGTCATTGATCGAAAGCATAGGGCACTCTCCCTTACAATTTATAAGTTGATAAGATCCTCCTTGGTATGCCTTCTATGGAAAAGGGCCTTCCCAAGTGGGTTCAAACTTGTTTCTTCTTTCGGCAATTGGTCTAGAACTAAAATAAGCTCTCTACTTGAAAATATATGAGACCAACTTGTTATGAGCTTGAATCATTTTGGCTTTATATACTCGAGGTTGGCTTGAGGCATCTCTCCTCCAAACCTTGAGCTCTTCTAAACTTGGCATTTTGCTCCATTGTGATTTTACTACACACTATCCTTAATGATGGGAGTTGGACTAATGGTATAAGCTTCAAACTCATACACTAAGGAGAATGGTAGATTGAGTTAGTTACGTATGTGGTACGGTAAGCCCATAAAGCTTCAATTAACTACTCATGCCACTATCATTTGTTATCGTTGAGTGTCTTCTTTAATATTTGGATGAGAGTTTTGTTGAAGGCTTCTGCCAAGCCATTTGCCCTCGGGTAGTAGATGGTAGAATATCTCCAATCTATGATGTCTCTCTTGCTAATTTTATGCTCTTGAATATACCATTATCGGATATAATTCATCGAGGCACCTCACCTATATATATGGTTCCTAAAATTAGCACATGCTGGACCTCTTTAAGTGGGATTGTCTCGCACTTTGAAAAGTAGTCGATGGAGAATGAATGACCTTGGAAGAAGGAGGATGTCGAGACCCACTATGTCGTACCCCACTCAAATGGCCATGAGGCCAATGTAGGATGTAGAATTGGTTGGTGTAAGACCACCATGCACCTACATTGGTGGCATCTCTAGCTTATCTATGTATGTGATCATCGAAGGCTAGTAGTATCCTAGTCTCTTGATCTTGGCTTTCATCTTTGAATTTGGGCTCCTCACATAAACGAGTGTACTGGTCCCATCTTATGGGCTTTGTGTTTGTCCAAACAACATAACCACAATCATTGAAGGATCGTCAGTACAAGGTGTCATCCACGAGAGCATATAAGAGGGCTCTCTACTTCACCTGATCCACTAATGACTTCTCTTGAGGTAGTTTACCCATATTTAGATAATCCATGAATGGTTGCCTTTAATCTGGCTGCTCGTTCTTTTGGCAATAACAACCTTCCTTCAAGAGAGAGTCTCTCGATGAGTTCAGCATCAACAAGGGATAAGACTTATCTATTTTGGACCTTTATTAGTATGGACTCATCTTTTGGACATGCCAACTCCTTGGCAAGCTAATACATCACTACGCATTCTCTCGAGGAATCTTGTAGATGGTAACCTCAGGATTTGGGCCAACAACTCCATGTACTTATGGTAATGATGGAGCTTAGGCTTTAGAACTTATAAGACCAGCAATTTGGTTGATAACTAACTAGAATCCAAAGATGTTGATACTCAGATGCATGGCTAACTCTAGGCGATCGAGCCTTCATAATTGTTGGTGCATGGATTGGATGATATGAGAATCTCATCACATCATAGAGTTAGGAGAATATTCCTACCCTTTTCTGGAAGAGTATATCATGGTTCTTCTCCTTTTGAAAGAATTCATATCAAAATATCCAAGGTGAATGCTAGTGTACCCTAAGTTCATGATTTGTTCATCAGGGAGGTGATCACTAAGAGGAGAATCAATAGGAAGTAGGTGTGCTGCAAAGAAATCCGCTAGTGCTTATCTTTTCACCGCATGGAGGGGTACAAATGTAATGTCAAACTATGATAAAATCATGGACCACCATCGGATAGGCGTGTCATGAGATATTATAGTTATTGATCAGAGATCATTCACCTTATGAGAAAGCATATAGTGTTGTAGCTTTTGGGATGCAAAGATTAAAGCTAGGCATTGCTTTTCAATATGGATAGTTTGCCTCGGTGGGGATTAGGCGATGGATAGTGAGCATCCTTTCTTCATCATTGGTTTGAGCCAAAAGCAGATGAAGTCATGCGGTGTAGAGGAGATGGCTTGCGCAGGATAGATGCTAGAAGCTGACACATTATCCATGAACTTGGCATCCTTTTGACAAGTGCTAATGGTTGGCATCTTCTTGATAGGTTGGAAATGAAGCATCTTAGATATGCCAACCACCTTGGAATGATCTAGTTGAGTTAGACTTTTTAGGGGTGGCATTTCTAATATGCTTTGATCTTCTCGATCGATTTCTATTCCACGGTGTGAACAATAAAGAATTTTCTTGAAGCTACTCCAAATGCACACTTGGGATTCATTTTAAGGTTGTAAATTATCTTAACCATTCAAAACTACTCTCAAGTTGAAAGATGGTCTTCCTTTTCTTTACTTTTTTGATCATCATCGTAATATTTGACTTATGATGATGAATTCAAGAAGATTTGTGTCATGGCAGTTGGTAGGTACAGCATTTTAAGGCCGAAAGGCATGACCTATAAAAGATTTTTGAGGGGTTTGAAAGTAGTGTTTCTTTCATCTTGGGGCCATCTTAATTTGGTTGTAAATGACCCATCCATGAAGGAGAAAATTATATGAGATGAGGCAATGTCCACCATCAACTCTAGGATTGGTAGTGGAAATTCATCTTTTAGACATGCTTTATTTAGATCCCTAAAATTGACATGTATGTGAATTTGGCCATTCTTCTTCTTAATTGGAACAATACTAGCTAATTAGGTAAGATATTTTTCTTCCCTGATAAAATTAGCATTGATCAATTTCTTGACTTCAAAAATGACCTCCTATTCAATGTCTAATCGTATGCGTCTAGGAGCTTGCTTGACAGGGTTAGCACTAGGCTCTATTACTAATTTGTGGACTGCTACGTTAGGAGATAAACCAAGCATCTCTTCATAACTCCATGCAGTAGTCCGCTTAAATAGCTTAACTAAGTCATTGGTTTCTTCTTCATTCAATAAGGCGTGTATGTGGGATGTGGATTTTCTTATTCTAAGTTGATTTCTTTGAGTTCATCAATGGTTGATCGATTTCTTCTTAAAACTACTAGCGGTGCATCTTTGACTTTAGTCATTTGGATCATCAAGTTTCTAAACACACCTCTCATATGAGTTAGCATGATTTGAAAAGAACCTATCATATTCCAAATGATTTGGTGATGACGATGATCATTATCAACTAGACCCAATGAATCTAGTCACGGTCTTGATTGAGGATGTTTTGGTTATCTTTTTAAAGTAATTTGACATGTGTTTAGACCAAGTATGTGGGATTAATTTCTTCTTTGCTGAATTCATAACATGAGGCAAATACCAATCAAAAGGCAATTGTATTAGATCTTTATTTGAATCATCCTCAAGTTCTACATCACCTTCCTGACTTGAGGATGATGCTCCTAATCAAAACCTCTTTGGCTTGCCATCTGGGGATGACTTGAGGGCCTCCTTAACTACTAAACCCTCAACTTTTTGAGAGGAAAGTGGGGTTAGAGCTAAGGTTCTCAAGCTCTTACTATTTTCATTACTTTTGATACATTCATGCTTTGCTTAGGGCCTTCTTCATCAGCTCGAATGTCACCCTGGGACCTTAGAGGGGTTGATTGGTGTGTTAACTACATGAGACTCATCCTCCGAACTGGATTCCAAATCTATATGGATAGTAAGGGTACTCCTATGTGTTGGAACATAGCTCCTACTGGATGGCCACTAATAAGGAGGTCTTCCACCTTTGGGCGCCTCAGATCTCTTCTTCCACGGTGGATTGAGTCATCCTACCCATGTGTTCATATGGAGGAATGAAATGTGGGGAATCTAACTTCGCTCTACTTCTTCCTCATTTATATTTCTCACTATTACTTTTCTTTTTTCTTTTCATTTTCATTTTCTTTTCTTTTCTTTTCATTTTTCTTTTCTTTTATTTTTCTTCTTTTCTTTTTTTTTGAACATTGAAGTTCGAGAATAGAATTTTTGATTTTGAGGAAGATAATAGGTCACATCCTCATATATCTCGACCTCCCTAACTGAAAATGGCTTCAAGTCTCCTTTGATACAATATTTGATTTCACCTCTTTGGAACTTGATGCACTAATGTAGACAGGATGGAACCATCTTGTTCTCATGTATCCAAGGCCTATCGAGCAAAGCAGTGAAATATGTATTCGATTATGTAGAACTTGGCTATCTTCCGTCATCTATCTCTAATGGAAACACAATGGAGCCTCTTGTCTCATTAAATCCTCTCAATATCATCCGATCTCCTCGAAGTTTGGAGATGTCAATCCTCAAGTGGGAAAGGGTCTTTAGACTCATAATGTTCATTGATGCACCTTAATCAACTAATACCTAGAGAGTTTGATTCTTTCCATATCCACTGTGATATAGAGAGGACGATTGTGATCGATTATCCCCAAAAAAAGGTATTCATCTGTGAATATAACTCCACGGGCTTCTTTTGAATAACATGCCTCTTCTCCAATAGCGGTCAACTGAGCTAAGCATAGTTTTGGACCATGAAGGGCCTTGATCAATGACTCCCTCATCTCTTTAGATAGGACAAGGACATCATATATGCTTAGCTTAGCTGACAGCTTTCTCAAGTGAGCGAGGACATTGTAGTCAACTCTACGTTGGTCCTCTACAAGCATATCCATGGGTCGAGCATCCTATGGAGGGGCTATCTGTTCATTTTAATCAATGATTTGCTTACCCTTATCCTGAGGTGCTACCCTAGGAGGTACAACTTTGCCACTACGGAGGTTGACTTCAGTGACTTCATGAGATGGTTTGGTGAAAGTTTATACGCTCGGTTCACCTGACTTCTCTATGGGATCATCGAGATGACTCCAAATCAATCTCAATGGTGAACGAATGATTTGAATGGGTAATCCATTTCTAAATTCAAGAGGAATAATTGGAACTAGAGTATTATTATTAATTGAGAGCTTTCTATAGAATAAACTGGAAAATCATCAAAGTGACACAAATGTAAGTGGCTTTCTTCATTGATTTCTTAGATTTGGATGGAGGTACAAGTAGAAATCAAGTAAAGTAAGTAAAGTAAGGGATTTGGCACCCCCCCTCCACTGATACAATATTCTTGAAGAGCTAATTGAGAATAGCTGGCTATGAAAAGTGCTAGAAATGGTGGGTGGTTGTATTCTTGTGCGATCTGCCGGCTCACCTCCCTCAAGCTATCCTTAGCAACTTGCAAACCTTCCTTGGAGTTGGAGGTTTGAGCTGCCTCAGGCACAAGGGTAGTTTCCTGATCTTAGAAATGATTTTCTTGGAGGTTCGGGATAGGGAGATATCCCAACCTTCCTTTGTCTTAAGAGGATCGCATGTATCCCCATGAATTACTTTGATAGAACTAAAAGGTTGTTCTAATAAGTATTCCTTAGGAATGGCGATGACACCCAACTTGTAGCTACGCTCAAGCTAATCCTTAAAGGTAATGCAATCTTCTAAGACATGGCCTAATATGCGGTTGTAGAGGCAATAGTTTGGATCATGACTCTTTCCCACTTCCTTCGGCCTCTTAGGCTCTAGTAGCTAGAAATTAGGCTTCTTTAAGAGATTATTAAAGATCTTCCTAACTACTTCTCTCTTGAATGAATAAGGCTTATTCAGTCTATCGATAAGGTAAGTAATAACTGGTGGTGGGTAGAATACTCTTGATGAGGGAGGCATTTGTGGCGGTGGTAGAGTGGTGATGGCGAGGTGGTGGCAGAGGAGGCTACTGAGCTCGAGGCCTATATGATTGAACCCTAGCTGGATGCTTCCCATTATCAACTACTGTGACTACCCCTAGCTTCTTCTCAAATGCCCTTTGAGGTTTGGGTTTGGCTGACTGGTCCTAGAAAGGAAACTATTTGGCTTCCTCTTATATGATAGCCTCCTTGTTAATTAGTTTCTCAAATGTCCGAAAGGTAAAGCATTTAAGCATGAAGGAGACCAGGCCATGAATATTCTTGTTGATATTCTCAATGACATGTTATTTGGATAGCTTTGGTTCGCATTTCATGCTCAGGTAGCACCATCTGAGAATATAATCAACAAGGGACTTATTGGAAACTTGTGTCACTACAACAAGATCCTTCTGACCCTTTGATGAGCTCCACAAACCTCTTGATGAAGAGTGCTCCAACTCAACAAATATCTTTACTAAGCCATTGGGCGTTACATAGTCAAATGCAACAGCTAAATTATAATGAACAATCCGAAAAGAAGGGCATCATTACCTCGACATTATAACCAAACCCTAAAATGTGCAATATGTTGGCGAGGTTCCCACTATATCAAAGATTTTGAAAGAAGGAGGCACAAAACTCTTAGATATTGGATTGCAAATTCCTCCTAGGGTCTACCCTTTGAGAACAGATGAGCCACCTTGGCTTGCCTTCCCTCACTTATTCCACCATGTGTTTATATCTTTCTCATGCATGGAGGTACTATCCACCACCTTCTATGCAAGCTACCCTATCTTCCTCTAGGAATGCATCTAGGATGATCGAGGTATGTGCCAACTCACTCTACTATGGGAGAAGGTTATGGCGGTGAGTTACAATCTGAAACTCGCCACCAACTCCTCAATTTTCTTCACCATCTTTTTAATGTGATCATCTCTTTGTTTAAGCTGGTGGAGAAGGTGCTGAGTTGAATGGATGATGTCATCCTCTTCAACCACAATACCTTCCTGACTCTGCTAGTCTTTATAGAAGGAGCTCCTAGTATCGACCATGTGGACCTCAGCCAAGTCCTCCAACAAATCATCCTCAGTAGGGTCAAAACTGACCTTACCCTCATCCTGATTGGAGAAATCACTGTCAATAATCTATCTCTTCTTTGCAAAATACTCTACTAAAATGTCATCCAAGGATCTACATCTGGTATGAACACTCACAGTCGATGGTAGGGTATGCTCACGACAAAATGCATGCACTACCTGCCCGAGTGCTATCTCTAGGAGGACTATGCTCGCTAGAAGATACATGCTCATAACTGACTACTGGTGGAATGCTATCTCTGGGAGGGTCTACATGGGTTTCTCCCTCCCCCTCTTCTTGTTACCAGTGGTGGAGGTGGTGGAATGATATGTTGGGTCGTCATTCTTTTTTCACAATAGTTAAAGTGGAAGGTCGAGAAGGAGAGCTCGACCTCACCTCAATGGGCGGAGTAGATGGACTGGGACCTTGAGGTCATAGTCGGATCACCAACGGGGCATTCTTTTCCCGATCTTGTCTTGTATGCGTTAGCACGAGGATCTTTGGCATGCACTAGCAAAGGTATCGATGAGGGTGTAGTGGAGGCACCATGCCACCACAGAGAGCTCACTCTGTGACTGAGTGATGAGTATCTATTGGTATGGTTAGCTTAATAGTCCACACAGAAATCCATAAGAGTGGGAGGCTACATACCTCTCCCTCCTATCTACCTGCACTGCCACTCGGGCCTCAATGTATGTAGCTCTGTGCATCTAATCCATGATGCTCCTAGGGATCAAAGACCATAAGTTGAACAATGCACCGACTCACATGTGAGCTCCCTTTGTAGACAAATAACTAACCATGTGGGCCTCCTCCTCTCTCTCTAGGCGGTCTCATAATATGCTAGTGGTGGAGGCGATGTTGCAATCCTCCCTTGGTCCTCCTTTCCATCTAAGCACAGGGGGATATAATCTATGCCACACTAAGTGGGAAACCTCGGGGTGAACCCTCCTTGACATGAAAGCTACCTCTTCTCGTGCTCATGATGCCACTTGACCAGCTCTTGTGGGTGATGAGTGCGGGTTAGTCAAGCGAGGTGGGATCTGGAACCTACCTCAAAGGCAGGGGAGACTATCTCAGAGGCCAAGATAGCCTTCCCCTTTGAAGGGACCAGTGAGGAGGTGTCGACCCTCATGAGATGAACAATTGATAAAAGCAGAGATGGGGAACCATAACACTCTGGTTCTACCACTAGAACTGGGCTGCGGTGTTGGCTTCCTCTCACTATGGGGACCTCCAGTGGAGGGAACTCAGAGTCATAAGAAATGTCAAAGCGAATAAGTGGTGTATGTTTTACCACCTCCCTATTGCGTGAGGGGTCCCTCACAGTAACTCACACATCATCGAATCCATGACCAAACTGAATTAGACACATAGTGGGTGAGGTGAGCTTGGCCTGATCCAGGGCCAAGTCAACACCGGACGAGAAGAAGAACACAAACTTGCTAGGAGTCATGTGTACTGAATTGAGTTGAACAAAAATTGATTGAGGTGAAACTCTGCATTTGTTGAAAATATAACTGAATCAGTCCTATGTCCCACACAGTTTGAAAAATTTTAGACTTGATTTGGAAATTTAAACCCATACTCAATAAATTTAGTTAAGTTAACTGGAGCTCATTGGAGAGATTTTGATATGTGAGGAGAGTCTTTGCCATATAATTTTGATTAAGAACTCATACTCAACCAATTTAAGTAGGTTGGATGGGGTTAAGATATTTGGAGAGACCTTTGAAGATATTTGTGTTGTGTATCTTGTTTGAAAATTTTGGTTTGGAAGAACCTTTACTTAGCAAATTTAGGTATCCTAAGAAGAGGTTTTAATTATTTATTTTGAAAATTTTATGAAGGTATCTTTGCTTATGATGATTGGTTATGTGTGTGATATATGTTGACTTGAAATGAGCTCTCTTATTTAACAAATTTAGTATGTTAAGTAGAGGTCAAACATGTTTGATATATATGTTTGAAAATGAGACTCTCACTTAACAAATTTGGTATGTTAAGTGGGAGTCAAATATAGTTATGATTTGTGTTTTGAAAATGGGACTCACTTAACAAATTTGGTATGTTAAGTGGAAGCCAAATATGGTTTGATTTGAAAATGAGATTCTCACTTAACAAATTTGGTATGTTAAGTAAGAATCCAATGTGATATGATTTGTATTTTGAAAATGAGACTCTTACTTAACAAATTTGGTAGGTTAAGTGGAGTCAAATGTGATATGATTTGAAAATGAGATTCTCACTTAACAAATTTGGTAAGTGTCAAATGTGATATGTTTTGAAATGAGATTCTCACTTAACAAATTTGGTATGTTAAGTGGGAATCAAATGTGATCATGATTTATGAAAATGGGATTCTCACTTAGCAAATTTGGAATATTAAGTGGAAATTGAATGTGATTATGATTCATGAAAATGAGATTGTCACTTAACAAATTTGGTATGTTAAGTGGGAATCAAATGTGATATGTTTTGAAATTGAGATTCTCACTTAACAAATTTGGTATGTTAAGTAGGAATCAAATGTGATTATGATTTATGAAAATAAGATTCTCACTTAACAAATTTGGTATGTTAAGTGAGAATCGAATTTGATTATGATTCATGAAAATAAGATTTTCACTTAACAAATTTGGTATGTTAAGTGGGAATCAAATGTGATATGTTTTGAAATTGAGATTCCAACTTAACAAATTTGGTATGTTAAGTGGGAATCAAATGTGATTATGATTTATAAAAAATGAAATTCTCACTTAACAAATTTGGCATGTTAAGTGGGAATCAAATGTGATTATGATTCATGAAAATGAGATTCTCACTTAACGAATTTGGTATGTTAAGTGGGAATCAAATATGATATGATTTTCAAGATTTTGGAAAAGAGGAATTTTATTTGACAAATGCGAGTACGTTAAGTAGATTTCAACTTGTTTTCATTTTCCAAAGGGAAGGAGAACTCTCATTTATCAAATTTGGGTATGCCAAATGGGGGTTCAAAATATATCTTGATTTCACCTGTGTGGTTTTCTGCTTTTGAAGAGAGAAAAACTTCAATTCTAGCATATTTGAGATATGTTAAGCAAAGTTTCAATTTTATACTATGATTTTATTTGAAATTAGAATCTTCATTTAACAAATTTGGGTATGTTTAATGAAAATAACTATTTTCAAAAAGGTGCTTTTGAAAAATGATTTTGATTTTGATTTTGAAAAGAATCTCCATATAACAATTGTAGGGATTATTAGATGAGGTATGCTTACATGAGTTTTTGTGCTTTTTGAAAGTTTCTTATGAATTTTGTGCAAGATTTTTTATTATGTGAAATTTGAAAAAGGGCTTTTGGAAAGTGGTATTTTTTTTGTAAAAGATATTATTTCTTGAATATAAGATGAACCTTGCCTCACCAAACTAGTGGTAAGGAGGTTCTAAGTTTTTAGTCAATTTCTTTCATTAGTTAATTATATTTTTCACATATTGGGAGACCCAATAGGGGTTTCAAGACATACAAGGAGTGAGGTCCTAAAACTTGGGGGATGTTGGTTAGCTTTGCTTAAGGATGAAATAAGCCAAGTGTCAATCTAAGGAAATATAGTCCTGGACTCATACAAAATACAAATCCAATATTGAAGCTTGAGATAGAAATTGTATACTAGAGATGGGGAGAGGAACTATCCTAAGCGGAGTCGCCAGAAAAATTTGTGGTGTTTTTCTTTGGAGATGTGACACCACACAGATCTTAACGGGTACTTATTGAAGTGATCGGGTCTGACATTAAAGAATGGTGCACTATCTTGAAAGATAAAATTCAACACCCTACAATGGACCTAATCACTAAATAAGGACTCCTAAGGCATGATGGGTCTTCGAGTGTACCAAAGATTTTTCCCCTGCTTTACATGAAAAATTAAATCAAGGTTTATTTTAAACCGGGTTCGTTAAGTTCCTTATGGAGGCAAGCCCCCATAGTTAATTACATCTTAAGGAATGAAATCCCTTAAGAATACTCTCATTTAAAGTAGATAATTAGGATCTCCAAAGATTTTAAGATTAGACTATCAAAAGATTGGTTATATTTAGAAAAATCAAATGGAATAGGTCAAAAGGAGAGACTTATTTTTGGAAGCCAAAGGAGATGAGTAGGGAATGCTCATGATACTAGGAGGTCTAGTGAGCACTCTAATATATCCTATGATTGGGCTTTATATGTTTGAGATTGAAGAGATATATTTTATTAAAGTTGACATTTGATTAGAAAGCTGGGACTTATAATCCCACAATATAAGGTTGTGGAAATGCCTAAGGTGAGAATTTATGCTAGTTGCCCGAAGGAAACAACTACCTCGGATCCTAAATCTAGGGAGCTTTGGCAAGAACCAAAGAGCGACCTAAATCTAAGTGAAAGGTGGACATAATGGTCTACCTCCACAAGAGAGGGTAGACCGTCCGAAAGTTGGGACTTATAATCCCATAATATAAGGTTGTGAAAATGCCTAAGAGGTGAGAATTTATGCTAGTTGCCCGAAGGAAATAACAACCTCGGATCCTAAATCTAGGGAGCTTTGGCAAGAACCAAAGAGCGACCTAAATCTAAGTGAAAGGTGGACATAATGGTCTACCTCCAGAGCGTGAGCCAGATCCAAGCTGGACTTACAACCGCTGGCGACCCTAACTCCTCCTACGCTTTAAAATCATGTAGGAAAGTCTTATGAGTTGCAAGATAGCAAGGCTAGTTATTATTTAGAAATAGACTAGAGTCCTTAAACCCACTCCCAAAGAGACTAGAGCATGAGTGGTATGAGTAATGACTTAATCTAAATATTTTCAAATTTTATTTAAATTTTGACACTTCATTTTGACAAATATCATAAGATTTCTTATGTCTAAATGAATGTTGAAATGAGATTATTGGCTAAATCAGCAAGAAGCAGTGTTTTCTACCATAAGGGATGCTCTCACAGGTCACGCATTTCCCTTTCAGCAAGGATGGAAATCCCCTATTTTCAAGAGTGAAATAATATGATATGCATGTTGTGAAGCATTCAGTCATTCAGCTAAGGGGTTGGTAAATCTTTTAATTATCTTAATTATATCCTAAGCTTTATGTGAGGTTATAAGTTATTTAGAAATTTAATTATGAGTTGTAGTTGGGTAGAAAATTTATTTTTCCCTAAGAGCCTAATCGCATCCAGGACATATAACAAACACCTATCATAAAGAAACTATGAAAAGGCATGTCATTTCTAATGCACAAGATAAACATAACATCAAATATTTTATAGCTACCGCAAAAGAATAAAAAACTGGTGTGGTTGGGTTCCGTCGTACAACCCAAAAAGAAAATTGAGTAGTTGAACTCTACCCTTATACAACCCGGATTACAAAAGAATAATTACAATTTACAGGGGATCTTCCAATCTTCAAGTCTTCATGTCACCTTCATTTCTTCATGTCTTTGCTCCCTTTGATTCAATAAGTTTCAAGGCATCACATGGCACCCCAGGACTAAGCATTCTGGCCAATGCTCATCCAAAACCCCCATAGCACTAATCTTAATTCCTAATTATAAAATTATATTAAAATGGAAAAGTAAATTTAATTACACCTACAAAATTGAGATTAGCTAAACATACATTCCACCTAAAAAATTATATTTATAATTTGTACTTATGGGTAAAAACCCATCCTCTAGTATGGATTATGCTTAGGGGAATAAGCAACCTACAAAAGAGAGCAGTAATATTTATTTTTATAATAGCCCCTTTAAGCATAATCCCCTGCATAAAATATGATTAGGCAAATCATAGCCTAACATCCAGTTTATGAAACATACACCCTAACATCCAGTATAAAATAATACATCACAAAATAAAGCATACAACAAATAATGCACCACCCTAACATAAGCTTGAAGTTGTGACTTAATTCTAATGTGTGTGTTAAGGCTTGCGTGGTATGTCCTAACTAGGCTTTAGAGTTAGAATTTTCTACGTGTAGAAAGATTCAATTTAAAAGGTGGTTTCACTTTAAGTTGTTTAGTTGATTTGCAAGTTTAAATTTGCGACTTGTCTTGTTTCATATGACCTACACTTAATCTCTAAGTATTGTAAAGAGAAAAAGAGGATTACCATCTTTCATCCCTATCTTAAGTCACTTATAAAGTTAATTAATTAAATAATTCTCCTTAGTGAATGGCTTATTATATATTTTTATTAGTTCTAGTTTAGGATCACTTTAAATGAACTCATTCAATAAGAAAGGCATCTCAAGATTAATTAAAATGAATTATCATCACATGACACATGTTTGTTTATTTATTTCCATCATATATAGCATGTATATGGTTAAATCCTAAACATACATATACATGTAATTTATATTTTAGCACACTTGGATGATGAATGTAAGAAAATGCATTTGGAATTGATGTTTCATTTGGTTAAATTATTTTGTCATATTAATTTAAAGCTCTATCTAAATTCTTATACAAAAGCATAAGAAAAGAACTCTAAATCATGTGATTAAGTAATTCAACCATTTGAACCAAATATGAGAACATGTTTATTTTTAATAGAAAAGGGATTTTCATTCATTAGTGAAATGTATAGACAAATGTATAAAAGTTTTAAGTGTGTATGGTGCCTTTTTTTTTACTAGGGAGTGAGGTAGGAACCTCCGAGTTAAAGTGCATCCCTTGGATGTCCAGACTAATAAACCCATTATTCTTATATACATATGAATGTGCAAACAACTATAAGAATGGTGAAACCATGGAAAAGTAGAATTCAATTTAATTAAATTATGATTTTCATTCACTATTTATATCACACACACACATACATAGAAGTAAGTACGATGCCATTACTTCACACCAGGGGAGTGAGGTAAAGACCCCTTAGGGATACTTAAATTCGTGTGTCCCTGGGATGTCCAGACTAATATACGCACTATTCTTATATATATGTGGGTGTGTAAGCAACTATAGGAATGGAAAACCATGCAAAGGTTGGATATAATTTAATTGATTTATTTGTGTATATGAATCAAAGTTCCATCCAAATTCTAATGTTAAAATGCATAAGAATACAATCTAGCAGGTACATTGCCATTATTTTGCACCAGGTGAGTGAGGTAAAGACCTCCTTGGGGCTACTTAAAGCCGTGCATCCCCAGGATGTCTAGACTAATATACCCATTAGCATTCATCCATGCAAGTCAATATATGAATAAAGGAAAGAAACTCCACTTCATACAGTAAGTTTATATTCACGTGCACCTCCTAAGTATGTATAACTAATGTCATAACATATTTTTTCATTAATAAGCTTTTGAAAATACATTTGAGATATAATAGTGATAATAGCCACACATATTTTTAATTTAAGCCAACACATGCAACTTGACATAAAGGAAATCATTTAATTAATTTTTGAAAAGATGAATGAATGAATCAAGTGGCATACAACATTTTTATATGATTGGAAAGAAATAAAGAAACATAAGCATCTAATTTCATTCAATCCAACTAATTCCTATGGACAATCATATTAAGTTAGATCATTTAAAGTAAACCAAGGCTTCTTATTAAGCTATTTTTTTATTTGATTTGATTTATGAAATGTGAAAGAGGTTTGCTGGTCCTAATCCCATTCCCATATATGTAAGTTAATTTGATTTAATGAAAAGAAATTAGGTTAATTTAATAGATTGATTAAGTTAAGCATGGATTAAATTAATTAATTAACCCTTACTTATGTCACCTTAAGGTAATTAATTAAACAAGTATGAGCTAATATGATATGTAACCACATAGAAATTTAAATAGTAATGCTCTTATGAAATGAAAGGGGCCTAATGCAATTAGTTCATAATTCTTAATTAATTAAGCCTAAGGAGCTCACTTAATTACTCTTATAGTTTTCTCACACATATGAGCTAACCATAATTTCATTAGCTCCCTCTTTAGGTTATTGAACACCCAAAGAGCTACCCAAGAGTTAATTAATCAAAGCAGATTCAAATGGATTAATTGAGTTCATTAATTATCTAATTAAATCTTAATTATGCTTAATCAATAATATGAAATAGACTTAGGGAAAGAGACAAAGAAGGAAGCTTAAGTCTCAATCCCTAAATCCTCTCAATTAGTTAATTAATGTTCAGATATGATTTGGATTTTGATTGATTTAATTACTTAATTAATTAGTGGGTTTTAATCAATTAATTTTTAAAGAAGGAATGAAAAAGATTTAAAGAAAGGATTGGAAGAGAGATCCCAATCCATTTCCCTGAGCTTCTCCACTATTAACAGAGTTCATTAAGCTTAATTAATTAATTGTCATAATTTGCTTATAATTATTAATTAAGAGGAAATAATTAATTCATTTCTCTAAAATTAATATGACATTAATAATTAATTAAAATTAATTATTTATAATTATAATTAAGCATAAATTACTATTCAATATTAGTTAATAATAATTTTAATGAATTTCCCTTTAAATTATCTTTAAAATAAGCCCTCATTTGTATTTTTGAATTTTTGTACAATTAGTTATAAATTTTGGAAGTTTCAAAATTAAATATAGATTAATTAACCTAATTAACCCCTAATCCATGATGCGTGGTTCATACGTACACGTGGAGGGTTATTTAAGTTATCACATCAAATACTAACATGGATGGTGGAATGCATTTTTGTGTGAGCCATCCAATCTAAGTTCAGACGGCCATGATTAAATGTGAGGATTAAAGGATTAAACCAACGAATCTAAACATGATCAAATCAGGACCGTCCATTCCGGTCATGCAGAATGGACGGTGCGTGATCTGTCTCCCCCCGAGCGGCGAGAGATGGAGACCATTTGTCGATCATTACTTGATATGAGCTCATCCGAGCTCGAATGGAGATTAAATCAACCTCACACCTTCAGGGAAGCACAACAAACACATCTAATGGTGGAAATCGCACGAGATGCAAGTTTCCTTCACAAAAGACCAACATAATTTAAGCTTAAGCTCAGTTTTAATGGCATACCTCACCAGAGCTTATGACTAGCAATTCTAATGATTGAGGAAGCTTCGTTTAGTAGAAATGAAGCCCTATTGTCGCACGAGCTTTGATTTGGTGTGGTTTTCTCGGAAGACCAATGCACGACATGTAAGTGATCGACCATGGTCGAAGTCCCACTTCCGGTGGTCAGAGGTGACGAGAGGTGATTTGTTTTGGCTCGTCTAGGTCCAAGGATGGTGTGTGTAAAGTTAATTACACTTTGGTAAAGGTTTGAGCAAATGACAATCGAATGGAGGCTCCCCTATTTCAGTTTTTCATAAAATCGAGAAAGGGGAATTTAGGGAGCTCAAGAAATGCAAGGGGGAGCTCTAAGAGGTGTCTCCTTGGCTATTAGGGCTGAATCGAGTATGAGTCTGTAAGTTTGAGTGAGAATGGGGGGTGGGAGGCATACCCCCTCATTTCTTGGATCAGATGGTAATGGCTATTTTGGATTTTTGATCAAATGGTCACCATGGGGGGCTCAGTTTGTGCAGAGAATCATGATAGATGGCTTCCCTTGAGTGGAGGAGGGTGTGAGAGCGGTTGCCATGGGAGTAATGGGTATCCTTCATGGTTTCAAATTTTCTAATGGGAATGGGGAGGTGATTTCACCTCCCCATGAGTCATGGCCGACCCAACTACCCTTGGGTTAGATGATCAAATTGGTCAACTTAGCCCAAATTGATCTAAAGGATCAAATTGGCCAAAATCTAAATTAAATTAAATTGATTGAAACCAATTGAATCAATATACTCCAAATGATCATTTGAACTTGACCCAACCCTTGGTTTGGCCCAATTTGACCAATTGGTCAACCTAACCCTTTTTGACCAATTTGGCCTAAATGGGTCTAATTGACCCAAATTAAACTAAATGAACTCCAAATGACATGAAATTTGGTCCAACTCACTTTTGACTCATTTCAAATCTATTCAAATAAAATTTAATGCCAAATGATGACTTTGCCCTTAGATCAAGGGATCTCATGAGAAAAGACACTCACTTAAATGGTCATTTCTCTTCCTTGGCCACTTGGCACTCATCCATTGGTCAACATAGGTGCCAAGGGCACTGATCATCTAACCCAAGAGTTAATTGGAGCAGCCATGACTCATGGGGAGGTGAATTCACCTCACCTCCCCTATTGGAACACTTGACATGAAGGACTCCCACCTCCCCTTGCTAGGACACCCATTTGTCTTTCATGATAGTCACTTTCCATGCCTTAGCCAACTAAAATGAGCCATGTATGATGATTCACTTCCATTCCCAACCACCCCAAGCCAAATGACAACCTTTTGGAGCAAAAAAATCACAAAAATGAAGGGGATTTTAGGTGATATTTGAAATAAGAGAATTAGGATATCAAAACTCTTCATCCCACTCTCCTTTCCATCCCCTAGAGCTCCTAAACCAATCAGCAATCATTCCCACTTCAGAGCAAAGTGACAAGCATCATCCAAGAAGGTGAAGGTCTTTTCAGTCCCCACTCAAGAGAGTTATCATTAGTATCCCATTAGGTAACTTTCAAGAAAACACGTAGCCGGCCTTAGGATTTCTTATTTGTGATGATTTTTCTTTGCTTTTAGGAATTTCTCCTAGATTACTGTTGACCTCATTTTTACAATGAGCTCTCAACCCCTCCATCTTAGACATAAGACTTCTCTTAGACACTAAGAGTTCCTTAATCTTAAGAGACTTCTAGTGATTAGAAACACTCAACCTAAGAGACTTAGAAGAGTTAGCCATAGGAATAACTGTATTAGGAAAACTTGCTTGAACCAAATATTTGCTTCCTTCTTTTAAACCAATTTCAATCCATTTGATTTTCTCAAATCATTAATCAATTCCAAATGATTGAAATCCATATTCAAAAATCAAATCCAAAATCTTTCCTAACCAATTTTGATTTCATCTCATGGACTTAGCTCAAAATCAAATCAAACCACTTCAAATTCAAGTGATTTTCTCATAACCCATTTATATTTTCATTATATTCACAAATATAAATTAAATATAAATTCAAATATCCAACCCAAATTCAAAACTCAAACCCAAAATCCAACTCAAAATCCAACTCAAAATCCAATTTTGCTTCTTTAAGTCAAATTCTTGAACTTAGCCAAATCAAATGCAAATCAAATGCAAATCAATCCAAACCCATGGATTTTCTTCATGATTCAATCAATCCTTCAATCATGAATCCAAACCTAAACATAATCTCTAATCATCAAACCAAAACTAATGCCAAAAAAAACTTAAACCCAAATCAAATTCATGTTCTTCCTTTGAACTTGAAATTGTCAAATGAATCAAAACCTATTTGACTTCAAATCACTTGCAAATGGATTTATATTTCAATCATAAGTCCATATGTGAGTTCAATCAAACTCAAATCAATCTTTGACAAAGCCATTTGATCCACTTAGGCTCACTTGACCCAAAGTGACCTAAAGTACCCTTTTTGAGCTAAATTCTAATCTTACCCAAATTGGATTGAATTAAGCCCACCTAAGCCTCACATTGTGAGCAACAATCATCATAAGATGATCAATCACCCAAATTAGATCAAACCAAGTCAAACCTAAGGATTGACTAAGTCAACACTTAACCAAAATGAAACCCAAACTAGCCAAAATCTACCATAGGCCAAATTGATTGAAACCATTGACTCAAACCCATTCATGATCAGTGGTTGGATATGACCAAGTCATCATTTGAGCCTAACCTAGCCCAATTGGCCACTTGACCCAACTTGACCTAAAAAGTCAAAATGGGTCAAAACTTGATCTAAGCCAAATTGATTGAAACCAATGGGTTAAGTTCATTCTAAATCACTTATTGAACTTGACCAAAGCCTCAATAAGCCAACTAGACCCAACCTAGCCCAATTGACCATGAACCCAACTTGCCCCGAAAGGTCAAATCACTTTGAAATTAAACCAAACCAAAATTGATTAAAAATAAAGATACTAATACATTTCAAATGATCAACCAAACCTAAACCAACACTTGACCTAACCCAAATAGGTCAAATGGGTTAAATTGGTCAACTTGACCCACTTGACCTAAATGAATTTGAATGAACCAAAATCAAATATAAATCAAATTAATTGGAAACACAGATACCAAATCAATTCAAATAGTCATATGAACTAAACCCAACCCTTGGTTAACCCAATTTAACTAATTGGTCAACTTGACCCAAGTTGACCCATTTTGACCTAAATAGGTCAACATGAGCCAAATGACATCAAATCGACTCCAAATTCATTGAAAATTGGCCCAACCCATTTTTCAATCATTCCAAACATACCCAAAATGAAATCAAATCCAAATGACCATTTTACCTTTAGGTCAAAGGGTAATTCTTGGCCAAATTCATTTGGAATTTGGTCAAATCCTCTTCATGGCCACTTGTCATCCTCTTAGTGGACTCCATGGACACTAGTAAGAGTGGTGACAATGGGTTTGGGTTAGCAAACCCAACCCAAAACCTGACCAACCCACTCTTTACAAGCACATGGCAATCACTTCTCCACCCAAATCAGCACATGGAAACCTCTCCACTATCCCCCTCTACCAAAAATGAACCATGTGCAACTTCAAATAGCCAAAATAACTCATTGAATAAGGCCAATTGATCCAAAATGGCAAAGTCATGCTCGACCGTTCAATCATCCTAGTGGGAGATATACTCCCCCTAATTTCACTTGAATTTCATGGACTCACATTCGATTGAAGCATAGGAACTCAAAGAAAGAAATTACAAGCTCTCCCAAGGTCTCCCAAGCTAGTTTGATTCCTCCATTCTTAGTTTTCCTTAAGCCAAAAACATGGCAGCTCAAGGCAATTTCAATTTCATTCAATTCTCCACTAGAGCTCAATTCCTCCTTCAAGCACCTTGAGGGTACCCAATCGAGCTCACCCAAGTCTTCATCCAAGTTCTTAAGGAATGAGATAGGGGACTTTGATCAAGGCCGCAAGCAATTGAAGCCCACTTTGGTCAATAAGAAGATCCACTCAATCTCAAGCCCTCAAATCTTCAATAGAGCTTCGTCTCCACTAGACAAAGCTACCTTGACAATTGAGAGTGCTGGTAATAGCCTCTAGTGAGGTATAGATCAAAAATGAGCTTAGGTGTAGGAGTTCTTGGTCCTTTGTGAAAGAAACTTTCACCCCACTGCATTTTGACCATTGGATGTCTTGCTTATTGCATGATAATGGTGTGGGTAAAATTTGAGCTCAATCTGAGCTCAATCGAACTTGGATCAAGCCCTAAAGGGTGGACGGTTGCCATATCCTGCATGTGAGCTTAGGGACGGATCATGGACCATACATCCGTACATTTTGGATGGACGGTCCTAATTAATCCACGTAGGATCCCTCGATTTATAGCTTAAGAACCGCATGTTTAATCCTAACCATCTGATCTTTGATCGAATGGTCGAGGAGAAAGCACGTAGCCCCATCGCTGATGCAACATCGGATGTGACTACTTAAATAGTGAATCTCATCATGCGATGTGTAAAGAGCATGTTGCGTTAGCGGTCCATGTGGCATCGATAAGATTAACTATATAATTAGGATATTTAATTAAGTTTTAATCACTAAAACTTCTAAAATACATAACAAAATATAGAAAAATAAAAAAAATGCCAAATAAAGTGCATTGTGAAGATAATTCAGATAGGATTAATCTAAAATTATTTTTAATTGATTTTCCATAGTGACTTTTCTTTAATTATGGTTTTAGTGAAAACATAATAACCATAATTACTTCATTAATTCATTTCAAATTTATTAGATGCACTTACTAGGATGACCTTTGCCTCCCCTAATTTTCTTGGGATTTATTGATGAGTTAATTAGGGAAATCAATTAATGAATCCTTAATCACTCTCTTTATGTAATTAAGGGTAATTAAGCATGTGAGCAGTGATTTAATCCCTTTATTAATTGAATTAAGCTTTGCCTAAGTGAAGAAGAGGTTTATGGAATGGGTTTGGGGAATTTTTCCCAAGCCATTCCCTAAACTCCTTTCCTTCCTTAATCCAAACTTAATTAAGGGCTAATCCACAAATCACCTACTCAATTAACTTGATAAAATTTTCAAAACATTCCAGAAACTTAAGAACTTAATCAATCCTCTCTTGGTTAAGTTTTCAATAACCTAAGTAACTTGAGGAAATCAAATCCAACCCATATGTGTGGCAAAGGGTATGAAAGTACTTCAATTAAACCCTTTTAGCTTAATTAATCATTATTTTTGAGCCAATTGCATTTGGGCCCTTTCTTTCTGAGGTGCATTGCTGATTTAAATTCCTTGTGTGATTTTATGTCATACATTGGCTCATAATTATTTGGTTAAATATGTTAAAGTGGTTTAGGTAAGGGGTAATTAATAGACTTAATGTACACCTTAACCTAAATAAAACATAAAATCAATCTAATTGTTCTAAAGACAAATTAAATCAACTCCCACATGGGAGAATGTGTTAGGACTAGAAAACTCTTTCACATTTCCAAAAAATCAAATCAAATCAAAACATAAAACAAAAATCACATTAAATAATTTTGATTCACTTTAAATAATCGTATTTCATAAGATTATCTTTAGGAATTAATTTTGGTAAATGAAATTACATGCTTACATCATTTTATTTTTTTTCCAAGCATGGTAAATGTTGTATATCATGTTAACTCATGCATTCATACTTTTTGAAAAATTAAATAAATGAAAATGCTTTCTTTATGTCACATTCCATATTTTGGCTAAAGTAAGAATATGAATGGCTATTATCACTACTAAATCCAAAATTCTTATCAAAACTCATAAGTCAAAGATTACAAAATGAAATGAATGCTACTTATAAATATTTATAAGCTTGCATGTGGTAATAGTTTAAAATGTGTTAGGTGACTTTCCTTCCCTTCTCTTTTAAAATAGTTTTGAATAGGATTTGCAAAGTGTAAAGTTCATTTGAAAAGAACACAACACTTGCTTAAATCCATTCCTATTCATTCCTATGTTAACCTTCAAGAAGGATCTTCACATTCACACATATAAATTAAACAACAAAAAAACCAAACAAACATAAAATATTTTTGCATGATTCTTTTCCATTCATTTCTTTTTGTACATGCACATATATTTAAGAAAAATTGTATATTAGTCTGGATATCTCGGGGTTATGAGGCTTTAAGTAGCCCTAAGTAGGTCTTATACCTTACACCTCTGGTGTAGAATAATGGCATCATACTCACTTATGTCTTTCATACATGTAAATGTGTATTTGATTAATGGATAAAGAATTCCTCCCTTTTCTACTTAGTAAAATCATGCATCATGAAACATTCAATTTTTCTTAAGCAACATCTCTTAGCATTCATCATCAAGGTGTGCTAACATTTCCATTTGCATTTATAGATATGCTTAGGATTCATACATATGCATGTTACAATGTTGGAAAGAAAAAAATGTTGTGTGTTTTGTGATAGTAAATCAACTTACTTAATCTTAAAATAGCTTTCTTGTTGAATAGGTTTGTTTAGAGTCCATCTAAACTTAGGATTAATTAAAACACATAATAAATCATTCACTAAACAAAAATCATTAATGAATATACCTTAGAAATTACTTTAGGGTAGGGATAAAAGAGAACTTTTCTCTGTTTTCTTCTCTTTATAACACTTTAGTAATTAAGGATAGGTTCATTCAAATCAAATCAAATCAACAAATAAAACAAGCAAATCAACTAAATCACTTAAATGAAACCACCCTTTAAGTTGAACTTTTCACACTTAGAAATTGTCAACCTTAAAGCTTAACTAGGACATACCATATAAACCTTATAAAGCCACACAAATTAGACTAAGTCACCATTTCTAGCTTTAGATTAGGGTGGTGCATGGTTTGATGCTTTGCTTTTGTTTCGTGATGTAATCTTGTAGTCTGGATGTTATGGTGTATATGCGTAGACTAAATGGTAGGGTGATCTTACTCTAACCATTATCTTCTGCATGTTTTAGTTAGATTTACTTCCATTTTAATGTAATTTATGCAATTAGGATTTGGAGTGAATGTTCTGGGGAATTAGGATGAGCATTGGTTATAAGACTATGTCTTATGTACCATGTGAAGCCTTGGAGCAAATCACATTCTAACCAAATCAAAAGAAAGAACAAAGAACCAAAAGAAGAAAGAAGAAATGAAGATTGCAGACCCTAATAACATGAATTCATTTTGATTGTGAATGATTCATTTGTAATCTGAGTTGTATAAGGGTAGAGCTTCCACCCAATTTCTTTTCTTTTGTTTGCGATGGTACCTGACCACACTTAGCCTTTTCTTCTTTTGCACTAGCTTTATAAAAGGTTCGATATTTTATTAGCTTGTGCATTAGGATGGCATGATTTTCTTAGTTTCTTAATTGCTTGATGGTTGTTGTATGGCTTGGATGCGATTAGAATCTTAGAAAAAAATAAATCTTCTACCCAATTAATAAACTCAAAACTAAAAATAAATAACTCATAACCTCATTTAAAGCCTAAGTTATAAATCAAGATAAAATAATTAGCAACCCCTTAGCTGGATGTTATATTTTCTTTCTCACATCACGCATAAAAGCATCTTGTTTCACTCTTGATTTTGAGGGCTTCCACCCATGCTAGGGAACTTGGCTTGACCTTTGAGAGCCATAGTAAAAACACACCTCCTTCTTACTAATTTTGGCCCATAACCAATTTCTCATGCATTAGGCATATGAATCTCATAACCATGTGTCAAAACAATTGTCTAAAACAAAAATAAAATATAACAAATATTTGCATTAGATTTAAGTCATTAAATCATGCCTTACATGATCTAATCTCTTAGAGAGTGTGTTCAAGGACTTAGTCTCTTTCTAAATAAACAACACCTTAGCTATCTTGCATAAGCATGTGACATGCCTACATATTTTTAAAATCATAGGAGGAATTAGTTGGTAGCCACCCCTAGGCGGTTGTAAGTTCAAACCATCGGGTGATTTATCCTCTCTTGCGGAGATAAACCATATACCCATTTTTGTCATAGACTTAAGTCATGCTTTGGCCCTCACCAAAGCTCCCTAGATTTAGGTTCTGAGGTTTCTATTTCTCTTTGGGGTCATGAGCATAAATCCTCACCTCTTAGGCATTTCTGTAACCTTGTATCATGGAATTATAAGCCCTGGATTTCTAATAAAAATTCCAACTCAAACAATAAATCTTCTCAAATTTCAAAAATGTAAAGCCCAACCATATGATAGTTTGGGATGCTCATTAGGCTTCCTAGTATTAAGAGCATCTCCTACTTATCTCCTTTAGCCTCAATAATAACTCCCTCCTTTTGATCAATCCCATTTGATCTTCAAAAATAAACCAATTTATTGATAGTCTTATCCTTGAAATCTTCAGAGATAATAATCATTTATCTTAATCGAGAGTATTCCTAAGGAATCTCATTCCTTAGGAAAATGTAATTAACTATGAGGGCTTTCCTTCATAGGGAACTTAATGAACTCAGTTTAAAATAAACCCTACTTACTTTTCTATGTAAAGTAGGGGAAGAATCTCTGGTGCATATGCAAACCCATTGTCTTTAGGAGTCCTTATTCAGGTGATTAGGTCCATTATAGGGTAGTGACTTCCATCTCTCGAGATAGTACACTATTCCTCATTGTCATACCCGATCACCCTAATAAGAACATCTACAGATCTACATGGTGACAAAATAAATTGATTGTTGTTATTGTTATTGTTATTGTTGTTTTCATTCCCCTTCCAAGGAATAAAAATGACAATAACAATGATCAATTTATAGAAAAATATCTTATAATTTTTCACCACAGATTTTTTTGGCAACTCCACTAGGGATGGTTCCTCTCTCCATCTTTGGTAAATGATTGTTATCTCTGAGTATTGATAGTGGATTTGTATTTCATATAGATCTTAGACTATCTTTCTCTTCCGTTGGAACATAGCTCATTTCATTCTTGAACTAAGCTAGCCAAAATCCTTTAGGTTTTAGGACCTCATTGTAGGTCTTAACCCCTAGGTTCCCCAATAGGTGAAAAATAAAATTTAATAAAAGAAGAAGAGATTACTAAGAAAACCTTGTTGAAATTTCCTTACCATTTCTATGGTAAGGAAAGGTTCACTTCAAAAGCAAAATAATGAAAATAAATTCTTCATAAAAATTTTTTTTCCAAAAGCACACATAATTGCACAAAATATTTATACTTCATATAGCAATCTTCAAGATTATTATATGTAGGATCCTTTCAAAAATCCAAACTAAAAAAAAAAATCATATTTTCCAAAAGCACAAATGAATTTCCTCATTCAATTTATTGAATGAAGATTTTATTTTCAAAAACAAAATCAACAATCCTATTTTCAAAACAAAATCAACAAATCATTTTTTTCAAAATAAAATCCAAAATTTTATTTTCAAAAAGCACATATACCTAAATTTATTGAATGAAGGTTTCATCTTCAAACAAAATTAAAATCAATTTTTTCAAAAAAAAAAAGCACATATGAATATCTCCATTCAATATACCTAAAATTTATTGAATGAAGATTTCATTCCCAAAATAAAATGACATCATTTTGAAATCCCACTTAACATATTCCATATATGATTAAGTTGGAATTTCCTCTTTTGAAAAGCAATAAAGACACACACAAAACTTACAAAAAAAAATTGATTTCCATTTTACATACCCAAATTTGTTAAATGGAAATCTCTCTTTTCAAAAATTCAAAAAACAACAAAATTTCAAAACACATTTTGGAACTTCTTTTTAGCATACCCAAATTTGCTAAGTGAAGTCTCCACTTTCAAATCAAAATTTAAACACATATTTTTGGAATTTCATTTAGCATACTCAAATTTGCTAAGTGAAATCTCCATTTCACAAAAATTAAACACATTTGGATCCCTTATTCAGCATACCACATTTGATAAGTAAAGATCCTCATGAAATTAAACACATTTGGATCCCTTATTTAGCATACCACATTTGCTAAGTAGAGATCCTCATTTTCAAAAACAACGCAAAATTAAACACATTTGGATCCCTTATTTAGCATACCACATTTGCTAAGTAGAGATTCTCATTTTCAAAAACAACACAAAATTAAACACACTTCGATCCCTTATTTAGCATACCACATTTGCTAAGTAAAGATCCTCATTTTCAAAACACCACAAAAAATTAAACACATTTGGATCCGTTATTTAGGATACCACATTTGCTAAGTAGAGATCCTCATTTTCAAAAACAACACAAACTTAAAGACATTTGGATCCCTTATTTATCATACCACATTTGCTAAGTAAAGATCCTCCTTTTCAAAACCAAAACAAAATTAAACACATTTGGATCCCTTATTTAGCATAACACATTTACTAAGTAGAGATCCTCATTTTCAAAAGCAACACAAAATTAAACACATTTGGATCCCTTATTTAGTATACCATATTTGCTAAGTAAAGATCCTCCTTTTCAAAACAACAATAAAATTAAACACATTTGGATCCCTTATTTAGCATACCACATTTGCTAAGTAAAAAAAAATTCTCATTTTCAAAAACAACAAAATTAAAAACACATTTGGATTCTTTATTTAGCATACCATATTTGCTAAGTAGAGATCTTCTTTTCAAAATCACAAAATTAAAAACACATTTGGATTCTTTATTTAGCATACCACATTTTCCAAGTAAAGATCCTCTTTTCAAAACAACAAAACACTTGGATTCTTCATTTAACATACCCAAATTTGCTAAGTGAAGATTCTATTTTCAAATTCAGACATGATTCATAAATAAGCAAATAAAAGAATAAAATTATTTTCAAACACCTCACCTAGCATTCCCAAATTTGCTAAGTGGGTAAATTTCAAAATCAAAATCAAACACAAAATCAATTGACCATTTACTTTGACATACCTAAATTTGTTAAATGAAGGGTCCTCAAACACAAAAATCAAATCTAAATATGAGCCAATGGAAGCATCAAAATCTCTTCAAAATATTTGAACCCATTTTCAACGTACAGATATTTATTTGAAAATGGATTCTAAACTCAAAAATGTTTAAACCCCATTCAACATACCCAAATTCATTGGATGTGGGTTCTATGCTTAAATCAAATTCAAGGTCTCTCATCTAAAAATTCAAAATCTTTCCAATATTTGTAGCCCCATTAGCATACCTAAATTTGTTAATCTCTCAAATCAAATCAAGCTAATAATTCAAATCAATAATGTTTGAGTGAAGGCCTATGTGGTTCCCTTTCCAACAATGCAGAGATTCCACCTCACATGCTAGTGGAGAGGAGGTGGTGCAAGAAGCCACTTCCCTTGACCTACACCTGATTCTGAAGTTTCCTCACCAAAGGAGAAAGGCCGTAAAAGTTCCTTCAAGAACCAAGAACATGATTCATAAGGATTTTTGGGGTATACCTTATCCATTCCATATAAGTATGACTCAAATAACTTGAATCCTAATTCCAAAAAGAAGACAAATCTCAAAATGATAATCCTAATAATGATTGTGATCCATAAAATAGTGGTACCGATGAACTTGATACCTTCAAGGACTCTAGCCCAAGAAGAAACACCCCCATCTTAAAACTTTCAGGGTGTCACTATCAACAAAGAGTTAGAATCATCAAATCCAACAGAAGAAACTTTGGACATTATAAAAGAGTAGATAGATATCAATTCCACCTCTCTTTCAGAAGATATCACAGAAGCCAACTATCACAGCGGCAAGGTCTGACACTTTGATCAACACCATAGGAAGAAGTAAACCAATCATTAGAAATAATTGAATTCTAAATCCTTCTTAAAATACACCTTACAATCCAAAATAGGAACAACAAACTATTCTGAAGGTTAATCTTAAGATCTCCAGCTATTTTGGAAGGTTTCCTACTAATCTAAGTAATGAGCACATCTTCAGCTTTTCTAAGGAGAAAAGAGAAGTGTTCGGTTAAAGCTTAACCTAATTCTTCTTTTCTCAGTTAATGATAACCTCCTCAAGTCATACTCAACATAGAACATCCTAGGGAAAAGAAAGACAAGCAATCTCCTCCAAAGAACACAACATAAACCAAGACTCACAAGAAAAAGAAAAACTAAATAAAATAAAAAGAGAAAAGAGAAAAGAAAAGTGAAATGAAAAAAAGAAAGTAAAGAATAAAAAAAGAAAATGTGGAGCACCAATAATGCACATTGATTTGGAATCCAAAGGATGAATCATGTGTACGAGGTGTAAGTAAAAAAAAGAGGAGGGAAAAAGAACATACAAAATAAGTTTTGAGTCTACTTTTGACAAGTCTTTAGAGGAAACATCAATAAAACAAAAAGGTCTAAAATGATGATTCATGTTTGATATGACTAGAAACCTAGTAGGTATGTGTGCAACATTGACTCCAATTCTACTATCTCATGATATTATTATAGGATTGGAAGTTAAGAGTTGCTCCTAACCTTTACCAAATTTCCACTTCATATCTATTTCTTCAAATTCAAAAGAAGATTCAGTGGTTGTAGACAAACCTTTAAATGGAACACTAAGATCATCTTTTGCCTAGTCCACCTACTTTGCTTAAAGAATTTTGAAGAGTCTCAAGTAGGGGATGCACTCCCCGAAGTTGAGAAGAAGATTAAATTTTCAATTATTGAGTTTTAAGAGATCAACCTCAGAACATAAAGCTGGTCCACCCACTCTCCCAAACATCCATATTTAATAAATTAGAAAGAAAGTACGAATGACTTGGTTAGGTTGCTTTTGTAGTTTAAAGACTGCTTTACTTAAGACCATAATGAAGTGCCTAAGACATCTCTAAAGGTAAGCAGTCTACAAACTCAATTGAACATATTGCCCTTCCCACTTTGCAAACTTTTTGAGGCAAACATTTGCATCAAGAGGAAGGTCAAAGTTTGAAGTCAAGAAGAAAGATACTATCAGTCCCAGTAAAAAATGAAGGATATTCAGATTCGCACATGCGCTGATTGAGAAAATATCATTTATGCATCCACATTGCCTACTTCAAATTCGACAGCGAATATAATCTCTTTGCATGCAGTCTCCTCATACAAGGATGGGTCGAATGATGCCAGAGGATGAGAAGTCATTTGCACTTATCATTTTCATTTGAGTTTACTGCTATAAGGTCATTCCTTTCCCTAATCACCAGGGAAAAGGAAGACCATCCTCACGATTTGAGTAGTTGTCATCAATTGGTTATAACACTACAGTCTGAAATTTAATCCCTTAGAACATACAACTAGAATGACTTTGAGGGAGTCTCTAAGGCTTGTAGTAAAACATCATGGGATAACAAAGATGGATCTAAAAGAAATTGAAGTGACATCAAAGATGTAGCATGCAAGGTTCATTCCAAAGAAAGACTTTAATCAACATTGAATACAGATGGTTTAAACTCTTACAAAGATAGTCTACCTCAAAACATTATTCTTCTCACGATTGTTGAAAAGCCTACTTTGGTGCTTCGAAGGATGAAAAGCAGTTTAAACCACTATGGTAGGAGAGATGCCTCAGGGCGTACCAAAACCTTGAATGATTCAAGCTCACAATGATTCGGTCTGCCCTAGAACTTTCCAAATAATAGAGCTCATCCTTGTTCTAAGGAGACAAATTATTGCTCGTCAAAAGATGGGAGGCAAGTTTGAACTCACTTGGGAAGGCCACTATGTCATAGAGAAGGCCTACCAAGGAGGATCATATCAGCTCAATGATTGTAAAGGGAAACACCTGATGCTTCCAATTAATGGGCTCTATTTGAATAAATATTACCCATAAAAACATGTTTGAAAACAATTATCAATAAAATCTCGATTCCATTTCATCCAAACCTTCTCTTCTTTCAAAGCATTATTTATTTATCTTGTGAATCCTCCACGACATGTTTAGGATAGGTGTAAGACTCCCCAAGAAGGCATCCTATCCCTTTTCACAACATAAACACATTCCTCTAGTGCTACTAGAATAGGTGTGAGACATCCCAAGAGGCATCCTATTTCAACTAGCATAACTAAGTTAGGTGTGAGATCCCGAGCAGCATCCTTTCTTAGTGGAGTATCACTTTGACATGCTTAGGGTAGGTGTAAGAGTCCCCCAGTGGCATCCTATCCCTTTTCACAACATAAATACATTCCTCCAATGCTACTAGAATAGGTGTGAGACATCCCAAGAGGCATCCTATTTTGACTAGCACAACTAAGTTAGGTGTGAGATTCTGAGCGGCATCATTTCTTAGTGGAGTAGCACTTCTATGTGTTTAGGGTAGGTGTAATAGTCCCCTAGTAGCATCCTATCCCTTTTCACAACACAAACATATTCCTCCAGTTCTACTAGAATAGGTGTGAGACATCTGAAGAGGCATCCTATTTTGACTAGCACAACTAAGTTAGGTGTGAGATCTCGAGCAACATCCTTTCTTAGTGGAGTCGCAGTTCTACGTGTTTCGTTTAGGTGTAAGAGTCCCCCAGCGGCATCTTATCCCTTTTCACAACACAAACACATTCCTCCAGTGCTACTAGAATAGGTGTGAGATATTCCAAGAGGCATCCTATTTCAACTAGCACAACTAAGTTAGGTGTGAGATCTCGAGCGACATCCTTTCTTAGTGGAGTAGCACTTCTATGTGCATAGGGTAGGAGTAAGAGTCACCCAGCGGCATCCTATCCATTTTCACAACACAAATACATTCCTCTAGTGCTACTAGAATAGGTGTGAGACATCCCAAGAGGCATCCTATTTTGACTAGCATAATTAAGTTAGGTGTGAGATCTCGACCGACATCCTTTCTTAGTGGAGTATCACTTCTAAATGCTTAGGGTAGGTGTAAGAGTCCCTCAATGGCATCCTATCCCTTTTCACAACACAAACACATTTCTCCGATGCTAGGAATAGGTGTGAGACATCCTAAGAGGCATCATATTTCGATTAGCACAACTAAGTTAGGTGTGAGATCCCGAGCGGCATCCTTTCTTAGTGGAGTAGCATTTCTACATGTTTAGGGTAGGTGTAAGTGTCCCCCAGCAGCATCCTATCCCTTTTTACAACACAAACACATTCCTCCAGTGCTATTAGAATAGGTGTGAGACATCCCAAGAGGCATCCTATTTTGACTAGCACAACTAAGTTAGGTGTGAGATCCCATGTGGCATCCTTTCTTAGTGGAGTAGCACTTCTACGTGCTTAGGGTAGGTGTAAGAGTCCCCCAGTGGCATCCTATCCATTATCACAACATAAATACATTCCTCCAGTTCTACTAGAATAGGTGTGAGACATCTCAAGAGGCATCCTATTTCGACTAGCACAATTAAGTTAGGTGTGAGATCCCGAGCAGCATCCTTTTTTAGTGGAGTAGCACTTCTACGTGTTTAGGGTAGGTGTAAGAGTCCCCCAGTGGCATCCTATCCCTTTTCACAACACAAACACATTCCTCTGGTGCTACTAGAATAGGTGTGAGACATCCCAAGTGGCATCCTATTTTGACTAGTATAACTAAGTTAGGTGTGAGATCCCGAGCGGCATCCTTTCTTAGTGGAGTAGCACTTACACATGCTTAAGGTAGGTGTAAGAGTCCTCCAGTGGCATCCTACCCCTTTTCACAACACGAACACATATTTTTGTCTCAGACTATTTTGATGTGGGAGCAAACCCCCTGTGACACTTACTCATTAGCTGCTCTAGGTCAGGTCGACATGCAACATCGCTACTATGTCACCCTAGTGGTCACTTATTTTTGGAAGATGTGAGTCCTCACACTTTCTTCCTGAATTCATCATTGCACACTGATGAGTGCCTTGTTAGTTTGGTAGGCTTCACTGTGTAGCCAATAAGCAACCTCATGTTGACTTTGTTAAAGAAGATGTGAGTCCCCATGTTTTCTTCTTGAACTAGCCAGTATACACTGACTAGGTCAAGTATCCTTGACGGTAGGTATAAGAGTCCCCCAGAGGCATCCAATTCTTTCAAGCACAAACAAAAATACATAACTTTTGTCTCGAGCTATTTTGATGTGGGAGCAAGCTCCTTGTGGCACTCACTCATTAGCTGCTCTAAGTTGGATCGATATGCTACATTACTAGTATGTCACCCCAGCGATCACATATTTTTAGAAGATGTGAGTCCCCGTGCTTTCTTTCTGACCTAATCATTGCACACTGACAAGTGCCTTGTCAGTTTGGAAGGCTTCACTATTTAGCCAATAAGCTACCACATGTTGAAATTATTTGAGAAGATGTAAGTCCTCACGCTTTCTTCTTGAGCTAGCCATCATGCATTGATTAGGTCAAGTATCCTTGAGGTATATGTGTAAGAGTCTCCCAGAAGCATCCTATTCCTTCAAACACAAGCAAACACATATTTTTATCTTGAGTTATTTTGATGTGGGAGTAAGCCCCCTATGGCACTCACTCATTAGCTACTCTAGGTCGGGTCGACATGAGACCTCGCTAGTATGTCAGCCCAATGATCATTTGTTTTGGAAGATGTGAGTCCCCGTGCTTTCTTTCTGATTTGGCCATTGCACACCAATGATTGCCTTGTTAGTTTGGTAGGCTTCACTATTCAGTCAGTAAGCTACCTCATGTTGCATTTGTTTAACAAGATGTGAGTCCCCGTGCTTTCTTCTTGAACTAGCCATCATGAACTAACTAGGCCAAGTATATTTGAGATTTACGATAAGTCCCCCAAAGGCTCCTTTACTCTTGACTACTTTTGAGTCGATATAAGTCCCCTGGTGGCATTAACTCAATAGTCGTCATAGGTCAGATAGCACCTGTTGAGCCGAAGACAGACTGTCTTGGCAATCCATTCTATTGTAGGAAGATGTGAGTCCCTGATGCTTTCTTCCTAGGCTGATTGTCGCACACTGATGGATAGCTTAGGTTGGTTGGTTATCACCATGCTGATGGCGACCCACCCAGTGGATACACCACTCTTTGCAGATGTGAGTCCCTGCACTTTCTCCTTCAGTTGGACACTGAATACCTACAAGCTTTCTTCTTTAAGGTTTTGGATAAAGCCGCCGCGACCCACTTTCCACAGTAGGCATTCCTATTTATGTGACAACATTTAGACAACTGTCACGGGTTCTTGTTGGGTGGGCGGTCCAGTATACCCCTGTGGTTGGAGAATTTGTTCTGGATACCGATTCTCCCCTCAAAGGCGAGATAGGCCTAGGCTAATATAAGCTCCTTCTCAGTATGGTACCTCGTAAACCAATAGGGTATGTGATAAACAAATAAACCAACAAATATATTTTGCTTGTGGATTAGGAATTCAAGCCACCAACGACCTCTTTTCCCAAGCAGGCATCCTATATTTAGGGCAGTGTCAACAAAACTCCCTATAGGAATTGCCTGACTACTTGAGTAGAGATAAGTCCTGGGTCGGCACTCTCTCCGTAGTCGCCCTTAGATCAGGTTCAATCTGTCTCACCCCATACAGCTTACTTCGATGGCCATCTTTGCTTTGAAAGATATAAGTCTACTACACATTCTTTCCATTGGGTACATCGATGACAGGTCTTTGATTTATTATAATCAATCACCCTAGTGGTCCTCTATTCATGAAAGATGTGAGTCCCTACACTTTCTTCCTTGAATTGTCCATTGCACACCGAAAGGCATCCCTTGGTCAGATAGTTCTCCCCTTGGCCGAAAACCTAATCCATTTGGATTTGTAAACCTAAGATCACTGTGCCTCTTCTTGGTGGATCCATCTGGCGGATCCATCAAATTAAAAATAAATGAAGATTAAAATAAATGCAATAACAATAATATGAAATTAATCTTGACTATTCTTGAGCTGATTTAAGTCCCCCAGTGACATTCACTCAATAATCAGCCTTTGGTTGAGTTCGATTAGTTGCGCAAGCAATAAATCACCCCAGCGATTCTCTATTTTGAAAGATGTGAGTCCCATGCTTTCTTCTTGACCATTACTGCAAGGAATCTACTTGGTTGGTCTACTATGGCTAGTAGACTAGCCCTTTTGGATTGGTAAATCTGATGTAGCTCAAGGTCAACATGGCCCCTACTCAGTGCAGCCCATCGCACACCAATAGAATCTATCAAAAATAATTTAAATGAAATTGATCTTGACTATTCTTGAGCTTATTTAAGTCCCCCAATGGCATTCACTCAATAATTCGCTAGTGATTTGTTGCAGCAACCAATCCCATGGTTCCTGTGGAAGATGTGTCCCCAAGCTTTCTACTTCTGAAAGGCATCCCTTTGGTTGGTTAGTCCTACTATGTGGCTAGTAGACTACCCCTTTGGATTGGTAAATCTAAGCTAGGTCCAGGCTGACATGGCCCATACTCAGTGCAATTCATCGCACACCAATGGAATCCAACAAAAACAATTTAAATACAATTTGATCTTGACTATTTTTGAGCTGATTTAAGTCCCCCAGTGGCATTCACTCAATAGTCAGCCCTAGGTCAGGTTAACATGTTACATTGCTAACGTGTCGCCCCAGCTGTTCCTTGTTGCGGAAGATGTGAGTCCCTGTGCTTTCTTCCTAACTAGATCATTGCACACCAAAAGTCATCCTTTTGCTTGTTTAGTCCTATTGTGTCATTAGTAGACTACCCTTTCTAATCGATTTTCCTATGACACTCAGTCATCCATCAAACCACAGACTCACCATAAAAATCCAACAATTTAAAATCTAAAACAAACAAATTCAATCTTCCTCCCTCAACGGAATCAAACAACATAAATAAAAATTCAATATCCTCCTTAGTGGAGTCAAATCTCAATAATTCAAATCAATCTGCTTCTCCTGATGAGATGCTCTTTAGTTCCCAAAATCACGGATTCTAATCCCTTAGTGGATTTCACAACATATTTCCCTCGGTGGATGACTTGAACTAGCTCCTTTAGTGGAGAGTTCACATTTTCATCCCCGGTGGAACACCAAATCCTGAATCAACCAATTAAATCAATCCTTGTTTCTCCCCAACGAGACACAAATCAAATCAAACCTCTCATCCTCCAGTGGATGACTAGAAGCTGCTTCCCAAGTGAAAAGTTCACATCTCAATCCCTACTGGATTCCTCCTCCACTCTCTTATGTCTTAGACATGAGTAGAGTCACATTGCACTAAGTTCTTGATTCCTTCTACACCTCTGGTTTGGGAGTAGATCATTTCTTTTAGTGCTTTTGATCGTTTAGGCATTGTTGATCGTCTCGGTCAACACCAATATGTGCGGTATGTCTTCTCAATCACACCACACCTATTGGATGCCCTTTGTTGACCTCATTTTTAGAATGAGCTCTCAACCCCTCCATCTTAGACATAGGACCTCTCTTAGATACTAAGAGTTCCTTAGTCTAAAGACACTTATAGTGATTAGGTGAACACTCAACCAAACCCTAGAGACTTAGAATAATTAGCCATAGGAATAGGTTGGTGTTAGGAAAACTTGCCTACCCTATAGCTTGAAACAAATTCTTGCTTCCTTCTTTTAAACCAATTTCAATATATTTGATTTTCTCTAATCATGAATCAATTCCAAATGATTGAAATCCATATTCAAAAATTAAATAAAAAAATCTTTCCTAAGCCATTTTGATTTCATCTCATGGACTTAGCTCAAAATCAAATCAAACCACTTCAAATTCAAGTGATTTTCTCATAACCCATCTATATTCACAAATATAAATGAAATATAAATTCAAATATCCAACCCAAATTCAAAACTCAAACCCAAAATCCAACTCAAAATCCAATTTTGCTTCTTCAAGTCAAATTCTTGAACTTAGCCAAATCAAATGAAAATCAATCCAAACCTTTGGATTTTCTTCATGATTCAATCAATCCTTCAATCATGAATCCAAATTTAAACATAAACTCCAATCATCAAACCAAAACTAAATCCAAAAAAAAAACTTAAACCCAAATCAAATTCATGTTCTTCCTTTGAACTTGAAATTGTCAAATGAATCAAAACCCATTTGACTTCAAATCACTTGCAAATGGATTTATTTTTCAATTATAAGTCCATATGTGAGTTCAATCAAACTCAAATCAAGCTTTGACCAAGCCATTTGATGCACTTAGGCTCACTTGACCCAAAGTGACCTAAAGTTCCCTTTTTGAGCCAAATTCTAATCCTACCCAAATTGGATTGAATTATGCCCACCTAAGCCTCACATTGTGAGCAACAATCATCATAAGATGATCAATCACTCAAATTGGGTCAAACCTAAGGGCTGACCAAGCCAAAACTTAACCAAAATGAAACTCAAACTAGCCAAAATTCACCATAGGCCAAATTGATTGAAAACATTAACTCAAACCCATTCATGATCAATGGTTGGATATGACCAAGTCATCATTTAAGCCTAACCTAGCCCAATTGGCCACTTGACCCAAGTTGACCCAACTTGACTTAAAAAGTCAAAATGAGTCAAAACTTGATCTAAGCCAAATGTGACCCAACTTTACTCATTTCACATCATTCCTCCACCTAAATCGCACATGGGAACCTCTCCACTACCCCAACCCTCTTAGCGAACCATGTACAAATTCAAAACCAAAACAACCCATTGAATGCCAATTGATCCAAAATGATAAAGCCATGCTCGACCGTCCGATCCTCCTAGGGGGAGATATACTCCCCCTAATTTTAATTAAATTGCATGGACTCACATTCGATTGAAGCATAAGAACTCAAAGGAAGCAATTCCAAGCTCCCCCAAAGTCACCCAAGCTATTTTGATTCCTCCATTCTTGGTTTTCCTTAAGCAAAAAATAGGGTAGCTCAAGGCAATTTTAATTTCATTCAATTCTCCACTAGAGCTCAATTCCTCTTTCAAGTACCTTGAGGGGACCCAATCGAGCTCACCCAAGTCTTCATCCAAGTTCTCAAGACACGGGAGAGGGGAGTTTGATCAAGGTTGCATGTAATTGAAGCCCACTTTGGTCAATAGGAAGATCCACTCAACCTCAAGCCCTCAAATCTTCAACAGAGCTTCATCTCAACTAGATGAAGCTACCTTGAGATTGAAGCGGTGATAGCCTCCCGTATGGATCAAAATTGAGCTAGGTGTAGGAGTTCTTGGTCCTTTGTAAAAGAAACTTTCACCAAATTGCATTTTGACTGTTGGATGTCTTGCTCCTTGCATGATGATGGTGTGCGCAAAATTTGAGCTCAATCGAACTCAGATCAAGCCCTAAAGGGTGTACGGTTGCCCTCTCCCGCAGGCGAGCTCAGGGGCGGATCATGGATCGTCCATCCGTGTGTTTTGGATGGACGGTCTAGATTAATTCACATAGGATCCATAGATTTATCCCTTAAGAACCGCGGGTTTAATCGACCCGATCTTTGATCGGATGACGAGAAAGCGTGTAGCCACGATGTATGGATGTGACTACTTAAATAGCGAATCCCATCGTGCCAAGTGGAAAGTGCGTGCCGCCGCGGTCCACATGGCGCCGATAGGATTAACTATATAATTACGCTATTTAATTAAGTTTTAATCACTGAAACTTCTAAAATACATAACAAAATATAGAAAAAATTAGAAAAAATACAAAATAAAATGCATTATGAAGATAATTCAGAGAGGTTTAATCTAAAATTATTTCTAATTGATTTTGAATAGTGAATTTTTTTTTAATTAGGGCTTTAGTGAAAACTTAATAACCTTAATTACTCCCTAATTACTTCATTAATTCAGTTAAAATTTCTAAGATGTATTTACTGGGATGACCTCTACCTCCTCTAATTTTCTTGGGATTTGTTGATGAGTTAATTAGGAAAATCAATTAATGACTCCTTAATCACTCTCTTTATATAATTAAGGTTAATTAAGCATGTGAATAGTGGTTTAATCCCTTTATTAACTGAATTAAGCTTTTCTTAATTGAAGAAGAGGTTTATGGAATAAGTTTAGGAAATTTTCCCTAAGCCATTCCCTAAACCCCTTTCCTTCCTTAATGCAAACTTAATTAAGGGCTAATCCACTAATCACCTACTTAATTAACTTGAAAAAATATTCAAAACATTCCAAAAACATAAGAACTTAATCAATCCTCTCTTGGGTAGACATTTAAGTGTTCAATAACCTAAGTAACTTAAGAAAATCAAATCCAACACATATCTGTGGGAAGGGTTATGAAAGTACTTAAATTAAATCCTTTAGCTTAATTAATCAGTAATTTTGAGTCAATTGCATTAGGCCCCTTTCTTTCTTAGGTGCATTGTTTATACAAATTCATTGTGTGATTTTATGTCACACATTGGCTCATAATTATTTGGTTAAATATGTTAAAGTGGTGTAGGTAAGAGGTAATTAATGAACTTAATGTACACCTTAACCTAAATAAAACACAAAATCAATCTAATGGTTCTAAAGATAAATTAAATCAACTCACACATGGGGGAATGGGTTAGGACCAGCAAACTCCTTTTATGTTTCCAAAAATCAAATCAAATCAAAACATAAAATAAAAATCACATTAAATAATTTTGATTCACTTTAAATAATCTTATTTTATAAGATTATCTTTAGGAATTAATTTTGGTGAATGAAATTACATGCTTACATCATTTTATTTCTTTACAAATATGTTAAATATTGTATGTCATGTGAATTCATGCATTCATGCTTTTTGAAAAATCAAATAAATGAAAATGCTTTCTTTATGTCAAATTGCACGTTTTGGCTAAAGTAAGAATATGAATGGCTATTATCACTACTAAATCCAAAATTATTTTCAAAACTCATAAGTCAAAGATTACAAATAAAATGAATGCTACTTATAAATATTTATAAGCTTGCATGTGGTAATAGTTTAAAATGTGTTAAGGTGATTTTCCTTCCCTTCTTTGTTAACGTAGTTTTGAATAAGATTTGCAAATTGTATAATTGATTTGAAAATAACACAACACTTGCTTAAATCCATTCTTATTCATTCCTACGTTAACCTTCAAGAAGGATCTTCACATTCACACATATAAACCAAGCAACCAAAAAACAAACAAACATAAAATCTTTGTGCATGATTCTTTTCCATTCATTTCATTTTGTACATGCACATGTATTTAAGAAAAGTGGTATGTTAGTCAGGACATCCCGGGGTTGTGAAGCTTTAAGTAGCCCTAAGTAGGTCTTGTACCTTACACCCTTGGTGTAGAACAATGGCATCATACTCACTTATGACTTTCATACATGTAAATGTGCATTTGATTAATGGATAAAGAATCTCTCTCATTTCTACTTAACAAAATCATGCATCATGAAACATTCAAATTTTCTTAAGTAACATTTCTTAGCATTCATCATCAAGGTATACTAATATTTCCATTTGCATGTATAGATATGCTTAAGATTCATCCATATGCATGTTATATATGTTAGAAAGAAATAAAGTATTGTATGTTTTGTGATAGTAAATCACCTTAATTAATCTTAAAATGCCTTTCTTATTGAATAGGTTTATTTAGAGTCCATCCAAACTTAGGATTAATTAAAACACATAATAAATCATTCACTAAACAAAAATCATTAATGAATATACCTTAGAAATTACTTTAGGGTAGGGATGAAAGAGAGATTTTCTCTATTTTCTTCTCTTTACAACACTTTAGTAATTAAAGATAGGTTCATTCAAACCAAATCAAATAAACAAATAAAACAAACAAATCGACTAAATCACTTAAATGAAACCACCCTTTAAGTTGAACTTTTCACACTTAGAAATTGTCAACCTTAAAGCCTAACTAGGACATACCACGCAAACCTTATAAAGCCACACACATTAGACTAAGTCACCATTTCTAGCTTTAGGTTAGGGCAGTGCATGGTTTGATGCTTTTATTTTATTTTGTGATGTAATCTTCTAGTATGGATGTTAGGGTGTATGTGCGTAGACTAAATGGTAAGGAGATCTTAGTCTAACCATTATCTTACAGATTTTGCTTAAATTATACTAAAATATAAAAAATTTTTTTTGTGTAGGTGCTTATAGCATAATTTAAAATAGGCCACGTGGACTTGGTTACCCATGTGTGGGGTGCTAAGTCTAATTTATTAATCTACATACTTGGGATTGTGTGGTTTGTTTAGCTAATCTCTATTTTGCAAGTTTTAGTTAGATTTACTTTCCCTTTTTGTGTAATTTGTGCAATTAGTATTTAGAATGAATGTTATAGTAAATTAGGATGAGCATTGCTTATAAGACTATGTCTTATATACTATGTGAAGCCTTGGAGCAAACCACATTCCAACCAAATCAAAAGAAAGTACAAATAACCAAATGAAGAAAGAAGAAAGATGAAAAGAAGATTGAAGACCCCCATAGCATAATTCATTTTGATTATAAATGATTCATTTGTAATCTAGGTTGTATAAGGATAGATTTTGGCTATCCATATTTCTTTTTGGGTTGTGCGGTGGTACTCTACCACTTAGCCTTTTATTCTTTTGTGCTAGTTTTATAAAATATTTGATGTTTGTTTAGCGTGTGCATTAGGGTGGCATGATTTTCCTAGTTTCTTAATTGCTTAATGGATGCGATTAGCCTCTTAGGGAAAAATAAATCTTCTACCCAATTAATAAACTCAAAACTAAAAATAAATAACTCATAACCTCATTTAAAGCCTAAGTTATAAATCAAGATAAAATAATTAGCAACCCCTTAGCTGGATGTTATATTTTTTCTCACATCATGCATAAAAGCATCTTATTTCACTCTTGATGTTGAGGGCTTCCACCCGTGCTAGGGAACTTGGCTTGACCTTTAAGAGCCATGGTGGAAACACACCTCCTTCTTATTGATTTTGGCTCATAACCAATTTCTCATCCATTGGGCATATGAATCTCATAGCCTTGTGTCAAAATAATCGTCTAAAATAAAAATAAAATATGACAAAATTTTGCATTAGATTTAAGTCATTAAATTATGCCCTACATGATCTAGTCTCTTAGAAAGTGTGTTTAAGGACTTAGTCTCTTTCTAAATAAACAACAGCTTTGCTATCTTGCATAAGCATATGACCTGCCTACATATTTTTAAAATCATAGGAGGAATTAGTTGTCAGCCACCCCTAGACGGTTGTAAGTCCAAACAATCGGGTGGTTTAACCTCTCTTGTCGAGATAAACTATATACTCATTTTCACCTTAGATTTAGGTCATGCTTTGGCCCTCGCCAAAGCTCCCTAGATTTAGATTTTGAGGTTGTTATTTCCCTTTGGGGTCGTGAGCATAAATCCTCACCTCTTAGGCATTTCCATGACCTTGTATCATGGAATTGTAAGCCCTAAATTTCTAATAAAAATTCCAACTCAAACAATAAATCTCCTCAAATTTCAAAAATGTAAAGCCCAACCATAGGATAGTTTGAGATGCTCATTGGGCTCCCCAATATCAGGAGTATCCTCTACTTATCTCTTTTGACCTCGATAATAACTCCCTCCTTTTGATCAATCCCATTTGATCTTCCAAAATAAACTAGTTTATTGATAGTTTTATCCTTGAAATCTTCAAAGATAATGATCATTTACCTTAATCAAGAGTATTCCTAAGGAATTCTGTTTCTTAGGATGTAATTAACTATGGGGGCTTACCTCCATAGGGAACTTAATGAACCCGATGCAAACTCATTGTCCTTAGGAGTCCTTATTCAGGTGATTAGGTCCATTGTAGGGTTGTGACTTCTATCTCTTGAGATAGTACACTATTCCTCAATGTCGCACCTAATCACCCTAATAAGAACATCTGTAGATCTACGTGGTGTCAAAATTAATTGATTGTTGTTATTGTTATTGTTGTTTTCATTCCCCTTCCAAGGAATAAAAATGATAATGACAATGACAATGATCAATTTATAGAAAAATATCTTATAATTTTTCACCACAATTACCCTTGCATTTTTTTACTTTACATCATCCCCATGCATTTTTGAGTGATTTTCGGTGAAGATCGCTGAAGAATCGAGCCTAAAATGAAGTTTCTTCGTTCCATTTTCGCAAAAAATCCCCTTAGAATAGTTTTTCATCCGTTTCTCCCCATCACAACTCATCCGATCTTCAATTTGACATGACTCATGCAGCTTTGATCCTCCATTTTGGCCATTCGAATCACATATGACCATATCATGCATCTCTATTCACCTGCGATTTCATTCGTTCTTTGACATGGCACACGTTGTCGCCAGTCTGGATGCATGAATGTCGCATGCCACGCAGAACTATGTGGATTGTGGCAGCGTTTGCCCGCGTAAAGCGGTCTTGGTGTTAAATGGGAAAATCAAAATGTTTTGATTTTAAAAATTATTTAAATCACTTGAAACTTTAAAAATTCATAGAAAATAAAATACTTAACTAAAAATTGCAAATAAGAGCTCGTTGGATTCGTCTTTTCGAGATAAATCCAATGAATCCAAAATCTCCAAATTTAGCAAGATATTATGGGCTTAATTTGAGTTTTGTTAAATATATAATTTCATGAATTAAACTAAAAATAAACATCATATTAAGTTCAAATTTTTAGAGATTTAAATTAAAGATAAAATCTACCTACCATAAAAATTTCAAGGCAAATTCACTTCATGATTGAAAGATATTAAATTTTAAATTTGAAATGATTTATTTTAATAAAATAAATTAACATACTTCATGAAAATCACTTAAATCAACTGAAACTTTGAAAAATCATAACAAATCATAGAAAAATCTAAAAAATGTTAATAAATACTCATTTTAAAGGTATTTCAAAGGAGATTAATTTAAAATTAATTCTAATTAATTTTGAATAGTAATTAAGGCTTAATTTAAGGTTAATTAAAATTTAATTAACTTAATTACTCCCTAATTACCTAAATAATTAATCTCAAACATTTTGAGGTTGATTAATGGGATGACCTATACCTCCCATAATTTTCTTGAGATTTATTGCTTGGTTAATTAAGAAAATACTTGTCTTAACCTTAATTACTCTCTTAATTAATTAGGTGATTAATAAACATTCTAAATAGTAACATTAATTGCTTAATCATTGAGAGTGAATGAACATGGGGAATGATATTAGAACCTCTTTCTCATTCTTTTCACTAAGTTCACTTCACTGGACCTGAAATCAATTAATTTTGGATTAATTAATGGTTTAATTCATTAATTAAATGGTTTAATTAATCAAATTAAAATTATAATCATTCCAAAACTTGTATAATTAAGTTTCTTGGGTAGATCTTTAGGTTTTTAATAACCTAAAACTATTTAAGGAAAATTTCTACATGTGTTGGGAAGCTATAAGTACTTAAGTCATTTAATTCAATTAACCAATTATGAGCTAATTACATTAGGCCTTTTATTTCTTAGGGTCATTGCTGATTTAATTATAATTCATTTGCATATCATGTTGGCTCATAATTAATTGGTTAATTACTTTAAGGTAACATAGACAAGGGTTAATTAATTGATTTAATTTATATCACCACTTAATTAATCCATAAAATTCACCTAATTACCTTTTCATTGAACCATATTAAATCACAAATATGGGAATAAGTTAGGAACAACAAATGATTGAATCTCCTCTCTTCTATAAATCAAATTAAACATCCAAAAATAACTTAATAAGAAGCTTTGGTTTACTTTAAATGATTGTATTTGATATGATTGTCCTTAGGAATTAATTAGATTGAATGAACTTATGTACTTATATTCTTTTATTTCTCTCTAATTGTAGTAAATGTTATATGCCACTTGATTCATGCATTCATTTCTTCAAAAATTAATTAAATGAAATAATTTCATTTATGTCAAGTTGTATGTGTTGGCTTAAATTAAAAATATGTGTTGCTATTATCATTATTAAATCTCAAATGTATTTTCAAAAGCTTATTAATAAATAATAATATATGTTGTAACATTAGTTATATATATATGTAGGAGGTGCATGTGAGTATAAACTTAGTGTATGAAGTAGAATTTCTTTCCTTCATTTATATATTGATTTGCATAAGTATGAATGTCAATAAGTATATTAGTCTGGACATCCTGGGGATGCACGGCTTTAAGTAGCCCCAATGAGGTCTTTACCTCACTCCCCTGGTGTGAAATAATGGCGACATACCTATTTGATTTCATTCTTTTGCATGTTGACATTAAAATTTGGATAAAGCTTTGACTCATTTACACAAATAAATCAATTAAATTAAATCCAACCTTTGCTTACACATCCATATATTTATTAGAATGATGGGTATATTAGGACATCCAGGATGACCTTAAGTAGCCCTAAGGAGGTCTCTACCTCACTCTCCTGGTGTGAAACAATGGCGTCATACCTACTTAAAACTTTTATATATGTGTATGTGTGATATAACTAGTGAATGAAAATCATAATTTAATTAAATTAAATTTCATTTTTGTATGGTTTCTCCATTCTTATAGTTGTTCGCACATTCATGTGTGTATAAGAGTAGTGGATATATTATTCTGGACATCTCGAGGACGCACGACTTTAAGTAGCCTTAAGGAGGTCTCTACCTCACTCCCAGTGCTAATGGCATGTACTAAAACTTTATATATGTGTGTGTGTGATATAACTAGTGGATGAAAATCATAATTTAATTTAATTTAATTCCATTTTTGCATGGTTTCTCCATTCATATAATTGTTCGCACATTCATGTGTATATGAGAGTAGTGGTTATATTAGTCTGGACATCCTGGGGATGCGCAGCTTAAAGTAGCCCCAATGAGGTCTTTACCTCACTCCCCTGATGTGAAACAATGGGGCGGTATCTACTTAAAACTTTTATACACTTGTGTGTACATTTCACAAATGAATGAAAACTCCCTTTTTTCTATTAAAAAGAAACATGTATTCATATTTTGTTCAAGTGGTTGAATTAATTAGTCATATGGATTAGAGTTCTTTTCTTATGCTTTTGTATAAGAATTTAGATAGAGCTTTAAATTAATATGACAAAATAATTCAATTAAATGAAGTATCTAAATTCCAAATGCATTTGCTTATATTCATCATTTAAGTGTATCAAAAACATATTGCATGTATAGATATGTTTAGGACTTGATCACATGCATGTTACATATGATGGAAAGAAATGAATGAATATGTGTCATGTAATAGTAGTTCATTCCAATTAATCTAAAGATGCTTTTCTTATTGAATGAGGTTATTTAAAGTGAACCTAAACTTAGGATTAATTAAAATATGTAATAAGCCATTCACTAAAGAGAACTAAATTAAATTAACATGCTTTAGAAATGGCTTAAGGAAGGGATTAAAGTGGGTAATCCTTTTTCTTCTCTTTACAACACTTAGAGATTAAGTGTAGGTCATATGAAACAAAACTAGTCACAAATTAAAACTTGCAAATAAACTAAACAACTTAAAGTGAAACCACCCTTTAAATTAAATCCTATCTCACTTATATAATCTTAACTCTAAAACCTAATTATAACATACCACACAAGCCTTAAAACACACATGTTAGATTAAGTCACCACTTCTAGCTTTATGTTAGGGTGGTGCATAGTTTGATTGATGTATTGATTTAGACTGGATGTTAGGGTGTATGTCTAGTAGATTGGATGTTAGGTCGTGATAAGTCTAATCATATTTTCTGTAGGGGATTGTGCTTAAGGGGCCGCTGAAAAATAAATATAAATGCTCTCTTTGTAAGTTTCTTAAGTCCCTAAGCATAATCCAAGTTAGGATAGGTGGGCTTGGCTGCCCATGTACAGGGTGCTATGCCCAAAATATAAAAATAAATATTGGGTGGAATGTATGTTTAACCAATCTCTATTTTGAAGGTATAGTTAGATTTACTTTTCCATTTAAATGTAATTTTATAATTAGGAATTAAGATTAGTGTTATGGGGAAATTAGGATGAGCATTGGCTAGAAGACTGTGTCTTATGTGCCATGTGATGCCTTGAAGTGAGCCAAATCAAAGAAGCAAAGAGGAGGAGAGAAAACATGAAAATTTGAAGAAGATGAAGACCCTCATAGCATGTATTCATCTTTAATTGTAATTATTCTTTTATAATCCGGGTTATATAAGAGTAGAGCTCAACTACCCTTTTTTTGGTTGTATGCAATTGCGACCACATCGATTTTATTCTTTTGCAGTAAATATAAAATATTTGATGTTATGTTTAGCTTATGCATTAGAAATGGCATGCCTCTTCATAGTTTCCTTATGACTGGTGTTTGTTGTGTGGCCTGGATGCGATTAGGCTCTTAGAAAAAAGTATTTTTTTACCCAACTACAACTCATAGCTAAAGTTTTAAATAATTCATAACCTCACATAAAGCCTAGGACATAATCAAGATAATTAAAAGATTTAGCAATCTCTTAGCTAAATGGTTGAATGCTTCACAACTTGCATATCATATTATTTCTCTCTTGAAAATAGGGGATTTCCATCCTTGCATGATAGGGGAATGCTTGACCTATGAAGGCATCCCTTGTGGTGGAAAACACTCATTTCTCACTAATTTAGCCAATAATCTAATTTCATCATGCATATAGCATACAAAATTTCAAAGCCTTTATCAAAATGAAGTGTCAAATACAAATAAAAAATTTGAAAAGATTTGCATTAGACTAAGTCATTACTCATAGCACTCATGCTCTAGTCTCTTTAAGAAGTGGGTTTAAGGACTTTAGTCTCTTTCTAATTAATAACAACCCAACCATCCTGCAAAATAATATGACTTACCTACATGATTTTAAAGCGTAGGAGGAGTTAGCTAGCTGCTACTTCAGGTGATCGTAAGTCCAGTAGTCGAGTGGTTTATACTCTCTTGTGGAGGTAAATTATATGCCCATCTTTGCTTAGATTTAGGGCATCCTTGTGGTTTGTACCAAAGCTCCCTAGCTTATGATTCAAGGTAGCTAATTTCTCTAGGCTATAAGCATAAATCCTCACTTCTTAGGAATTCCCACAATCTTGTGGTGTGGGATTATAAGTCCTAGTTTTCTAATAAAATTTCAACTTTATTAAAATCAATCCTCTCAATTTCAAACATATAAAGCCCAACTAGAGGATAGATTGGAGTGCTTACTAAGCCTCCTAATATCATGAGCATTCCCTACTCATCGCCTTTGGCTCCCAAAAATAAGTCTCTCCTTTTGATCTATTCCACTGGATTTTCCAAAATATAACTAATTCATTAATAGTCTATCCTTGAAATCTTTGGAGATCCTAATTGTCTACTTTAATCAAGAGTATTCCTAACGGACCCCATTCCTTAGGATGTAATTTACTATGGGGGCTTGCCTCCATAGGGAACTTAATGAACCCGGTTTAAAATAAACCCTGCTTTACTTTTCCATGTAAAGTGGGAGAAAAATCTCGGGTACATTTGAAGACCCATCATGCCTTAAGAGTCCTTATTAAGTGATTAGGTCCATTGTAGGGTGGTGGTTTCTATCTTCCGAGATAGTGCACCATTCCTTAATGTCGTACCTAATCACTTCAATAAGTACCCCCTAAGACCTGCATGGTGTCCCATATCTCCAAAAATAAAAAACACGATGGGGAGAACCTCATTACCCATGAGAATCAATCTTTTTGAAAATGAAACATCTACTTACCTCACCGAAACAATTAAGAATGATAATCAGCGTGCAATACGAGAATTCATGAATCCTTGATGAGGATTGCAAGGGGCTTAGGCAACCTTCATTGAATAGGATTCCACACTAGAAAAAATGATGCGCCAAAAAATTAAGTAAACTAGGGCACGGGGTTGATGGGAGGTAACGAAGTAGTATTTTAGAAAGGTACAGGGAGATTTTGGTGGTAGTCAAGTAAATAAGATAGTTTAGGTGTTAGAGGTGTATTACTATAGTTTGAGGTGGTATGTATGTAAATTCTCCTATTATAAAGGGAAGTGCTACCTGAGATCTGATTGCTTTGGTAGTCGTGCTTCAAGTTATTAGGAATAACCATTATTAATATCGATAAAGCATATTTTTCAATTATTATATTTAATCCAATCATTAATCTTTTCATTATAGTCATTACTCTAATTTTTACTTTAAAAAATTAAATATTAGACTATATTATGTTAGTAGAAAAGCACGTTCTACCATACATACATGAAAAATCACATTTGAGTATTTCAGAGCATATACGGAACAAATGAAAATCAAATTAATAGAGATTACATAGGATATATGAGCTTAACATGGAAAAACTTGATAATGAAAAAAAATCATCGAGCCATATTGTTGATCTCATTTTTAGAATGAGCTCTCAACCTCTCCATCTTATACATAGGACTTCTCTTAAAAACTAAGAGTTCCTTAGTTTTAAGACACATCGAGTGATTAGGTGAACACTTAACCTAACCTTAGAGACTTAGAAGAATTAGCCATGGGAATAGGTCATGCCTTAAGGGTGTTAAGAAATTTTGCCTACCCTATTGCTTGAACCAAATCCTCACTTCCTTCTTTCAAGTCAAACTCCAAAATTCAAATCAACTCTAAACTAAAATCAACCTCAAATCTAAACCACCCTTGAATCAATTCCAATGGATTTTCTCAAACCATGAATCAATTCCAAATATATAAAACCCCTGATTGAATTCCAAATCCAAAATCTTTCCTAAGTCCCTTTGATTTTCACCCTATGGACTTAGCTCAAAATCAATTCAAATCAACTCAAATTCAAGAAATTTTCTCATAACCCATTTATATTCACAAATATAAATGAAATATAATTTCAAATAATTGAAACCAAATCCAAATCCAAAATCTTTCCTAAGTCCCTTTGATTTCCATCTTATGGACTTAGCTCAAACTCAATTCAAATCAACTCAAATTCAAGAAATTTTCTCATAACCCATTTATATTCTCATTTATATTCATAAATATAAATCCAAATAACCCAAAACCAAATCCAAAAATCAAATCCAAATCCAAAATATTTCCTAAGTCCCTTTGATTTCCACCTTATGGACTTAGCTCAACTCTATTCAAATCAACTCAAATTTAAGAAATTTTTTGATAACCCATTTATATTCTCATTTATATTCACAAATATAAATGAAATATAAATTCAATCAATCAAAACTAAACCCAAAAATCAAATTCAAATTCAACCAAAATTCAACCTAAGCCTTTCAAATCAAACTCTTGAAGTTAGCCAAATCGAACTCAAATCAAGCTAAACCCTTGATTTTTTTTTCTTCAAGATTCAATTAATCCTTCAATCATGAATCCAAATGTACATACAAACTTCAATCATCAATCCAAAACCAAATTCAAAAATCAAACACAAGTCAAACTCATATTCACCACTTTGAACTTGAAATTATCAAATGAATAAAAACTCATTTGACTTCAAACCACTTGCAAATGAATTTATATTTCAATCCTAAGTCCATATGTGAATTCAACCAAACTCAAATCAAGCTTTGACCAAGCCATTTGACCCACTTAGGTTCACTTGACCCAAAGTGGCCTAAAGTACACTTTTTGAGCCAAATTATAATCTTACCCAAATTGGATTAAACTAAGCCCATCTAAGCCTCTCATCATGATCAACAGTCATCATGAGATGACCAATCATCAAATTGGGTCAAACTAAGGTCAAACCTAAGGGTTGACCAAGTCAACACTGTAAAATGAAACTTGAAAAATCTATCATAGGCCAAATTGAAACCATGCAAGTTCATTCATGACCAATGATTGAACTTCAAATCCATTTGAGCTAACCAAGCTCACTTGACCCAAATTGTAATTTGACCTAGAAGTCAAAATGTGTAAAACTTGATCTATGCCAAGTGGTTGAAACCTAATGGTTCAACTTCATTTCCATCACTTGTTGAACTTGACCAAAGCATGGCCAACTAGACCCAACCTACTAATTGATGAACCCAACTTGACCTAAAAGGTCAAATTGAGCCAAAATCAAACTAAATAAAAATTGATTGGAAACAAAGATACCAATCCATTTCAAATGATCAACCAAACATAAACCAACCCATGACCTAACCCAAATAGGTCAAATGGGTCAAATTGGTCAACTTGACCCATTTGACCTAAATGAAATCAAATGAACCAAAACCAAATAAATCAAATTGAACAAACCAAAGATACCAACATTTCAAATGGTCATTTGAACTTGACCCAACCCTTGGTTTGACCCAATCAATTGGTCAACTTGACTAAGTTGACCCATTTTGACCTAAATGGGTCAACATGAGCCAAATCATATCAAATCAACTCCAAATTCATTGAAACTTGGCCCAACCCATTTTTCAATCATACCAAACATATTCAAACTAAAATTAAAGCTAAATGACCATTTTACCCTAGGCCATAGGGTAACCTAAAATCAAAACCACTTAGAATTTGGTCAATTCCTTTTCATGGACACTTGGCATCCTCTTAGTGGACCAAATGATCACTAATGGACATGGTGCACATGACCCATTGGGTTTGGGTCAGCCAAACCCAACCCAATGGCCAAATCGACCATCCACTTAGGAATTGAGCACATGGGATCCCTCCTCCACTCAATTAAAGCACATGGGAGCTTCACTACTCCACTCCACACTCAAAATTGAACCATGTGCAAGTCCTAACAGCCTAACAAACTCATTGCATGAGCTTAATTGGATCAAAATGAGAAGGAAGCTTATGGCCATCTGATTCCTCTAGGGGGAGATATACTCCCTCTAATTCCACTTCATTTGCATTCTCTTACATTCGATTGAGTAAAAGGAAGTCAAAGCTCCTCCAAGCTTCCTAGAGCCAATTCAACTTCTCCATTCTCGATTTCTCCAAGCCAAAAATAGGGGAGGTAGCAAGAAATTCATTCTCATCCAATACACCAAAATCAAGGCAATTCCTCTTGCAAGCTTCTCTAGAGGACTCAATCGAACTCACTCCAAGCTTCATCCAAGTTCTTAAGGTAAGGGAAAGGGGACTTTGAGTAAGGTCATGAGCATTTGAAGGTGAGCTTGGTCCATAGGAAGATCTACTCAATCCCAAGGCTTGAAACTTTCAACAGAGCTTTGTCTCCACTAAACAAAGCTACCTCAATGTATTCGAGCATCGATGATAGCCTCCGATGAGGTATGGATCAAAATTGAGCCTAGAATAGGGAGTGTGTGGTCTTTTGTGAAATAAATTTTCACTTCATAAAAAATTAACCGTTGGATGTCTTCCCCCTTGCATGATGATGGTGTGGGTTGAGTTTGAGCTCAATCTGAGCTCAATCAAGCTCGGATCATGCCATTGAAGATGGACGGTGGCCAACTTCTATAGGCGAGCTCAGGGATGGATCATAGGCTGTCCATCTGCACATTTTGGATGGACAACCATGATTAAGATGCGTAGGATCCTTTAATTTATCTTATTAATACCACGGGCTCAATCTCAACTGTCCGATCCTTGATCGGACAAGTGAGGAGAAAGCGCCAGAAGCCATCGACATGGCATGATACAACTTAAGTGACCACTCCCATTGCTACGTGGAAACGCCGCCGCCTCCACATGCCATCGACGGGATTAATCACTTAATTAGGCTATTTACCTAATGGATAATCATGGAAACTTCAAAATAACATAACTAATTCTAGAAAAATCATAAAAATATAGTAAAATAACAAAGATATTTCAGAGAATAATCTAAATGTTTCTAATGATTTAAAAAAGTGTATTTTCAATTGGTTTTAATGAAAAATAACCCTAATTACTCCCTAATTATTTCATTAATTCATTTCAAATTTCTCTGCATATTTAGTGGGATGACCTCCTCCCTAATTTTCTTGAGATTTATTGAAGTTATTAGGGAAATTATAATGAATCCTTAATCACCCTCTTTATGTAATTAAGGGTAATAAGCATGTGATCAGTGGTTTAGCCCCTTTTAAGTTAATTAAGCCTTGCTTAGGTGAAGAAGAGGTTTATGGAATGGATTTGGGGAATTTTCCCTAAGCCATTTCCTAAACCCCTTTCCTTCCTTAATCCAAACCTAATTAAGGGATAACTCACTAATCACCTACTTAATTAACTTGATAAAATTTTCAAAATATTCCAGAACTTAATCAATTCATCTTGGGTAGGTTCTTAGGTGTTCAATAACCTAAGTAGCTTAAGGAAATCAAAATCCAACCCACATGTGTGGGAAGGGTTATGAAAGTACTTAAATTAAACTCTTTAGTTTAATTAATCACTAATTGTGAGCAAATTATATTAGGCACTTTCCATCCTAGGTGCATTGATGATTTAAATTCTTTGTGTGATTTTATTTCATACATTGGCTCATAATTGTGTGATTAAATATGTTATAGTAGTGTAGGTAGGGGATAATTAATACACTTAATTCACACCTTAACCTAACCAAAGCATAAAATTGTTCTAATCACCTAAAAATTAAACTAAAACATCATACACATATGGAAATGGGTTAGGACCAGCAAACTCATTTCACATTTCTCAAATTCAAATCAAATTCAAAATAAAATAAAATTTCCTTAAAACAATTTGATTTACTTTAAATAATCTTATTCCATACGATTGCTTTTAGAAATTAATTAGAGTGAATGAATTAACATTGCTTTCATCACTTTATTTATTTCCTAACATGCTAAATGTGTATTTCATATGAAAATCATGCATTCATGCCTTAAAAAAAATCAAAAATAAAAATGAAATTATTTTCTTTATATCAAAATTGCATGTTTTGGTTAAAGTAAAAAATATGAATGGCTATCATCATTATTAAATTCATAATTATTTTTTAAAACTTATAAATCAAATATCAAAACTGAAAAGGTATGCTACTTATAATTATTTATGAGCTTGCATATGAGTAAAATATAAAGATGTGCGTTGTGTGGCTTTCCTTCTCTTCTCTTTTAGCATAATTTTGAATAGGATTTTACAAAGTGTATAGTTCATTTGAAATGAACACAACACTTGTTTAAATCCATTCATATTCATTCCTATATTATCACTTGAGAAGGACATCCACACTTACACATATAAATTGCATAAACAAACAGAACAAACAAGCATAAACTTTGCATCTTTCATTTTCCATTCATTTCTTTTGTACATGTATATGTATTTAAGGAAAGTGGTATATTAGTCTGGATAACCTCAGGGTTGCGAGGCTTTAAGTATCCCTAAGTAGGTATTGTACCTTACATCCCTGGTGCTAACAATGGTGACATGCTCACTTATGTCTTTCATACATATAAGTGTGCATATGAAAAATGGGTAAGAGAATCTTCCTTTTCTACTTAATGAAAATCATGCATCATAAAGCATCCAAATTTTCTTAAGTAACATCACTTAGCATTCATCATGAAGGTATGCTAAACATTTCCATTTGCATGTATAGATATGCTTAGGATTCATCCATATGCATGTTACACATGTTGGGAAAGAAATGAAGTGTTGTGTGCTTTGTGATAGTATTTCACTTTACTTAATCTTAAAATATCTTTCTTTTTGGATAGGTTTGTTTAGGGAAAATCTAAAGTTAGGATTAATTAAAACACATACTAAAATATTCACTAAATAAGAATCAATAATGAATCTACCTTAAAATTACTTAAGGTAGGGAAGGAAAGAGAAGTTCTCTTCTCTTTTCCCTCTATTTATAACTTAGTAATTAAGTAGGTTCATTCAAAACTAAACAAAATCATCAAATAAAAATAACCCAAATCAACTAAACAACTTAAATTGAAACCACCCTCGAAGTTGAACATTTTCATACTTAAAAAATATAAACCTTAAAGCCTAGCTAAGCATACCACACAAACCCTAAATGACACACGCATTAAACTAAGTCACCACTTCTAGTCCTATGTTAGGGCGGTGCATGATTTGATGTTTGTTTTTATTTTGTGATGTAATGTTTCTAGACTAGATGTTAGGTGTATATTCATAATCTGGATGATAGGGTGACATTTGCCTAATCATGTTTTTGTAGGGGTTGTGCTTAAGGGGCACTATAATAAATAAAAATATAACTTCTTTTGCTATGCAGGTTGCATCTACCCCTAAGCATAACCCAAACTTAGGACAGGTGAGCTTGGTTACCCATGTGCGGGGTGCTAAGTCCAATTTATTCCTATAACTACTTGGGATTGTATGATGTGTTCAGCTAATATCTATTTTACAGGTTTTAGTTAGATTTACTTTCCCTTTTCATGTAATTTTTGCAAATTAAGATTTGGAATGATTGTTATGGAGGATTAAGATGAACATTGGTTATAAGACTATGTTTTGTGTACCATGTGAGGCCTTGGAGCATCCATATTTCAACCAAGTCAAAAGGAGCAAATGAAGATATAAAGATATGAAGACATGAAGACATGAAGAAATGAAGAAATTTCCAGAATTGAATTCTTTCATCCCATTCAATGAGGATTAATTAAAACATGAATTCATCTTAATTATTGATTCATTTATAATTCAGGTTGTATAAGGATAGAACTCAACTACCCACATTTCTTTTCGGGTTGTGTGGTGGAGCCCGGCCATGAATGGCTTCTTATTCTTTTGCGCTAGTTTTATAAATTGATTGATGTATGTTTAACTTGTGTATTAAGATGGCATCTTTTTTTAGTTTCTTCCTTACTTTGATGTATGGTCTGGATGACGATTAGGCTCTTAGAAAAATAAATTTTCTATCCCACATAAACAACTCAAAATAAAAATAAATAACTCATAACCTCACTTAAAGCCTAGGCATAAAATCAAGATAAAAGAATTAGCAACCCCTTAGTTGGATGTTGTACTTTCTTTCTAGCATTATGCATAAAAAAAGCATATTATTTTACTCTTGATTTGGAGGGCTTCCACCTATGTTAGTGAACTTGGCTTGATCTTTGAGAGCCGTGGTGGAAACACACCTCCTTTCTTATTGATTTTGGTCTATAATCTAATTTTTCATGCATTAGGCTTATGAATCCTATAAGCCTGAGTCAAATAAATTATCCAAAACAAAAATAAAATATTATAAAATTTGCATTAGATTTAGGTTATTACTCATGTTCGTACATGATCTAGTCTCTTAAGGAGTGAGTTTAAGGACTTAATCTCTTTCTAATAAGCAACATCCTAGCTATCTTGCATAAAGTATAAGACTTGCCTACATGTATTCAAAATCATAGGAGGAGTTAGTTGGTAGCCACCCCTAGGTCCAACAATTGAGTGGTTTATCCTCTCTTGTGGAGGTAAACCATATACCCATTTTCGCCTTAGATTTATGTCGTGTTTTTGGCCCTCGCCAAAGCTCCCTAGATTTAGGTTCTGAGGTTGTTATTTCTCCTTTGGGGCTGTAAGCATAAATCCTCACCTCTTATGCATCTCCATGATTTTGTGTCGATGGATTATAAGCCCTAGATTTCTAATAAAATGTCAACTCAAACAAATAATTCCCCTCAATTTCAAAATATATAAATCCCAATCATAGGATAGTTTGGGATGGTTACTAGGCTTCCTAGTATCATAAGCATCGCATACTTATTCTTCTTTGGCCTTGATAATAAGTTTCTCTTCTTGATCAATCATGTTTGATCTTCCAAAATAAACTAATTTATTGATAGTCTGCCCTTGAAATCTTCAGAGACAACGATCATTTACCTTAATCGAGAGTATTCTTAAGGAATCTCGTTCCTTAGGATGTAATTAACTATGGGGGCTTGCCTCTATAGGAAACTTAATGAACCCGATTTAAAATAAACCCTTCTTTACTTTCCATGTAAAGTAAGGGAAGAATCTCTGGTACATGTGTAGACCAATTTTCCTTAGGAGTCCTTACTGAGGTGATTTAGGTCCATTAAAGGTTAGTGACTCCTATCTTTTGAGATAGTATACTATTCCATAATGACATACCCGATCACCCTAATGAAAATATCTGCGGATCTACGTGGTGTCCCAATAAGGCTGTTATATATTTTTGTTTTCATTTATTCTCTTTTTCCAAAAGGGAAGATGAAGGTAGAAATGTATAATTTTCACCCACACGAACCATCAAGAAATCCACTATAAAAGAAAAAGTTAGGAGAATAATATATATTACACTTATTTGAAACCTCTCCATACTTCAGTCTCTCTAACGCACACACTTCACTCTCACACATAAGAAAAATGTCAAAAAGTCTCAAAAATTGAAGAAAAAATTACATAAATATGAAGTATTTCAACTCGTAGCGCCATGGTGGCACGACCTGGCGCCTAAGCACTAGCATCGTTGTCTCCTAGGCTTTTTTGCACATGTTTGGGAATCGCAGTGCTGGCCTCTCTATCCAATTTTCCTTTCAGTGCCATGTTTATAGCACCATGATGCTGACCTGCAATGTCGATAGGTCACAATCCAATGCCGCGATGCTGTCTCATTTGATTCTAAAGCCAAGATCTGCATTTTTAGCATCGAGGCACTGCCCTCTTAGAGATAAAATCAAGCTCTACCATGTAACAATGCAAGCACCTTGTGTTCGAATGTAGTCTTAGAGAGAAATCTCAAACCATCACATCAGATGCTTTGATGCAAGTATCTTTCAACTATGCTAAAGGGATGTATATAGAAAGGAGGAGCTGATTACTATGTAAGTGGCATTTAATTTTTTTTATTTAAATATTTATTCTATTTAAATTTTAGTAAGCTTAAAAAAGTAATATTCTTATACTAGAATAAAAAAAATATTTTTTTCCTTTTGCCATTGTCCACAAATAGCTTGAAGTCATTCAAAAATGAGCAAATAGAGTATGATTATCTTCTTTTATGAACTAAGCCCTCATTCGTGTTGCACTATCTTTTTTTTTCTCTTTCAATTTCACAAATTAAACTCTTTTAATTATTTTTTCCACAAAATAAGAATTACATTTATGTTGCATCTAAAATTATTTGTTGAAACGTAGTCAAAGAGAAACTAAAATCTCTTATAAATATGTGAAGGGTGCAATCTCACTGCCTTTCAATGAAGAGAAATGATCATTCATATGAAAAGAGAGAAATTAAGAATGGGTGAACTTGAGTTACTCTATGAGGAAGCTATAATGAAAGAATCATAAACATTTAAAATTTATAATGGTTTGATTATATAACCTATGGACATTATAATGAGAGTTGATAGAAATATTTAGTATAGCAAAGAAGCATAGTATAAAGTACATTTAATAATGAATATAAATATATTAAATGAATACAAGAGAATATTAGTATTGAGGATGATTAAGAGCTTAGAGGGAATAAAATGAGAAGCCAAGACTTTCAAGAGTTTACATGTGCTTTCTTTATTCATTTCTTGGCCTTCCCACTCACCACCTCTTAAGAGATCAAGCCATGTCATTTATAATTGAGCCTTCTTACGAATGGAATGATAAGAATTAAATGAATACTTTGAATTATGTAAACTGCTTCAAATGTAGCATAATAAATGGTAGTTGCAAAGTCTTGGAATGTGTTAACTACCTTAAAATATACTTAAATGTGATCTATTTCTTAATAATTTTGATTCTTGGTATAGTGTAATAAATGTTGGCAATGAGAACAGTCTTAGTTGTTGGATTTGAGCGTGCTTATCCTTATTATTATTAAAGTTTAAATGTGTTAAGCTTTGTGGCATCATTGTTTTATTATAATCCCAAAAGAGAAATGTGTCGGATCATTTCATAAGAGGACATGATTGAAAGTATGCAGATGTGTTTATACTAAGAAGAAGAAGAAAGAAGATTATAAGAAAATGTGTTTAAAAAGTTGTGCGCATTGCGCCTGCACTTTGGTGAGATGTAGTGGAATTTAATCTATTAACATGAGCCATGTTAGTATGATTGTATGTGTGGACCAATACTAGGGATATCTTAGAGGTTACATTTTTCTGATATCTTAGAGGTTACATTTCCTGTGATAATTAAATGAGTGAGGTGATAAAGGCACGATAAATCATTAAAGAGCCTATATTTTTTATCACGAGCAAAAAATATAGTGCATTATATATATATCTGTGTGTGTGTGTGTGTGTGTGTGTGTGTGTCAATTTTTCAAATTCACCATGATATAAGCTATAGAATACCCATAATCAATGCTTTGGGACCAATGGATATTAATATAGAGACAAATGCTTAATGTATGTTCAATAAAATTTTGGAGCTACAATCGTGGTGAAAAATTTAGACTTTTGTATAAATTTATTGGCAATGATAAATTTTGTATCTTTGCTAAGAAGATCCACCATCTTATTCAAAGGATTCTTGGTGACTAAAGAAACTTTAGGTTCTTTGGCTAAAACCCTAAAAGTAAGGGAGATCTTGAATAAATTTTAATATTATTGTTGACCTCACTTTTGGGAGTGAGCTCTCAACTTCTTCATCATAGATCTAGGACTCTTGTAGACACTAAGAGCTCCTTAGTCTTAAGACACTTCTAGTGATTAGGTGAACACTTAACCTAAGCCTAGAAACCTAGAAGGGTTAGCCATAGGAAGAGGTTATGCCCTAGGGTTTTGAAAAATTTGCCTACCCCATAGCCTTAAACTCAATCCTTGCTTCCCACTTCCAAATAAAACATCAAATTCAAATCCAAGACCATAAGCCAAATCCAACTCCAGATGATTAGAACCCATGATTAAACTCAAATCTCAAATCCCCTCCTAAGCCCTTTGATTTTATCTTATGGACTTAGCTCTACAAATCCAAACCAATCTCAACTCGATTTTCTCAAACAATCAATCAATCCAATATCAAATTCAAATCCAAATTTGAACCCAATGATTGAAATCCAAGATTAAAATTCAAACCAAACCTTTCTTAAGCCATATGGACCTACCTCCATAAGCTCGACCAAATCTCAATCTAAATCAACCCAAAATCAATTGATTTATATATACATTAATCATTCCTTCATTTATATTCACAAATATAAATGAATCCCACCCTCTAATGACCAAAAATAAATCAACTCCCTACTTAAGCCCTTTTGACCTACATCCCTCAACTTGGTCAAATTTGCTTCCAAACTAAAGAGGTTCTCTCATGAACCATTTATATTTTCATTTATATTCATAAATATAAATGAAATATAAATCAAGTAAAACCAACCCAAATCAAATCAAGTTCCCAATTTTAGCCCTTTTAGCCAATTTTTTCAACGTGGCTAAATGATATCCAAATCAACTTATGGATTTTCTCATGATTTCATCATTTCTTTAATCATTGTTCCAAATATAAACACAACTACAATTATCAAACCAAACTCAAGTCAAGCCCGTGTCAACCTTTTTGACTTGAAATTATCATATGAACCAAAATTCATTTGACTCCCAAATCACTTGCAATTAGATTTCTATTTTGATTCTAAGTTCATATGTGAGTTCAACTAAACTTGAATCGAGCCTTGATCATGTCAGTTGACCCATTTAGGTCCACTTGACCCAAAGTGACCTAAAGAACCTTTTTTGAACCAAGTTCTAATCCAACCCAAATTGGATTGAATTAAACCCATCTAAACCTTCAATCATGATCAACAATCATCCTAGAGTGATCAATTGCATTGAATTGAGTCAAATCAAGTCAACTTGATCATTTGACCAAGTCAACACTTAACCCAAATGAAACCTAAACTATCCAAAACTCATCATATGTCAAATTGATTAAAACCATTGACTCAAACCCACTTATATTCAATGATTGAACATGACCAAACCATCAATGGAGCCAAACCAAGTCCAATTGGTCATTTGACCTTACTTGACCCAAATTGGCCTAAAAAGCCAAAATGAACCAAGTCATGATTTGATCCAAATTGATTGCAACCAATGGCTCAAGTTTATTTCAAATCACTTACTGACCTTGACCAAAGCCGTGATTGAGCCCAATTTGACCATTTTGGTCAACTTGACCCAACCTAGCCCAAATTGACCTAAAGGGTCAAATTGTCCAAAATCTAAATTAAATCCAAATTAAACCAGATCAAAACTTACAATCAACTTCAATCAACCAATTAAACTTGTCTCAACACCTAACACAATCCAATTTGGTCAAATTGGTTAACTTGACCCATTTGACCCTTTTGAATCCAAATGAGTCAAATTCATGCCTAAGCCAAATTAACAAAAAACCAATTGAACCAAAACATTTCAAATCATCATTTGAACATAACACAAGCCTTGGTTTGACTCAATTTGACCAATTGGTCGACCTAACCCAACCTAATCCAAATGAACACATTTTAACCATATGAACCCAAATCACCAAAAACTAACTTGTGGAACCTTGGTGGCTGACCTAACCTGACCCAATTGAACCCTAGGTCAACCCCAAGCCAGCCCAAATCCATGTGAGACCCAACTCAAGGGAATTAACCAATGGACATCCTCTCATTCGCATTGTGTCCTTTCTTTTAGTGGCAAAGTCCACTTTGCTTCCCAATGACAGCCATCAAAATGCCAAATGAGGAACTCCTAAGACATCCTAGCCCAACTTAAGCCAGCCTAGCATCTTTCATGAACCAAAGGGAACAAAGCCAAGCCATTCCCCCTCATGGCCAAACCCATTGGATGCAAGGGAGATCAATCCCACACAATCCTTCCATATCAAGCCTTGAGACTCCTGCCACCACTTTGTCTCCCTGAGCCACGTGGCATTGACGGACCATGACCCGGCCAATCAATGAAAATTAAGGTTGAATCTCGCCCGCCATCATGTTGAGGGTATACCCTCAATTCAAGCGGTAAACATGACAAATTGTATTATGAGACCTCCTAAGGCAATTTCAAAATCCCATAGAGCACTTCCAAGTCTTCCCAAGCCTTCCTCGATCGGCATTCCTCTTCCCCGAGCAAAGTCAAAATAGGACACCACTCTTCTGAGCAATACTCCCTCTCCACTAAATCAAACTTCCCACCCACACCATTCTTGTACTCCATCAAATCCAACTGAACCATCTCCAAGCCTTCCCAAGCACCAGAGATTGGAGTTCGATCGGAGCCAAAGCCTTCACACACATGGATTGGTCAACCGAGCACTCTACACCAAATCAAGCTCAAAGCTTCTCAACAGGGCCTCGCCTCAACTAGGTGAAGCCACCTCCGAGGATCCACCGTCAGACATTAGCTCTAGTGAGGTAATTTTACAAACCGAGCCTTGCATGGAAAAATCACTTGGTCTTTTTGTGAAGTAAATTCGAATGTCATGAGTTTTTAGCCGTTGGATGTGTGTGTCTCCCCTCCCCAAAAGTGTGGGATGAATTTGGAGGCAATCCAAGCTTGGGTGAGCTCGGATCGAACGAGAAAAGATAGACGACATCCGTCTTTTCGTCGCGGGGTAGATCATGAGCCATTCGTTTCATGATTGGATGAACGGCTCGATCGATCCGCATTGATCCCTTGATTCCCTTCTAAATCGCAGATCGGTCGTAGATCTTAAATCGGACGGTCCACGAGTTAGTGCATCCCATTAATCGATGGCGGATGTGACAACTTAGATAGCGAATCCCATCACGCCGCGTGGAAAGCATGTTGCATCAGTGCATCGCATCAACCGCCACATGGCTTGACAAGATTAAGGCTTTAATTAGGGCTAAATAATCCATTTGTAAGCCTAAAACTTCTAAAAATTATAACTAATTGTAGAAAAAATTTTAAATATATAAACTTATGCTCATTTCAAAGATATTTCAAAGTAAAATCTAGGAAAATTATTATTAATTAATTTTGAACAGTAATTTTGGATTAATTAAAGTTTAATAAAAAAAATATAATTAACTTAATTACTCCTTAAATAAGCACCCAATTAATCTCAAATTTTCTGTGGATACCTAGGGGGATAACCTCTGCCTCCCCTATTTTTTGGGATTTTATTGGTTGATTAATTAGAGAAATCAATTGATTAATCCTTAATCACTTTCTTAATTTAATTAAAGGTAATTAGTGAATGAACAATAGTTTAATTAATTATTTAAGCTTAATTACTTATGTTGAACAGTAAATGAGATTAGGAAATGTGATTCGGACATTTTATTTCTAATTCATTTCCTAAGTTTCCTGTACTTTTTGGAAATCAAACTAATTAATGATCAATGAAGTAATTAATTACTTAGTTAATTAATTAATTTCCAAGATAAAATCAGAGCCTAAGTGATAAAATATGGGACTTAGGGATTGAGATTAGGGCCTCTTTCTTGATCCATTTCCTTAAGTTAATTTTATTTCATTAGTTGAATATGCTTAATGCTTAATCAAATGGATTAATGTGCTCAATTAACTTAATCTAAAATCCACTTCACCTCTAATTACCTTTAATCAATCTTGAGTAGATCTTTGGGTATTTAATAACCCAAAGAGAGAGAGAGATAATGAAATTATGGTTGGCTTACATGTCTGAGAAAACCTTAAAAGTAGTTAAGTGAGATCCCTTAAGCTTAATTAATTATTAATCATAAGCCAATTGCATTAGGCTCCCTTTCATTTCTAAGGAGCATTGCTAATTTACTTTTCATGTGATTGCATATCATATTAGCTCATTATTAATTAGTTAATTAACTTAAGGTGATATAGGCAAGGGTTAATTAATACACTTCATACTAACCTAACCTAATTAAGACATAAAACTAATCTAAATATTCTTTAATTAACTAAATTAACTCACATATGGGGAATGAGATTAGGATTAGCAAACCCTTTCACATTTCTTGAATCAAATCAAACATGAAAATGAAGTAGCACTAAAGAATCTTGGCTTGCTTTAAATAATCTTATTTAGTTTGATTTTCCTTGGGGTTTAGTTGGAATGAATGAAACCACATGCTTGTGTTATTTTATTTCTTTCTAATCATGCTAAATATTGTATTTCATATGATTCATGCATCCATCTCTTTTAAAATTGATTAAATGAAATGGTTTCCTTTATGTCAAATTGCACGTGTTGATTTAAATTAAAAATATGTATGACTAGTATCACTATTAAATCTCAAAATATATTTTTGAAAGTCTATTAATGATTGAATACACATATATTTAGTTATGTATGCATAGGAAATACAAGTAAATATGCACTTAATGTGTGAAGTAAAGTCTCTTTCTTATGTTCATGTGTTGATTTGTGTAAGTAAGAATGTTAGCGGGTATATTAGTCTGGACATCCCAGGGACGTACGGCTTTAAGTAGTCCTAAGAAGGTTCCTACATCACTCCCTTGGTGCGAAACAATGGCTACGTACCTGGTTGATTTCATTCTTATGCATTTGGACATCAGAATTTAGATAGAGCTTTAATTCATTTACACAAAATAAATCAATTCAAGTCAAAAACACAAACTTTGCATGGCTTCCTATTCTTGTAGTTGCTTATACATCCACATGTATCTAAGGATAGTGGTATATTAGTCTGGACATCCCAGGGATGCACGCCTTTAAGTTGCCCTAAAGAGGTTCATACCTCATTCCCTTGGCATAGAACAATGGCGACGAACCTGCTTAGAAACTTTTATACATGTGAATGTATACTTAGCTAATGAATAAAAACTCTCTCTTTCTATTTAAAAAAAGACATGCATTCATGTTTTACTCATTTGGCTGAGTTGATTAATCATATGATTTAGGACCCTTACTTATACCTTTGCATAAGAATTTAGATAGAGCTCTAAATTAACATGACAAAATCATTCAACCAAATGGAATATTAATTCCAAATATCTTTGTTCACATTCATCATTTAAATGTGCTAAAACATAAATTGCATGAATAGCTATACTTAGGATTTAACCATATGCATGCTATACATGATGGAAAGAAATGAATAAACATGTGTTATGTGATAGTAATTCATTCCAACTAATTTTAAGTTGCCTTTCTTATTGAATAAGTTTATTTAAAATGAACCTAAATCTAAGACTAATTAAAACATGAAATAAACCTTTCACTAAAAGGAAATGATTAATTAATTTACTTTAGATTTGGCTTAAGGAAGGGATAAAAGAGAGTGACCCTCTCTTCCTTTCTCATTATAACACTTAGTTGTTAAATGTAGGTCAAATGAAATAAAAGAAAATGTTAAGTAAAATTCTAAAATCAAGTAAATCACTTAAATAGAAATCGATCCCTCCATAAATTAAATGTTCCACACTTAGAAAATGATAACTCTAAAGCCTAGCTAGGACATACCACACATGTCGTAACACACGCACATTAGATTAAGTCATCACTTCTAGCTTTATGTTAGGGCGGTGTATGGTTTGATGTATATTTTATTTTTTGATGTAATATTTTAGGCTGGATGTTAGAGTGTATGCCTCGTAGACTGGATGTTAGAACATGATTAGCCAAATCATATTTTATGTATGAGATTATACTTAAGGGGTGCTTAAAATAAATATAAATATTTTTGTTGTGCAGGTCGCTTACCCCCTAAGCATAATATATATTAGGACAGGTGGACTTAGTTGCCCATGTGCAAGGTGTTAAGTTCAAATCATTCATACAACTATTTGGGTTGCATGGCATATGTAGCTAATATCTATTTTGCAGGGTTAGTTAGATTTACTTTTTCATTCTTTTAATGTAATTGTGCATTAGCAATTTAGCTAAGTGTTATGGGATAAAGGATGAACATTAGCCAGAATGTGTGATCTTGGGGTGCCATGTGATGCCTAGAAGCCTACCAATTCAAGTGAAGCAAGTCAAATGAAGAAATGGAGAGAATGTGCAGACTTGAAGATCCCCCATAACTCTTAACATTTTGTAAATCTGTAATTATTCTTTCATATACTGGGTTGTATAAGGGTAGAGTTCAGCTACCCATTTCTCATAATGGCCTCTTATTCTTTTATGGTAGATATATAGAAATTGTTTGATGATTTGTTTACATTGTGCAATAGAAAGAGCATGTTTTTTCCTAGTTTTTTTATGGTTGGTGATTGATGTGTGGCCTAGATATGTTTATGCTCTTAAGATAAAAGTAAATTTTCTACCACAATTAACAATTCATAACTAAATTTTCTAAAATAACTCATAACCTCACATAAAGTCTAGGTATTAAATCAATATAATAAAATATTTAGCAACCCCTTAGCTGGATGTTGTATGCTCAATATCATGAATGTCATATTATATCACTCTTGTTAAGAGAGGGTCTCCACCTTTGTCAGAGAGAAAAAGGGCTTGACCTTTCAGAGCCTATGATGGAAAACCACTTCTCTCTCCTTTGATTTAGTTCATAATCAGTTTTCTCATACATTTAGGCATGTGAAATCATATAGCCTGTGTCAAAAATAAAGAGTCAAAATCAAATAAAATTTGATAAGATTTGCATTAGAATATGACATTGTTCATATCACTCATGCTCTAGTCTCTTAGGGAGTGGGTTTAAGGATTTAGCTTCTTTTCTAAATAAATAACAATCTAACCATCTTGCAAAATCATAAGACTTGACCACATGATTTTAAATCGTAGGAGGAGTTAGCTGGCTACAACTCCAAGCGGTTATAAGTCCAATAGTGGTTTTACCCTCTTGTGGAGGTAGAAAATATACCACTTTCGCCTGAGATATAGATCATATTTTGGCCTTTGCTAAAGCTCCTTAGATTTAGGATCTAAGGTTGTTATTTCCCTTTGGGGATACAAGCATAAATCCTCACCTCTTGCATTTCTGCAGTCCTGTATTGTGGAATTATAAGTCCTAGATTTCTAATAAAATTTCAATTCAAATATGTAATTCCCCTCAACTTCAAACATATAAAGCCCAACCACAGGATAGCTTGGGATGCTCACTAGGTTTTCTAGTATCATGAGTATCCCCTACTCATCTCCTTTGGCTTCGATAATAAATATTTTTTTAGTAATCCCATTTGATCTTCCAAACATAACCAATTTATTTATAGTCATATCTTTGAATTCTTTGGAGATAACAATTGTCTACATTAATCGAGAGTATTCTTATGGAACTCACCTTCCCTATAATTAACTATGCTTGAGGAAAATTTAGAACTCAATTTAAATAAATCATATTTATTCACCCATGTAAAGTAGAAAAAATTTCTCTAGTATATTTGAAGATCCATCATGCCTTAGGAGTCTTTTAAGTGATCGGTAGTAAGATAGTGATTTTATCTTTGAGATCATCTTAATATTCCTTGATATTACATAATAATCTTAATAACACACACCCTCGGATATGCAGTGTATCAAGCAGAGGATGATCACATGGAAGAAATCTTAACTAAGTATTTTCAAAATTATGCAAAATATAAAAATCTTCTAAATCATAAAAGAGCCAAGTAAAATCTAAAAATTTATTTGAACTATAAACATACAAATTTATAATTACATTGAAATTTAAAAAGATGCATATCTCATGGGCTCTTTGAAGTTTATAAATGTAATCCCTTTTATTTTTTTATTTATTATTATAATGAAGACTATCATAAAATTTTCAACTATTTGATGAGTTAACAACTTAGTAGCAAGCTATGTTTCTATATTATTATGATTCAAGAAATTAGAAATAATATTTATAAGCGCTCATGTAATAATTTTCATGCAAAGTAAAGTGAGGTAGTAATCACTTAAATTATATATGCTTTATCTTTCCATATAGTATAAACATCACAAGAGTCGCTATTTAATATGCATCTTAAAGGCACATCTTTTAAACCTCTTTTAAACCGAAAAGGATAAGTAATTATTTTCATTTTTATTTACATGCATGTCCTCATCCAATATTATAAATAGGTGAACTCCATTCTTAATACATTCAATCACATAAACATATATACATTCCTTCTTTTCATCAAACTTTATACTATTTACAGGATGCATTTGTGTGATAATCACGTGGGCTTCAAAACATTTAATTAATGCACTTATATGGAAGACATGAAATTAAAAGCATGAATGATATTGACAATCATTTATTCAATATGAAGGTATATAAATGGAGCATGAAGAGCCATAAGACATAACAAATAAGCTTTAACAACATTATAATTAAAGATCTAATTGTAAGTGTATTTAGTCTAGAAGAAAAAAAAATTAAGTCTCGTGATTCTTCTTTCCTTTGAGAATTATTTCTTTCTATGAGATACATAAGTATCATACACAAGATTAATGACTAATAGTTTAACAATTTAGTAATTCTATGACTTTCTTACTTTAACTTTAAATCAACATGTTGTATTACTTTGTCTCATCTCATTCAATATTCTTTTATTCTTCTTTTATTGCTTATTTAAGTTAATTTTTTACTTTTCCATTCTCTCATTGATAACTATTAATCATCTTCATTCTACATTCATTTAATAAATAAATTTCAAGTTAAATGTTATAACAACCATTATGCATTCAATAAATTTCTTTCAAAATTAAAACTAAATTTGGTGAAGTAAACCCTACTAGTCATAATCTTCATTGATTAAAAAGGATAAGAGCATTACAAACCTCACCTATAAATGCACAAAGCTCAAATTATTTCCTTATTTATTCTTCTTTGCTTCAATTCCTAATCAAATCAATAATCCCCTTTCAAAATAGAATTAGGGTTTTGTAATTTATACAAAACATACATAAAATGCAACTTATTTTTGACTTTAAAAAGTTACAAATTAAACCCCAATTTTAAATTACCACCTTCTTAAATTTCTCAATTTTGCATAGTACTCGCGTCCAAACATCTCACATGTAGGTTCAAACGCACACAAGATGCCTCGACTTTGACTCCTATAAGATTTCCCTTTTTCTTCCTTGCTTTTAAACACACACACTGTGCCTTTGTATGCTCAACTTCACTTGGCAGGGCTGCACAATTTCCCTTCTTTCACACACATATAGAGCCTCACACAATCCAACCGCTTGCCTACACACATTAGATGCTTGCGTGACATGATCCATCTCCTTGCCGACATCAACATTTGTTGTAAACACATTCTCCCTTGGTGCAAATTATCCTTCTCAATTTCTCCCATTCTTGTTGTTGACCTCATTTTAATGATGTTAGCATCCATCCTTTCCGTAGCACCTATGGTTTCAATCCTAGACTATAAATTTTCTCATCTAGACCATTAAGAGATTTTCTTAGTGGTTAAGAGAGCACCAAACTTAAAATTAAAGTTAAAAACAAATAAAATTGAAACTGAAATTAAAATTAAGTGAAATGGAATTAAAAATTCAAACATAAACTAAAAGTGAATTGAAATCAAATCCTCGTGGTTAGATCTAAAATAGGCTAATCGATCCAACTAGGATCTATCATAGCTCAAATAGGTTAGATAAATTGAAATACTTCTAACCCCAATAAAATTAAATAAAATTTAAAATAAAACTCATTAAAGTTAAAATTAAAGCTCAATTGACTCCTAATTAGGTTAATTAGATTATTTATCAAAACCCATTTGAGTCTTATTGAACAAAAGTAAAATTAAACCCAAACTAAACCTAATTAAATAAAAATTATATCAAAATGAATCTATTTAAAAATTTAGAGTTGTTATTCAAGCTTAATCAAACCCAATTAAAATTTAAAATCCAAATTGAATCAAATTTGGTCAATGTCAATGTGTGGAACATATTTTATTACTTCATTACTCATATTAGAGATCCATTTATTGATCTCTAAATAAGCTTCATGAATCAAATTAAGCAAACATAACAAAATCAATTGATATGCATGATGTCATGCAAATCAAAGTAAGAAAAAAAACATCTCTAATGTAATTAAAATTGCTCAAAATGTTCACTTGTGCATCTAACAGGCTATCTAAATACATCAAAGACTTGCCTGAAAAATATACACTCAATGCTCATGTCATCACACAAAATATATATTCAAGAAGTTAATGAAGGTGAGAAGAGCATGAAATATTGCATATTTGACATGTTAGAAAAAGTAGAAATATTTTTTTGTACATAATATTATAAAAATAATAATTTGATAAATGTAATTAATTTCAAAATAGAAAAAAAAAAGTTAAATTGAAATATCATAAATTCTCTTGCCCACAATTTATACATCATTCTTAGCTGTTAATTCTCTAAAAAAATGCATAATACCCTACACTTTCTTAATGCATTTCACCACAACATTTAATTTATCATTACGTATGTAAAAGTACATTAATCATTCACTATATATTCCAAATCACTCTTTCACACGCTTGCCATTATGCCTCTTCATTACACTTAATGCACCTTTCTTTTTATAATCATTCAAAAAAAAAAGTAGTCACCTAAATACATCAATTAATAAATTACAATTTTTTAATCCCATTTTTCTCAATATAATAGCAGTCACGTGTAATTAAAAAAATGTTGAGATAATGACTTTGCCTCTCCTAATGTGCCATCCAATTAATCATCTTATTAGTACTCATCCACTGCATGGCATTTATTATATCTACACTATCATGTATTTTATATATTACAATTATCTTAATATTTTTCTTGATTTGTTAGCAAAATTATATTAAAATAATAATGGCCCATTAAAAGAGAGAAATGATGTTTTATTAAAAATAATTTTTGAAAATAATAAAATCAAACAGACATTAGATCATCTTAACGGTATTTTTAAAACCGTAAAGAGGCCTTAATCCCCAACGGCTTTGTCTACTCGCTCTTCCCTTCGTCTTATAATTCGCACACCTTTGGGCCCTCGACATCCAATCTTTGGACTCTCAACTCACGACCCAAAGACCGCCCTCACCACCCACGCATCTGACTTCCTTGGCGTATTCTTCACATAAGAGCTGCAGTTGCTTTGCTCTCTTAACCGCATCTCCTAACTGAACTCTCACCGATCATCCAAGCCAACACATCAACTCAAGGAAGTCCCTCGTCGATGAGTTAACCAATAACTCGAGCATCGATGAGGTATTTTTTTTTTTTAAAAAAAAACTATAAAAGAACCCCAAGTCGTTGAGATCTAGATCTTTAATGTAGATCCCCATTTTACTTTTCATTTTGATCCTTTCAAGCGGAATAAACTGGTGAGGTCGTCTTCAGCTTCGATGGGATCATTCTCAATATCATGTCAACTAAAAGTAAGATATAAATTGGATAAATTTAAAAAAAAATTAAAAACAATGTAGCAAAACAAAATTGGTATGTTACATAGCTATAGAAGTACACAGCATTACTATCATAAGAATTAAAATTGCAATCCTACATTTGATAGAAGATATGGACTCGATCGATAATCCGAAACACTAAAATTTCAATATTACCATCTACTTAATTCTAGAAAACTTGGGCATGAATGTACTACATCAAAACTAGTGAGTTAGCACCAAATTGTTTTAGCAAAGTATTGCAAGTGAAACTAAGCCAACATAGTATGACCTAAAGCATAAATTTAATGGGCAATATATATATATAATTTGGTGAATATAAAGATCAATTGCAAATAATTTAAGCATTAAAACCATCGTATTTATGATATGCATGAATATTATTATATGTTTATGAGTCATAACTGAAGAATATTTGCCTTAGAATTAATATGTTGCTATTGTTTGCTTCATTAAAAGTATTAGTCAAGAGATTAAAAATGAATTAAACTATAATTCACAATCAATACTATACGAGGCTTTATCTACATATTTAATGTTGAGGTATATTAAGAACATTCTATTAGGACTATCACACATGTAAATAAATTTCATAAGGAAAATGTCTTACCTTCTCATCTACTACTTGTCAAGCATACACCAATTAAAGAATCATGTATAACTAAAACATGAACTTAATAAAAAATGCTAAAATATATGAATATTATTTTGAAGATAATCTTAAATATAGAAAAAGGTTTACAATTGCAATATTGAGTTGATATATGATTGTGGTGACCTTGGATCTTTACTTGATTATGAACCTAAAGTTATACTTGAACAAAGATCTATTGGAATTGACTTGAAGAAGAATGAAATGAAATATAACAAGAATTAATATATTACACTTTCAATTATTTTCAATTATTTACAGTAAGCAGTATAGGATACATTCACCCGCTGCACCAAAAAACAGTGAACAAAACAAATTACTTGGAGGATTCACAACGGCCATAGACCAATTAAAAGGACAAAACAAGATTATAGTATTCATTATGATTAGATTTGCTTAGCATAATTTAATAATATATGAAAACCCTCAAATTTCACAAGGTAAACCAAAAAAGACAATTGTTACATAATATAAAACTCCGAATGAATTCATGCAAAGAAAAAGATGGGATCATCATCATCATATCCCGCCATCAAAAAAAAGCCATGAAAGAGATTAGCCTTTGCCAACCTGGAAGGTGATGGTGTCACGATTGCATATATCTATTCGGTTGGATTTTTTTGGAATATTTGGAGTCAAATCATCTCTATATATCTACAAACTGTTTTTTTTGTCGCCTTGGGGAAGCACTTTATTTTGTTTTCTTCACTAACTGTTTGAGCAATTGCTTTCTTTTTTGGGAAGAGCTATAATGCTGTTCCTTACCAGTTTTTTTTTTCTTCTTTATAGTTTCCTTATAAGTTTTGTTCTTTTCTTCTGGTGTTGCTTGTCGATTTCATTGGTTGAAGTCACCTTGTAACATTGTAATTATCTCTTTTTTGGAATACAATTGAGCTAAGGCTCTCAAATTCTCCAAAAAAAAAAAAAGAGATTAGCCTCGATTTCTCCGCTGCAAGTATGAGTCGGAATTATGGAATACGCTTTTGAGGAAAACATAGTTCGACAAAGGAATAAAGTAAGGAGGAAAATTGAAAAAAGTAAGACAAGGTAATTAGCATAAGAGAAAGGTTGCAGAGATTGAAAAGCTTGAATTTAAAATGAATATCCAATCAAATCCTTTAAACTGACGAGAGAGAGAGTACCCTCGGTGGTTGCGCCTGGACTGCAGCTCCGCAGGATTGCGCCTTCGATTTATTATTCAAAGAAAAATTGGAAAGCTGTTTTGTGATTTTTTTTTTATAAATGTGCTAATTACCGGTTCGACGTTTTGGATAGATTTTCTACAACATAATTGTATCTCACATTGTATTCATTCATTTTTTAGTCATATTTTAAATTTTAATTAATATAATAAAATAAGTTTCTTCAAATAATTATAAGTGTAAAACATATTTTTATAATAAGAATAACAATTAAGAGCCTATTTAGTATAAATGTAATTGTGTTAAATAATAATAATGAAGCTATTATAAAAAAAATTATATTGAATATTATAAATTTTTTTATTTTTTAAAAGTCAAATCATAGTTTATGTCCGCCAACATACTCAATTAGATCAATTTGAAAAATATAACTTTTCTACTTCACATTCTTCAAATCTAATCTCACCATATTTTATCAAATGATTGCAAAAGTACGGCGTAAACAACATAGTAAGTGAAATGTTGCATAAATTATTTTTAATTATAAGTCTTTTACATTAGTATTAGAATATTTGTAAAAATGGCAATTTTAAATTTTTATAATAATGACTTGATTAATATAAAAATTTAACACTAGTATATATTAATTATGAAGTCTTATTTTGCATTATCAATTTTGCTCTTTTCATATCAAGATGGACAAAAATAATGACAATTGAACTCTTCAATTGGAAGGTCTAACCTAGCTTAAATGGTTACTTGAGAGGTGACCAACTTGACATAATGTTTGTATAAATGAGTATGCTAGTAAGTATTTAAACTTGCAAGTCAATTTTTTAATGAATTAAGTCCACTACACAAGTAATAATTATATTACTAAGCATCCTAGTCATTAGAAGAATCTAAATTAAATAAATAATGATGAACAAAAAAGATTTCCTAATAAATTTTTGGGCATTCACTTTAAACATAAGAGTACAAGAATATGAGGTTTATTATTAAACATAGCAATATTTAAGCCAAAGCAATAATTAAGAAGTTATTTGGTTAACTGCATCTATAGTATACTATAAGTCAAATCGTTTAATTTTATGATTGATGTTGATTGATTTGTTATATTTTAAAACTAGTGTATTTAAAAAGTGTATTTGAAATACTCTACTTAATTAATCTATGATCGAACGTAAAGTGAGACTGTTTGTTGCTAGCCACAATAATTGTCGCTCCACCAATTTCTAGCTATCGCAATTGCTATCTTATATTATCACTATTTATTATCGATCATCATTATTATCATCAATAATTCTATTTGAAATACTTTCTCAAGATAAAAATAAATAAATAAACATTTTATATTTATAGAATTTTCAATCAAATAATCAAAATTATAGGACCAAAGCCCATTGCCTTGCCATTGAATAGTTTTAATTGCTATATAAGTGTGAGCATTCATGTTGTTTTAGGGACCACCCAAAAACTCTAGTTTGATCCAAAATTCAATAATAAACTTTCTTTAGATATCTGTCAAAAAAAAAAATTTGTTGTTAGAAATGACATTTAAAGCAAAATTATTTTGAAAAAAATTTATCTGTTCAGCCTTCAAGTTTTATTTTGGCTTTTCTTCAATAATAATGATTCTCATTATAATTTCTTTCATTTTTTGATACTTGTATTTTTTTTTCCCAACAAAATGTCGGTAATGCCTTTGCTAAGGGCGGCTATCCTTGATTAATTATTTGAGTTTTCTTTCCTCAAATTTAAACCACTCAATATTCTTTAAATAAATAAATGATTGACAATGTATTATTTTCTCTTTCTTTGTATCTCCTTACATAGACGATATGTTGAAAAGACATTAGACGTCCATATACCTCAGAAGAGAAGGTGCTTCATTGAGTTGAAATCATACAACTGCCAACAGTTATTTATTTTTCAATAGTAAAGAATAAAATTCGATTCTATATAAATATAGGAACAAAAATTACATTATAGATAAATTTCTCGAAAATGTAAAAGCGATCATATGATCGAATGTGAAGAAAACATAAATTCAAAATTAACATAGCTTCAGCCATTATTTTTTATGTAATTTCTCGCTAATTTAGAGTGCTTCTAAACTTTAACCAATCTCTAGATGACTAGTTAGTGTATGAATTTCTTAAGAGATAGGACTGCGAACATATATATTTTATTCTTTATAATTGCTGTCCATGATAGCGGGTTAGTGTAAAATGGCAATTTTAATAAACTATCGTTACATCATAAATAATTTGATACGTATGTATTTCAATAATTGACTCTGATATACGTATGTATTTCAGTAATTGGCTCTGATACATTGAGGATTGAGTGCATAGAGTTGATGCTAATTGCCTCGATTAGGTTTGATTTCCGGGTTTGGTGCAGTCGCTAGCTTAGCAGTGAAAGTGAGAGTGAACTCACTGAGTGTTGGAACCCGAGTTGGGTTGCTAACCGGGTCCTATCAGGAGTGATCTGGACCGTTGGGTGTGGCGTCTTTGAACTCGTTGGATGCTAAATTGAGGTGTTTCTTGTGCTTGTAAGCCGCTGGATGGGAAACTTACCGCCGATCCGGTTTTCGCCGCTTGCCTTTAATCCGCCGATTACGCGAGTGGATTACGATGGTCGCCCGACGGCTTGATTTTTGGTGAACGTGGATGAGCTTTATGCTAAGTGTCGATCCGTGTGGGATCAATCAGGATTGAATCGCGTCAACGATTTGCCTCATTTCGCTCGCTCGATGCTCAGGCTCCTGAGGGAGAACTGAGAGAGATGGAGAAGAAAATCGAGTGTTCATTGGAGATTCTTACCGGCGATGGTCGATCCAATGAAGATCCACCGTAGAAAGGCTCTAAGGAGGTCGGAACAGGCTCGAGACAGAGAAGGAGGAGCTCTATGTGATTTCCTCCGTTCTGATGGAGATTTCCGGCGGCTTCCACCGTGAGGAATGATCTGGAGAAGAAGGAGAAAGATCGGGACAGAGGGAGAAGAAGAGGAAGCTAGAGACAGAAGTTCTTGAGATAAATTCTTCAACCCTTTCTTTGATTTCCTCATCTCTATTTATAGTATTTGGTTAGCTCTTCTAGAATATTCCTCGCTATGTCTCCGTAACTAATTTCTATTTTCTTAGAGTCTTGCCTCATTGTATTCGCTTGGTTTCTTGATTTCATGCTATCGCCTTCTTGTTTAGATGTCGGTTGGTAAATGCTCTCGTTATACTTCTTGATTTTATCGTCTTGTAATAAGCTCGGACTAGATTTAGGTTATGAAGGCATTGTCATCTTTATCTGCTTATTGTGTATTGCTCATGTAACTGAGATCCTCCGTTGTAAAAAAGTCGATGTCTTTATTATCTTTTTTTTTGTTATTTACTTATTTCTTTTATTCTCTATTGTAAATCTTCTTACGATATTTGTTATAATTGCTTGGAATGTTAGTGAAATCTTTAGCTTTTGGCCTTTTCTCTCCCTTGCTTCTGATTTCTCCGGATATGGATATTCATATCATTACTCCTCCCACCCCTTGACCTTGTCCTCAAGGTCAAAATCGTTTTTCCTGATTTTCTCTATTACCCAAGATGTATCTGTTTCTAATAGTCCTTCCCATTGGATTAGTACCTCTTTGATCTGTTGATCTCTCTTTAGTGTAGTCGTGGTCCGTGACTTTGATGGTCTAATAAGCATTTGTCCATCTTTGAATTTGATATATGTCTTTAAGAGTCTTTGTATGGTTTTAATTATGGAAATACATTATGTATTCTGTTCTGTAATTCAATTTTATAAGCCACCTTTCCTATTTTCTAGTATTTTGAAAGGCCCATAATACCTTCTTTGTAATTTGGTATATAGATTCTCACACCAAGTCGTAGGGTTGTATCTTAACTAATACCAATTCATTGACTTCTAATTGAAGGTCTCTTCGTGTTTATCGAATTTGTTTCATCTTTTGAGCCTCCTGTAAATTTGAAATAAGTATTTGTATGATCTTATCCCTTTGTTGTAATCGACCACAGTAAGTGATAGATATGGAATGATTGTAGGAGGTGTTCTACCATAAACCGCCAAAAGGAGTCATTTTGGTGGAGGTATTGATGGATGTGTTATAGGAAAATTACCAAGGCATAAATTATAACCAATTTCTTAGGGTCATAAACAAAACTCTAGATTGCTCTAGTATTCTTGGTAACCTCTTTGGCCATCAGGTGGGTGGTATCACGCTTAATGTTTAATTTGAATATTTCTTAAATTACTGAATATAGGGTCTCTATCGAAATTATTCCTTGGGTATACCATGAGACAATGTCTCAAACAAATAGATGAGCTATGAGGGTAAAACTTGTTGGCAAAAAAAATGTGCATATTTTGATAATCTCTACCACCACTAATATGGTTGTTATGAGACTTTAGACTGTAATAAAGTCCATTGATATTTCCTCCCAAATGTTTGGTATAAAGTAGGTTGTAACTGCAGTTTTTGAGTGTCATATTTCACTTGTTGACATATAGGGCAAAGTGTTGTATGTCTTTTTCATGTGTTCCCAATAATTACAATTCTAAAGTTTTATGAATTAATGCCCCAGGTGTGGAATGTAATTCTCGATGATTCTTGGTCCATCAATTGGTATATGACAATCTGTTTTTATAATATATTAATCCTTTCATATTTTTATATTTTGGAAACATTCAAGATTGTCTCGCTATTTGTTCGCAGTAGTTCAAGATTGTTAGTTTCCTCTTTAATCTGAAGCAATGTAAACTGAGTATAAGCATATAGATGTAGGATCATGTAGTTCGATTGATCATTAGACTTTGTTTCGGGGTTCCTTTCTTGATAAAGCATCGAACTTTGTTGAAGCTCCGGTTTATATTCAATGGTATAATCAAATCCCAATAGTTTGATTAAGAACCTTTGTCGTGTTTGATAGTTTGTTGTACTAATTCTCTAATGCTTTTCTGATCGTCGAGTAAATTTGGCACCCAAGTATTGTCTCCAGGCCACTACGCTGATAGATAGAGTTCTCTAGCATAAGTTGAGGATTTTGCATTGGGGATTTAACTTTTTTGAAATAAGCTAATGGGTGATTATTCGAAATATACAGCCTATTGCGTTCCGAGGCATCTGCTTTCTAGTATAATGGCATAGTGAAATTTGGAAATGCTAATACTAGTAATGTTATCATATTTAATTTTGTGAATGCTTTTGTTGATTCCTGTCGGAATTGTTGTTTGGCAAGCATTGATGTTAGAGGGAAGCAATTTGCAGTTTTGACAAACTTTCTATAATATCCTTAATCCCGAAATCCTCTTAATGCTTTTATTGTCTTTGGTATAGTCCATGCCAGCTTGTATTTTCTTGGGATCCACCTCTATCCCTTGTCGATAAAATATGTCCCAAATATTCTATTCTTTGAATAAAAGAACATTTGGATGGTTTGACATATATAAGGTGTGTTGCTTCGCTTGTTCCAAAATACCTTTTGTAGATGTCCTTGATGTAATTCCGTGGTTTGGTATATGAGTATATCATCAAAGAAAACTAGAACAAATTTCCTTAAAGCAATCAATTCATTAGTGCTTGAAAGGTTGATGGGGCATTAAACCAAAAGGCTATGAATTCATAGTGGCCTTCGTGTTTAAAAGCGCTTTTGTAATGTCCTTTCCGCCATTCTCGATTTGGTGATAACGATCTTAGATCTAGCTTGGAAAAATAGCTCCACATAATTCATCCATCAACTCTTGAGTTGGTATTAAACCCATCGTATGGTGAGTTTGTTTAAGGCCCTATAATCTACACAAAATGCCAAGTGCCATCCTTTTTTTTTATTAACAATGCGGGATGATGAAAGGACGGTACTTTCCTTATAATGCAGATCCATCATTTCTTTAATCATTTTTTCTATTTTTGTCAAAGTGAGGATATCTGTAGGTTTTAACCTTGATAGGTTGAGTTCCGTGTGCATGTATTTGGTCAATATCCCTTTGGGGAGGCTAAGTGGGTCTCAAACATTCTTGGTATTAATACTTGTTGTATACCTCGTAATTTTGAATTGTGTGTGTTCCGCTTCCTCGTATTTTCGATTTGTAAGTATGAAACTATTTCTTTTTGTTTTGTAATTTAGTAATTGGTGGAATGTAATGCTATCTACTTTGGATGATGTATCTCCTTGAGTTGCACTAACTTGTCGATAGAATTTCATGGTGAGCTTTTAGTCCATACACTCACCTAATTGTTCTAGCCAATTCCTAACACCATCCGCCTCGCATGAAGAAGATAGCAGTGAAAGTGTATCCTTGTATTTGTATAGGAATATTTGAGCTCCTGAACATTTTAATGTTTCTCCATTTCCTACCAACACTTTAAACACCGAGGTGAGTTACCGTATGGTCTATGAACTTGCTTTAGATTGGATAAAATTGTGGGTCGAGCCACTATCAATAAGTACCTTTTGTTGCCAATTACTCCTTGTAATTTTAATAGGCTGATTGTAAATGCAGACCGATTTCGTGGAATTCTTCTTGTATTCTTGCAATTGTGTTGATTCTTGGACATACTGTTCTTGATCCTCATTGATCACTATTAGATTGAAAAGTTTTGATTTGCAAATGTGTCCTCTGTGATACTTCTCATCACAATTAAAGCATAATCCCTTTTTTCTTCTTTCATCTATTTGTGTTGGTGTCGCCGGATGGGGTTGTTTTGTCTATTATGCATTCCAGTTTGATTGAATGCCGGAATTCTGGAGGTGATGGCAAGGTGGTTGATAGTTTTGATTTTGTTTACTATGTTGAGCTTGGTATTTGTATATCTTGACATTGTTATATCTTGAAGCCTATCCTCCATCAATTTAGCTAAAGGTTTGTAGAGTGAGCTAGGCCGCAATGCTCTAACTTCCTTTTTTATATCTTGCCTTAAACCATTCAAAGCAACTCAGAATTGATGGAATAATATCCGGTTTGCTAATTCCTCAAATTCATTATAAAACGACTAGCTTTTCTGTAATTTTGCAAGTTCACCCTTAAATCTCTATACAAGGAGGGCCAAATCTAACTTGCTTTTAAATTGTATCCATGAGTGTAATTGATTAAGATGCATCCATTGGTACCAACTTAGGTCCATCCATGTAAACTATTAAGAATTTCTGGTCTTAAGGCTATAATATTGAAAAATTAGCTTTAAAGCCAACCTCTAGGGTTCTCTCCATTGAATCTTGGCATATCCACTTTCACAGCCTAGTTGTTTTGAGTTTGTTGTCTAGGAGGAAAAGAAATTTGAGTGAGGATGGGTACATACCGTGATTGTTGTTGTTCTTGCAGTTTTCCAATTTTTCAATTGATGAGTCTGATACTTCATTTAGTATCATAGTAATGGATTGCATTTGCTCATCATTTTGTTCACTGCTTACACATTCATCAATAGTTTTTGCCGTGTCTTGTGCCTTCCGCCATTATTTGAGTTGTGGGAATCAACGAGAGCACAATGAATGATATTTTCACTATTATATACGTGATAATGCTCGATACATTGAGGATTGAGTGGAAGTTGATCGAGCTCAGTTTGATAGTTTGGGGTGCTCTTGGGCGAAGCTGAGTAGTGAGTGAACTCCGAGTGTTGGAACGCCTGAAGTTGGTTGCAACCGTCCTATCGGAGGATGAATTGGATGGATCTTTTGAACTCAACTTGGATGCTAACACAGTTGAGTGTTGTTTGTAAGTTGGATGGAAACTTAATCTCGCTTATCTTGATGCTGCTGTTTTCCCGCCGATTAATGATTAAAATGATCCTGTGGGAACAATGGAGATCAATTAACGATTTGCCTCATTTCGCTTCGTGCATATGTTCGAGTCGCCTAGGCCCCGAGGGAGAACCGAGAGAGATGGAGAAGAAAATCAGTGTTCATTGGAGATTCTTACCTGATGGTCGATCCAATGAAGATCCACCGAGAAAGGCAAGGAGGCTCAACAGCTCGAAGGGGAGGAGCTCATGTGATCCTCGATGGAGGTTTCCGGCTTCCACCGTGAGAATGACGGAGAAGAAGGAGAAGATCGGACGAGGGAGAAGAAGAGGAAGCTAGAGAAGTTCTTGAGATAATTCTTCAACCCTTTCTTTGATTTCCTCATCTCTATTTATAGTATTTGGTTTGCTCTTCTAGAATATTCCTGCTATGTCTCGTAATTTATATTTTCGTTGTAGTCTTGCCTGCTTGGTATTAGTTTCTTGATTTCATGCCATACCTTCGCTTAGCGTATGCTCTTATACTTCTTGATTTTATTCTGCCTTGTAAGCTGTTGGACTAGATTTAGGTTATGAAGGCATTGTCATCTTTATCTGTTTATTGGCTTGTGTATTGCTCATGTAATCTGGAGATCCTCTGTTGTAAAAAGCTGATGTCTTTATTATCTTTTTTTTGTTATTTACTTATTTCTTTTATTCTCTGTTTATTGTAAATCTTCTTCTGGATATTTGTTATAATTGCTTGGGAATGTTAGTGAAATCTTTTAGCCAGTTTGGCCTTTTTCTCTCCCTTGTGCTTCTATGATTTCTCTGGATATGGATATTCATATCATAATTAGTCCATTAAAATTTCATAACCGCAAGCAGTTACAATATTTTATAGCTGCCAGTGTCTCAGCCGACACTAGCAATGCGGTTTAGAAGATACCGTAGGTAGAATATAATGTTGAGAATTTTGAATATGGGTTCACATATAAATTTAATTATACATTAAGTATTATCTTATTTTTTAAAACTATTAATTCTTTTATCAAATAAATATTAATTAATTTTAGATTTTTGAGGTATCTCATTATTATTTTTTTAATAGAATTATCACATACATTTTATTTTATTTTTATGATGGTCTAAAGTAAAATAAAAGCTAAATTTTTAAATTAGATTTAATCCTAATCTTAATTAGCAATTTAAGCTTAGAAAAAAATTTATTTATGAAAATAATCATTATCGTCTTGCGTCGCGTGGATATCACGTCGGCGCCAGCCCGTTGATTTTTCTTTTTTTTTTTGGTTTCGGCTGCGGAGAGAGAGAGAGAGAGAGAGAGAGGGCAGCCAATTTTTTTTTTTAATAAAAAAGAGAGAGAGAAAGGGATAATTTTTTATTAATTAATATAATTATTTAAAATATAAAATATTTAAAATATATAATTTTATAATATTTTTTATAAAAATATATATATATATATGTATTTAGTTATTAATTTTTATTATTTATATATATATAATTAAATATATAAATTTAAAATATTTTTAATTATATATATATATACATATATATATATATATAATTTTTTATTAATTAATATAATTATTTAAAATATATAATTTTATTAATAAATAATTTAAAATTATTTAAAATATATAAATAAATAATTTTTAATAAATAAATAAATAAAGGAATAAATTATATAAATATTTTATAAATTATATAAATAAAGTAATTATATATATATATATATATATAGTTATTTATATATTTAAATTTTATAAATATTTTTAAATTATATAAATAATTTAAAAATAGTTATAATATATAAATAAATAATTTTTAATAAGATATGATATATAGAGAGCATTAAGATAAGATATTTTAAATTATATAAATAATTTAAAATATTTAAAATATATAAATAAATAAATTATAATAAATAAATAAAGAAAGGAATAAATAAATAATTATTTAAAATATTTTTAAAATATTTATAAAATTTAAAAAATATATAAATAAACAATTATTTATTTATTCCTTTATTTATTTATTTATTAAAAATTATTTATTTATATATTTTAAATATTTTTAAATTATATATTAATAAAAATTATATATTTTAAATAATTATATTAATTAATAAAAAAGAAAGGAATAAATAAATAATTATTTAAAATATTTTTAAAATATTTATAAAATTAAAAAATATATATAAATAAATAATTATTTATTTATTCCTTTATTTATTAAAAATTATTTATTTATATATTTTAAATATTTTTGAATTATATATTAATAAAATTATATATTTTAAATAATTACATTAATTATAAAAAAATTATTATATATATATATAATTAAAATAATTTAAAATTATATATTTAATTATATATATATAAATAATAAAAAAATTAATAACTATATATATATATATATATATATATATATATATATATATATATTTAAAATATTTTATAATAAATATTATAAAATTATATATTTTAAATATTTTATATTTTAAATAATTATATTAATTAAAAAATTATCCCTTTCTCTCTCTCTCTCTTTCTCTCTTTTTTTATTAAAAAAATTATTGCCCTCTCTCTCTCCCACCCTCCTCTCTCTCTCTCTCTCTCTCTCTCTCTCTCTCTCTCTCTAAACCAAAAAAAATCAATACGGCCGCTCAACTATGAACGACGATGAACTGACGATCAGGCCGACGTGGCATCCACGCGGTGCAAGTCATTCATTGTACGGACGCCTATGCCTATTTTCATAAATAAAAGTTTTTCAAGCCTAAACTGCTAATTAAGATTAGGATTAAACCTAATTTAAAAATTTAGCCTAAAATAAAATACACTCAAGTATAAATAATCGTGGTATTTTTTTAAAGAGGATTATTTTCGACATCCCATCTTGAAAAAAAATACTCTCTTAAGAACACCGCTTAGCTATAAATCCCAAATTACTCTTCTTGGATTCTACGCTTAATTAAATTCTTCTCAAGATTTGACATGATCTGGTAAGATAAATTTATTTTATCTTCATATATTTTCAACAACCAGATCGAATTATCATGTTAAATATGATAGATTTCTCCCAATCTTTTCTATGGATTTCTTATAAATTTTGGATCAAAGTATTTGATTTTATTTTTCTACAAATTATTTGTTTTCACATAGTGAGAATTAGGCATTTAGCATATCATTCTTTACTTTAGATTGTGAGTGAAAACATGTAATCAAGATTAGCCAATATTTGTTTCATATTTTAATTACAATTTCAACCTTTATATATTTTTTGTGTTTATTTTCACAATTGTGATCTTATCTTGAAAAATAAAATTCATATTTCAACAAATAAATTTTCGCAATCTTACTCTATCTCTCATTTTCTAAAAAATAATATTTGGGTGATTCTATAAGATTATAGTTGATGTAAAAGGTTGGTATCACTCGCCTAGGTGTTAAAAGGTAGAAAGATGGATATGTAAATAACTTAGTCCTTGACAAGATTCTTGAAAACCTACCTAGTCAAAAAAGAAGCATCCACATTCTATACAATGAATTTTGTGATACGATACTGCTCTAAGGGATTTGCTTCGTTATTTTATTTTATTTTTAAAAAAGGATATATATACATATATGTATATATATATATATATATATATATATATATATATATATATATATATATATATATGTATATATATATGTATGAATGTAATATATATATATACATACATATATATATATGTATATACATATATATATATATATATATATATATATATGTATGTGATATGGTGCTCAAAATACCGCTAATCAAAGTCAATCTTAATATCAAAAGTTTATCCGATTTGAAGTAATCGAGATTAAGCACTTGAAATATCCTTTCGAATCTTTGGGATATCAATTACATCCCAAAATAGCTCTTAAATATAGAGTGTTTATAGTCAAATCGAAGCTCTCGACGAGGATCTAACGAGCCTAAGATCTCATAATAATTTCATTTGGGCATCCAAATGCTCAAAATACATCAAATGATCAAGGAACCATTCTAAGCCGTCCGATCAAGAGAGTGGCACGGACTTTGCATAAATTAAACGCCTCTCCTCCCATCTATAAATAGAACTCTATCCTCACATGAAAGGGGAGAAGGGAAGAAGAAGAGGAGTCAAACAAGTGAAGAAGAGGAGCCACCGCCAACGGTCGTCAACACCAATCACCCACCGCCGTCGCCGATCCTTCACGCCCAAGCAAGAAGAGGAAGAATCCAAACAAGGAAGAAGAGGAAGAATCCAAACAAGGAAGAAGAGGAAAAGCCTAAGCAAGGAGGAAGAAGAAGCTCAAGATCCTCCAAGAAGTGTCACACCGCCGACCTGACATCAACCACCATCATCGCTAATTGTCCCCGATCTCCACCTATTACCAAGAACTATTACAACCTCGATCATTGTTACAAGTTGGTCCTCTCTCATATGCAATTGTAATCCTAATCGAAGACTTTGTACTCAAACAAATACATATGGAAGCTTTTATCGCCAGCTCGTGGTTTTTCCCCTCTTGAGGTTTTCCACGCTAAAATTCTGAGTGTCTCTTGTTCATTAATTACCTGTGTGACTAATCGACAAGGCTAAGGCAAACTTTCACTCTACCGCATCGGTTTTCTAGCACGCAATGCTTGGCGCCTGAAGTAAAACCCTTCAACCTCACTCCTCGGAACATATCCACGCCATGGGCCAATGCACAACACTGCCATAATGGAACCTCCCGCCAACTCCCGCCATTCTCAAAACCCATCCCTAAAACCAAGGACGCCATGTGAGGGCTGAACGGGAATCTCTTTGGAAGATCGTGTCCAGAATGGAGGAGTCTCAAAATAAGATGATCCAGCCTTTTGCAAGGACTACAATGTACTACACAAACATGAACCCCAAGATCGGTGCGGAGGAGGTCAAAATGCTAATCCTCCCGACATCGAGTTCCTCCGCATGGAGACCATAACGCCGATCTCCTCGACACGCTAGTTCCACTCATCCATCGCGGTACCAACCTACTTAATCCACGATCGTTGTTGAGCTTTCACACATGCTCATCTTGTTAATCCCGCCGACATGACATTCGCATGTACGACGCTTAATGCAAGATGAATTTCACCTTCAAGACAGAAATCATCTTCACCCACACCGCGGTTATGAGGAGTCCTCACCTTTAGCTGAAGCAATTCTTCAACATCCAATTCCCGTAGGTTTCAAGCTTCCGAGCATTGATTCCTATGATGGGGCAACTGACCCACACGAACACATCGACCATTACAGGACTATCATGCATATCCAACGAGCTCTTGACACACGCTTGTCAGGTCTTTCCCGTTACCTCAAAGGGCAAGCTCGACTTGGTTCTACTCTCTTCCAAGGGGATCCATCCATACCTTTAACTAACTCGCCATTCTTTGTGGAACATTCATGCAAATCGGAGAATCATTAAAGATTCCTCCCATCTTTCCCAGATTCTAACAACGAGGGTGAATCACTTAAAGAATACTTCCGAGGTTCTCCTTAGAAGCTCGCCAAATACCCGAGTAAACTCAACTATTAAGAGGAGTTTTTCTTGAGGGCTCGGCCCGTGGCCTTTTACTCATCACTCATGGGACACGGTCCCGGCCATATGCCGACTTAGTTCATCGTGGAAGCACAAATCTTCACCGATGAGGCTATTAATGCACATCGCAAACAATTTGGATAATCTGAGAGAGACATAAAAGCACCCCAAGGAACACGTAATTACCCCATCAAAAGAAGAAATCGAAAGGCCCATTCAACAAAGATATCCACGCCAATTGGAAAAGAATCAATCGACTCATATTTAACATACCCCAACTGGGGCAACTTAATCTCAAAAGATGAGCAAGTCAAGAACACCAACGTAAAAGGCAAAGATCAATGGTCAACTCGCTACAAGCTCATGTAAATATTCGACCTTCTTCCATACGTTAACGCCATCGAGTAAACACTCGACAAACAACCCAGATAGTCAAAACGCCCTGGTGGACTTCTCGATCTTCCATACGCAGCATCGTCATCGAAAGCAAAGCTCACAAACAACCTGTGAAAGGTCAAACTTTGTACTCAAGATAATGCCATCGATAACACTCGACAAACAACCTCTGATGGTCAAAATCTCATCATCGCCGGCCACCGCTGCCGATCATCGCCGGAATCGGCCATTATCGCATTGTCGCCGGCATCCGCCACTACACATTGCCATTAATCGCTGGCTACCATCGCCGCACTTCGCCGGCCATCGCCATTGCTGGTTATCCATGAATCGCTGCTGGCTATCGCTGCCGACTATCGCCGGCATCGGTCATCGCATCATTGCCGGCTATCCATCTGACGACCATCGCCGCTATTGCCAACTACTCAACGGATTCACTAATTTTCTTCCATACGTTAACGCCATCAAGTAAAAACTCGACTAACAACCAGATAGTCAAACGCCCTGGATTCCCCACGACTTCTTCCATACGTTAACGCCATCGAGAAAAACTCAACTCGACTAACAACCCAGATAGTCAAAACGCCTGGGATCTCCCAGACCTCTTCCATACGGTTAACGCCATCAGTAAAACTCGACTAACAACCTGTGAAAGGTCAAAACGCCCGTGGACTTCCCGCCTTCTTCCATACGGGTTAATGTCATCGAAAGCAAAACTCGACAAACAACTCGTGAAAGGTCAAAAGGTCCTTTGGACTTCCCACTTCTTCCATACGTAACGAATAATATTCGACCAATAACCTGTAGAAAGGGATTCAATTATATCCATAACGTGCAAGTTAACAACATCAATTATCAACTGTTGAACCGTCGCCGGCAATCTTGCGGTCACCACTATCGTCGGCAATCTTCACCCGGTCCGCGACATCACCGGCCACCGTCGCGGTGCCATCCACCATAATGGCTACCACCGCTTTAAGCCCACCGCGATTGCCGGTCGCCATTTCCGGTGGCGCTGCCTCAGACCATCGCCCGATCTTCGCGCCGGTCATCACCATTTCGCCGGTCACCACCATGGCGGTAATCCTCGCCGACCACCCTTGAGTCACCATCGCCCGACCAATGCGTCAACCCGTCTCGGTGCTGCGCCTCAAACCGTCGAGACGAGCGGTGAACGTGGGAGGCGGGGCGGATAATCCGGTCGGTTAGTTTACACCTTTGAGGGCGGAGCCTTGCCGTATGACACGGTCTTGATCGCCTCAATCCGGTCGGTCGACTAGGTTAGTTTACCGGGGCGGAAGCCTTGCACGGAAGGTCGTCCAGGTGGAACCTTTGGGGGAAAGCTGGAGCCTTGTATGAGCGCTCGCCGGTCGGTCCGGGTTAGTTTACACCTTTTCGAACGGAATGCAGGTCTTGATCGCCTCAATCCGGTCGGTCCGACTAGGTTAGTTTACACCCCCGGGGGGCGGAACCTTATGACACGGGTCTTGATAACCCGGTCGGTCCATAGGTTAGTTTACACCCCTTTGGAGAAAGCGGAGCCACGTATGAAGCAGTCTTGACCTCAAACCCGGTCGGTAGGTTGGTTTCACCCACTGAGGCGGAGCCTTGCCGTGACTTCGGTCTTGATGCCTCCAATCCGGTCGACTAGTTTACACCCCGAGGGGAGCCTGGACACGGTCTTGATATGTCCGGTCGGTCCGTAGGTTAGGTTACACCTTCGGGGCGGAGCCTGAGCGGTCTTGATCGCCAACCGGTCGGTCCGGTAGGTTGGTTACACCCAGGGGCTTGGCCGCAGATGAATCATTGATCATTCCTCAGGACTTTCACTCAAGAAGAAGGGAGGGAAAGGTGTGCCTTTCTCCCTCACCAGTATTATAGCCCCTCACAAGGGAAAAGGGTAAAAATCCTCAAAAAAGCGCATTAAATTCCTTAAATTCCGGTCGGCCGTGGCGTAGCCGAACCCGTAAGCGCGCGCGGCTGTGGTGTATGTAGACCTATGTATGATACTGTGATGTATGAGCAGCCAGCATGACGGCGATCTGGCAGCCGTGATCCGACGGGGATCAGCGACCAACCGTCACGGCGGCCGCATCCCCATAGCAGACCATAGCGACAACCGCCAGACCGTAGCGACGTGATGACGGCGACCCAGCGGTTCGGCAGCCCGGCAGCATATTCCACAGCGGAAGCCGCCATGGCCGTTGCGCGAGTCATTGCAGATGCGACCCATCGTGAACCTATGGCGGCTTGTGGTCCAGTGACGCCGGCTTCGGGTGCCGATCGCCAGTTTCTGGACCCCAAAAAATGCCGAAAACTTTTAGTGAGCATCAAATAAATTCATAACCCAGCTTCATGCCGAAGACCGTAGATTTGCTTCCATCGTAATCTTGGATGAATATTTGAAATATATTGGTCATGGGTTGGCGCATATATTTTGGATGATTAAGACAATCTCATCCAAAAATAGGGGAGACAGATATGGTGCTCAAAATACCGCTAATCAAAGTCCAGAATCTTAATATCAAAGCGTCGATTTGGTGAAGGCCGTCGAGATTAAGCATGAATCTATCATATAGAGTGTTTATAGTCATCGGCGTCTCGTGAGCCGATCTCCTAAGATCTCATTTGGGCATCAAATGCTCAAAATACATCAAATGATCGAAGGAACCATTCTAAGCCGTCAGATCAAGAGGAGTGTACCGGACTTTGCATATAACGCCCTCCTCCCATCTATAAATAGAACTCTATCCCTCACATGAAAAGGGGAGAAGGGAAGAAGAAGAGAGAGCTGAAAGTGAAGAAGAGGAGCCACCAGCGGTGATGCTAGCCACCACCGTGTCGTGATCCTTGCCGTCAATCAATCCCCAAGCAAGGAAGAAGAGGAAGAATCCAAACAAGGAAGAAGAGGAAGAATCCAAACAAGGAAGAAGAGGAAAAGCCTAAGCAAGGAAGAAGAAGCTCAGATCCTCCAATGTCACCTTTCGACGGACATCAACCACCATCATAAGCTAATTGTCACGCATCTCCACCTATTACCGCAGGCAACAACTGATCATTGTTACAAGTTCTCTCTCTCATATGTGTCTTTCATGTCGAGGAAGACTTTGTACTCTGAAACAAATACATAGTGGAAGCTTTTTACTGGGCTAGGCCCCGTGGTTTTTCCCCTCTTTTTGAGGTTTTCCACGTTAAAAATTCTGGAGTGTCTCTTGTTCGCTCATTAATTACGTGTATGGACTAATCGACAAGGCTAAGGCATGAAACTTTCACTCTACCAGCGGTTTTCTAGCACTATGATATGTATATATATATATATATATATGTATATATATATATATATGTATATACATATATATATGTATATATATATATATATACATATATATATATATGTATGTATATATATATATTATATACATATATATGTATGTATATGTATATATATATATATGATATGACACTAAAAATCCTACTAGTCGAAGCATGAATCTTAATGTCAAAAGCAAGCTGATCCTAAGCCAAAACTAGTCGAAATCGAGCACTTAAAATATCATTGGAAACTTTGGGATATCATCTAAATTCCTAAATAGTTCCTAAATATGGAGTGTTTATGATCAAATTGAGCGTTTTGACGAGCCAGATTTAACAAGCTCAAAATCTCTTGATTCTGACCTCATTTGAGTATTCAAATACTTAAAATATATTAGATGATCAAGAGAATCATCTTTAGCCATCCGATGGAGTGCTTTGGATTTTTGCATGTATTTACAGAAATGCCCTCCATTTAATATATAAATAGTCACTTATTCTTCACATTAAAGGAGGCCAAGCTAAAGAGAAGAGAGATCTCTAAAGCTTGAATCCTCCGCATAATCCTTTCGACGATCAACCGGCCACCATGCGTCGGTGCGCACCGCCGTCATCGGCGTCATCACCGTAGCCGCGATCACCGGTCATTGCTGTAAACCATTATCATCGGTCATCCCCACCAACCACCGTCGCGCTTTCGCCGTGCGTAACCACCATCGTTGGTTGCGGATTGCCAAAGCCCCACCGTTACCATCAATCATCATTGTCATCAATCACCGTCGTCGCCGACTACCCGTGCGGTCATCACCTGCCGACCCGTCGCGTCGGTTCTTGATCCATTCACCATTCCATCCTGGCCACCAACAAGCTAACCACTTAGCATATTTACACGATTTTGGGATTCCCATTGTCGATTTTTCTCATATATACTTCTGGTATCCTATATATATATTGGAAGATTTTTTTGGGCTGAGTGGTTTTACCTTCTTCTTGGGATTTTTTCAGGTAAAAATTCTAGAGTGCCTTGTTCATTCTTCAAACATCTATGTGTGTGCTGAATTCCACAACAAAGCTAAGGAGTAAACTTTTATTTTTCTTGGTTTTAGCATCTTATAGTTTGAAAACCATCACGTGGAATAGAACCCTCAATCATAATTATTGTGAACAGCTTTATGACCAATAGCAGACCAATACTACAACGAGAACCGCCAACTCGTTACTCTCGAAACAAATCCTTGAACCAATGCAAGCTTACGCCTTCCCACGATAGGCATGACGAGGTGAAGGTGCAACAAGAATCTCTCTAGAAGATCGTGTGCGTCGAATGGAAGAGTCTCAAAATGAGATAATTCAATTTTTATGAGGAACACGACAACCACTACTACGGAAAACACATCTCCTTCAAGATCGATCATTATCAAAATGTATCGAGGACCATGATGTTAACCTCCGCTTGCTCTTCTTGGATGTTAACCTCCATCCGTCATGCTCGCTGTTGACTTATGACCTTATTCTTTGGTAGCTTGGCATTCTGGCGTTCTTCACCGACTCCACCCGTCATGTTATACGTGCAGAATTACAACACTTTGTGCAAGAAAATTTTCATTATAAAGATGAAAATCATCTTCCCTCTCATCGCGGCTATTAGGAGTCTTCACCTCTGACTGAAGCTATTCTTCAACATCCCATTCTTGTAGGGTTCAAGCTTCCAAGCATCGACTCTTATGATGGGGCAATCGACCTATATGAATATATCGACCATTACATGACCATCATGCATATCCAACAAGACACCCTTGTTTTGTCGAGGACTTTCGATTACCCTCATTGGCTTCGCAAGCTCAGGGCATCCATCCATACCTTCCATCGTCAAGATTTTGTAGAATAGGCCAGGAGGAGGATCATTAAAGATTCCTCTTATCCCTCATGCATTCATCAAAATAAGGGTGAATCACTTAAGGAATACTTCTAGAGGTTCTCCTTAGAAGATCGTCAAATACTTGGAGTAGACCCTGAACTATTAAGAGAAGTTTTCCTTGGAGGGCTCTGTCCTGGGCCTTTCCACTCATCACTAATGCAGATCAAAACTCATGACAACTTGGTTCATCATGTGGAAGCACTAATTTACGTAATGGAGGCTATTAATGCCCATCGTAAACAATTTGAACAATCTACAGGAAAACATAAGAGCGCCCCAAGGAATGCAGATTGATAATCCCATCAAAAGAAGCAATAGGGAAGTCGTGATCTCCTTCCACGGCTCTCATATCAATGATGTGAATCATGACTAGAAAAGGAATACACATTTATCCTATCTGTTAACGCATTTGTTGAGATGAAAAAACCATCAAGTGGCCACATCCATGACTAAATTCAAGAAATGCGAGCAATATTATCACTTCCATCGAGTCGCGTGAACATACTACTAAAGGCGTGCAAACAACTCAAAAATGAGAGGCTCATTTAATAGGATGCCCGTCAATTTGTGAAGAATCAATCGACTCAAGTGAACACAACTCCAACTTGGGGGGGGGGGGGGGGTAAGCAGAACAATCATCACAAAATAACAAAATAGTCATCAAATAGTAGGAAAAATTTAAATAATCATAGAAGGATCACTACTATCTAATCAAGTCCTCATTGCCACCTCTGAAGAACCAGAGTTAAAGAATCTCATATTGATCATTCCATCACTTTTAATGACTCATACTTATAAGGAGTCTAAGTTCCTCATCAAGATTCACTTGTCATCAACGTAGGGATCGGTGACTCATGCTATAATGTTAAGATAATTTTGATTAACAATGGGAGTTCTGTTGATGTCTTATTCTACTCCATATTTCTTAGCATGGGCTTGGTTAGGAAAAAGCTCCAACCCTCTGCAGGACCATTATATGAGTTTGATAATCGCTCTATACGAGTGGAGGGGACAATCACCCTTCCTATTTTCCTCAGAGAATTCCCTCGACAAGTGACTCATTCAATTTAATTCATGGTGGCCAAGTTAGATTTGGTATATAACGCTATCTTCGAAAGGCCCCTCCAATCAATTTTTGGTGCCACCACTTCAGTATCTCATCTTAAGATGAAATTTCCAACCATTGGGGTTGGAATCAATGAAAATCAATAATAGCACAATAATGTTACCTCGGACATCAAATACAGCCCTTGGTGACCTTTAGCATCAAAAATTTTAATTTTTAAGATGAAGAAGTACCCCAGAGAGCTTCGCCTGTAGAAGACTTGCTCCCTGTTTTATTGTCAAATGACCAACCTCTATAAACATTGCAAGTTTGATCTATGCTCTTAGACGAATAAAGAGAAAAATACATAGACTTTTTGCACAAAAATCAAGACATCTTCTCTTGGAGTTCGATAGATATGTTAGGGGTCGACCCCAATGTGATCATGCACTCTCTCAAGATTGATCCAATATTCAAATCGATCATCCAAAAGAAGCAGAATTTTGCACCTGATCGCCTCCAGGCTATTGAACAAGAAGTTAACAAGCTCTTAGAAGCGAGATTCATACGAGAAGTACATTACCCTACATGGCTAGCAAATAAAACTTGGAGAATGTGTATTGATTACACTAATCTCAATGAAGCTTGCCTAAAAGATAATTTTTCTCTCCCTCGGATTGATCAATTAGTCGATGCTACATCTGGATATCAAATGCTTAATTTTTTGGATGCTTACTCTGGTTACATCCAAATAAAAATGGACCCAATGGATGAAGAAGCCACAATATTTCAAACTTATAAAGGTTTATATTGTTACCAAGTCATGTCATTCTGGTTAAAAAATGTTGGTGCTACCTATCAACACCTTATGAATAAGATTTTTAAAGATCTCTTAGGCCGCACAATGGAGGATATGTGGATGACATGTTGGTAAAAAGCTTGGAAGAATCACAACATATTTTTGACTCAGAAATATGCTTTAACCTTCTTCGATGTTATAACATGCGACTTAATTTGACCAAGTGTGGTTTTGGGATTACGTCGAAAAAATTTCTTGGGTTTATGGTAACCTACTGTGGGATTGAGGCTAATCTCGAGAAAATCAAAGTCCTCAGAGATATGGCTCCTCCGAAAAATATCAAAGAAGTTCAGCATTTGAATGGACAAAGTGCTACCTTATCCCACTTCATAGCCTTTTCTGGGGATAAATACTTGTCATTATTTAAAATACTAAAGGGAGCTAAAAATAATAACTTTCAGTGGATTGATGACTATTAGTCTACTTTTGAGCAACTAAGGGAGTATTTAGCATCTCCACCTTTACTATTCAAGCCTATTCAATGAGATGTTATACTTATATCTGATCCTTCTTCCCATGTGATAAGCTCGGTTTAGTCGCGAGAAGAAAATGGGATACAATGACAAATTTTCTATGTCAAAATTCTCTCGATATAAAAGTCATTATCCGCAGATAAGATAGCTCGGTCGACGAAAATTGCTCCCATACTTTCAAGCTCACACCATGGTTTACACTCATTTACCATTAAGGGTCATCCTATAGAAACCAAAGGCATCTGGAAGGTTAGTTAAATGGACTGTAGAATGAGAGTTTGATATCCATTTCCTACCTGGTCCCGACATAAGTCTTTATAGTGGAACTTTGCCCCAACTCCAAATGAGCTATCTATTACACCTTTAGTCTCCTCAATGGACCCTCATATTGATGGAGTGGGCAAATCTTGGGAACTCTTACTTATTTCCCCAACAAGATATCTTAGAGAATGTACTTCTCTAAAATTCCCCTGCAACTAATAATATGGCTCCTATGAGGACTTTCTCTCGATTAGCTCGATTGTGAAGCTCAAGACTTAGTGATCAGCTTGTTGCACTCTCCCGAGGTTGAGGAAACTTTATACTCATAATCTTCATTTGGTGTAATAGCTTGAAATCACTTCTTGCCCATTTCAAGACACATCAAATCATTCACATACTACGAGAGAAGAATACTCAAGTTGACGCTCTCGCTAAGTCGCTACCTCTACTACTGGAGATCTATTTAAGAGAAGGCATATTGAAGAAATATATTTTCCTAGTATCCAAGGGTCATGGGTAATACAAGCAATTAATGAGATAAAGAAACTTTCATGGATATAACTCATCTATCTTTTCTAAAAGAAGTGGACCCTTCACGAAGACCCAACTCACCTTCGTCTCAGATAGCTTCAAACAACTTATTATTATTCGAGGTGAACTATACAAAGAGCTTTTATGGGTCATACCTTAAATGCCTCTCACCATTAGAGGTCGATTACATTAAGAGAGGTTCACTGGATATGTGGAGAACACGGAGGAAGGCTGCCCCCAAAATTATAAAGGCAAGGGTTCTATTGGTATGATGAAGCAAGGCCTTGGAGTTCACAAAAAAATATGCAAGTTGTCGGTTGCACTCTAACCTCTCTCACATGCACATAGAGCTCTCATCCTTCAAAGCCCATGGCCTTGCTTAATGGGAATTGATATCATGGGACCTTTTTTATAGCATCGAGCAACAAAGTTTATCATTTTAGTTGACTACTTCACTAAATGGGTGGAAGAACCACTCGCTAAAATCAGGCAAATGCTAAACAATTTATTTGAAAAAATATATATGTCGATTAGGTCTTCTGCAAAGATCATCACCAACAATGGAACCCAATTCTTTGGAAAAGTCTTTACGTCTTTTGTAAAGATCTTCACATTCTACATGCATAGCCATCCTCAAACTAATGGGAGACTAAGCTACCAGACTATACTCAAAGGTTAAAATGCATCTTGAGAAGGGGGGGCAATGGGTTGATGAGCTCTAATGTTCTTTGGGCTTACGCTACTCAGTGAACTCGTGAGACACCATATAACTTGTGTTTTGGAACAAAAGCTATTATACCAATAAATATCGGTATTCCAAGTCCAAGAGTTAAATCATTCGATCATGATAGTAATGAAGAAAAACTAAACCTACTCCCCAAACTCGTGACATGGCCACTTTACTGCTTCCTACACCAAAGGGTAGCTTGTCACTTCAAAGAGTAAAACCATCCCTATGGTGACTTGGTCTCCTGAGAAGTCTGCTGGCAAAGGCCCTCAATGCAATAAACTCTCACCTCTTTGGGATGGCCCTTATGGTTATAGTTATGGTCAAGCCAGGAACATTCAAGCTCAAGGATCCAGAGGGAAAAACTTACCTTGAACTTGGAACAGAGAATCTCAAAATATTATCATTCCTCTGCATATTAATTGTAACTTTTTTTTGTCTGGTTTGTCATTTCTCTTCAAACTCATATGTTAAAATTATCTTATGATTGTATCACCAACCTTATCGAGTAATGAGTTTATAGCTTTTTTTCAAGCTTGTTACATATAATAATCTCCTTCATTTAATCCTCCCACTTGAAATGTGCAACTCACATTGTATCTTGTCGAGCATGATCAATCCCAAGGGGACTTGATGGGACCTCTTCATACATGTAAGAAGTCAAGTAACACTTTGGGTAATACCAGATAGGTCAAAAGTCCTTGGTGGACATCCATGACCTCTTCCATAGGTAAGGGTCAATAATATTTTGACTAATACTAGGATAGGTCAAAAGGTCCTTGGTGGACTTCCGGCCTCTTCATACGTAAGAGTCAAGTAACACTTTGGCTAATACCAGGATAGGTCAAAAGGTCCTGGTGGACATCCAATACCTCTTCCATACATATAATGTTTGACTAATACAGGATATATCTTCCCATCATAAGTTAGTCATCGAATAATATTCTAAAAAATCACATTTGATAGGTAAAAACAAAACAAGAGTAGATCACCCAAACATTTTTTTATATCATTGAAAGCACTAACATTATGAAATAAGAAAGAATCAAAATTACGGATATAAAATAATAATAATAAATAACAATACATAGATAAAAATGCATCCTCAAGTGATATACATGATATCATCCTCCTCACCAGGAGATGCTCCCTTAAACTCACTCTCAACCCCTTCATCTCACGAATCGCGAAGGGTCTTGACACTTGGGGAGGGATTCTCAATACTAGCTTTGATTTTTTGATGTACTAAGCGGATTCCTTTTAGGAATCCTGGATGAAGCTTCCTCTAAACATTGGTGCTCCAAGTCCTTCACTTCAACATCAAGAATATGATTACGAGCTTGGACATGGTCCTCAATAATGATAAGTTAAGGAGTTCTTAAAGTCTTCCTTGCCTTCAAGGAGATTTCATTTGCTTCGCTTGACATTATAAGCTCCTTCTCAAAAGATGATCTTGTAATGCTTTCTTCTCAGTTCGAGCTTTCTTCTCCTACAAGTGCCTTGAGTCTTTTCTCTTTTCGAGTCTCTCCTCACCTCAATCACTCATCACGAGTGTGCTCCACCTCGACTAGAGAAAGAGAAGTTGACATGTTCTCTTCAGTTCTACACCCATGATCCTCTGTCACTTCTTTGGCCTTAGCACTCATCTTTTCATGCCCATATATTTTACCTTCACAAATTCAGTATTTCCTCATTTAGAGCAACACCTAAATGAGTCATCAACCCTAATATTTGAGCTGCCTACAATAAAAAAAATCATCACAAATATTATATAAAGAAAAAAAGGAAAAAGGAGCAAAGAAGGAGGAGGAGAAGACAATGTACTAATTCATCTTCTCGTTGACATCATTGCATACGTGCTTTAACACCTCTTCAAGAATATGCAACTTCGAGAAACGAATTTCTCCATTATGAGTTGAGATAGCTAAACTCTGAGAGGCCAATTGGGGATGAACATCTTCTCGGCAGATATTTGACATAGTCACTTCGGCATATGTCTTCTTTTTCTTTAAAGAAGAAACATTACTATCACCGTGATTTTGTGACTAGTTTCTTGAAAGAATTCTGTGAATATGAGGAGACCTTTCATCACCTTTACTTGATCTTTTCAGTGGAAGAGCATGAGATCTCCTTGCCTGAATGGAAAGGCCAACCTTGAACATTCTATCCTCAATTATATATTTGCTAATATGTGTAACTCATGTGTTGTAAGCTTCACATCAGAATATTAAGAGTCGTTAAGATTTCATTCTCTTCAATCTAATGGATTTGGAAGGTCATTCAATCTTCCCATCTCTCGGGGAGGCCCCTCATTTTCACAAAAAGAATCATTAGACCAATTTCTAGATGGATCGTCTGAAAATTCTATCCAATTCTTTATAGCCTGATAAGAAACATGTCCACGAGCATCATCACATTCACACGTATTTGATGTTCAAAGTAACACTCTAAAGAAAGGCAGTCAAACCAGATGATCACTAAAGCTTGAAATAAAATTGTGATAGCTACACACATATTTTAAAGATCTCAATCAATTCGGGAGCCAAAGGGAATCAGTCAGAAGAATCATCTCAAAAAAGTAAAGTATCATCCGGAGGTGAAAGCTCGATCGGACTTTTGGATAGCCACCAACTCATTAGGGAAGTGAAATTTTCTACGAAGCATCATTAAATTATCTGTTGTGATAGTGGATGATATATCATCTGTAGCTATCACACTATGAGTTTTCTTCTGGCCATCATCTTGTAAAAATATATAGTAAATGAATAAAAAGAGAGGAAAAGACAAAAATCTGAGAATTTTGTGAAGCTGACTCACAATACTTGGGCATATCCTTTCTAACTGCTCGGACATCTTGGATAAAATTTTTTGCCTATGATCGATGAAAAGTATGCATACATATGAGATAAAAAAAGTTATTCCTCTAATGATACTCAAATTACACTTTTAGTTGAGGATGGTTCTAATTACTTTCGCCATCTTGGCAGTTATCAACTGTTGAACCATCCATTGGAGTTTTGTGAAATCTAACTTCCTATAAGAAGAAGTAGAAACTATAAGACTTGACCATCTCCAAACCCGGTTGATCTGACGAGGAAAGTTGATGCCTCTTTCGAGGGAACATTAGAGCCTCGTCGTATGAACTACGGCCTTGATAGCCTCAAACCGGTGGGTCACGTAGTTGGCCTCTTTGAGGAAAACTGGAGCCTCGTCGTATGAACTACAAGCCTTGATCACCTCAAACGTCGTCAACAATGGTTGATGCCTCTTCGAGGGAAAAGCGCCTGTCATATGAACTACGAGCTGCTTAAAACCCAATGGTTCGAGGGACAATTGACACCTCTTTCGAGGGAAAATTGGAGCCTCACTGTGTGAGTTATGTGCCTTGATCAGCAAAGTGAATGACCTTCTCTTAAGAAGAAAGTTAGAACTTCACTGGCAAAAGAAAAGAAAAAAAATTATTTTTATCCTAGCCTTTGAACTTCCGCTAGGTGATTTCTCATTTAATGTAGAGGAAAATTAGAGCATATAAAATTTGTGTCTCTCCTTCAGGGGTTATAGACTCTATGGGGAAAATTGTAATAAATAAAAAAAATGAAAAAAATTAAAAATGGGAGAAAACGAAAAAAGATGAAAAAATGAAAAAATGAGAAAACTGAAAAAATGCTCATGTTGATCCAGCGTACGCACGGCGCTCTCGCGACCTGGCGGCTTCGCCCAGCGCACTTGCGCCACTGCGTGCTTGCACCAGCTTCGCCCGGCCGTCCTTCTGAGCGCTGCATATGGCTAACCCAACTTGCACCCAGCGCTACATACATCCTTTCTACACACTTATAATCTTGTGCTCCCAAATATGTTATTTTAAGTATGATTAATGAACCCACAAATTTCATTGAAGAATTTATTATTTTCAATTATTTGGCATATATATTTTTGGATGATTGAGATAATATCATCCAAAATAGGGGAGCGATATGATATTAAAATCTACTAGTTGAAACACGAATCTTGATGTCAAAAGTAGTGATCTAAGTCAAACAAGTAAATCAAGCACTTAAAATATCATTGGAAACTTTGGGATATCATTAAATCCTAAATAGTTCTAAATATGGAGTGTTTATGATCAAATCGAGCATCTCTTGAGCGGTTCTAAGATCTCTTGATTCGACTTCATTTGAGCATTCAAATACTTAAATACATGAGATGATCAAGGAATCATCTTGAGCCGTCATGATGGAGTGGTTTGGATTTTGCATGTATTTATGAAAATGCCTCCTCTAATCTATAAATAGCTCTCATTCTCTTCACATGAGGGAGGCCAAGCTAAAGAAGAGAGAGCTCAAAGCGAAAATCCACAAACATAATCATGCCACCACTTTCTGACCATCAACCACCACCGACCCATTGCCATCACCGCGTTGTCGTTCTCCACCGCCGATCCTCATCGTCGTCAACCACCATCGCCGATCATCACCGCCGACCACCGTCACCGGTCATTTCTGTCATCCATTATCATTGGTCATCCCCGCCGACCACCTTCACCTTTCATTGCCTTGTTAAATTTCGGATTCTTATCGATTTTCATATAATTTTAATCAGAAAACTTTATGAAGATGGAAGATTTTACTAGCCTTTTTTCTTGCGATTTTTCATAATTTTTTCTATTTTGTCATTTTCAAATATGTGGTGTATTAAACTAAGGCATAAACTTTATTCTACGAATCGGTTTTCAGCACGCAACTATGTATGTATATATCAAGATTATCATTAGTTATTATTGAAACATTATTATTATTATTACGAATATAAAAAATATATTATTATTAAAAAAAATTACATTAAAATTTATCATATTATTTTGATTCTTAGATGTATATAATGTATTAATATGCATTCATTATACAAATACATGCCATTGACTTATTAACATTATATAATATTTACACACAACATTATACACATAATTAACATATTTAAAAACGATTCTATATTATTATACTGTAAAATATTATATATATAATATATTATTATATATTTAATATTATATAATAATTTCCTATTATATAGAAGAATATTATATGTAATATGTTTATATTAATTATTATTATATCGCATTTTATTATGGTTATTATTGAGTACAAAAATATACAGATATCATGGTGTTAGAAATATGAAAGTGGATATTCAACAATAAAAGAGTGATGAAATTGACAACGAGAACGTTAAACGGTTGTATAGTGAGGGAGAATGGATTCAAGACACGATGAAGTCGGGATGATGTTGACCACATTAGATCCACGGCCGTGGTGCAATCGTCGGGCTGGGATTATGTTCTGGGGATCTTCAAGCTTTAGAGCTCTCTCCTTTCTTGCTTGGCCTCCTCATATGAAGAATGAGGCTATTTATAGATTGAGGAGAGCATTTAAATACATGCAAAACCGACCACTCCATCGGATGGCTCAAATGATTCCTTGATCATTTGATGTATTTGTATTTGAATGCTCAAATGAAGTCGAATTATGAGATCTTGGGTTTAGATGCTGAGACGCCGATTTGACTATAAATACCCATATTGAGAGTTATTTTAGATTTAATTGACATCAAAGTTCCAATGATATTTTAAGTGTTTGATCTCACTCCTGACTCAAATCGACGCTTTCACATCAAGATTTGTGCTTCGACTAGTGAATTTTCAATGTCATATCGTTCTCTATTTTTGGATGACATTATCTCAATCATCCAAAATATATACGTCAAATACTTAAAATAACAAATTCTTCAATAAAATTTGCGAGCCCATGAATCATACATTTCGAGAGAATAAATCTTTATAGAAATACAAGATTATGATTATGGAAGTAGATGCATCGAAGTGATTTTGAGGTTATGGATTCTGATACTTACTGAGCATTCCTGGGGCCTGACAAAAGCCTACTGGGTCGTCATAGCCAAGGCTGCCCATGATACTGCTGGCATGATGGCTCTCGGGCGCTGGTCGCTGGCTGGGTCTGGTCGGTGTGTGCCAGGAGATCGCTAGTCTGCGCTGGATCGCGGCGCCTGCACGGTCGCAAGGCCGACGGTCTAGCTGGTGGGCGCTGGTATGAACGCTGTATGGTCGCTGGTCGGTATCGCCAGGTCGCTGGGCTACACCACGCCCAAACGATGGTTTTGGCGCGGTTTTGGCACCTGCACTTTTGGGTGCTTTAGCATTCTTTGCCGGGTCTATAAATACCCCCCCAAAGGAAAGCACTTTCTTCTTCTTAAGAGAAGGTCATTTGAGGCAATCAAGACCCATAGTTCATACGGCTAGGCTGCTTCCCAGAAGAGGTGATCAACCGCCTGTCTTTGGACCGGCTCGAGGTGATCACCGAGTCCCGCTGGCTCTCCCGAAGAGGCGCATCGCTCTTGTCGGACTAACCGGGTTTGCGGCATCAAGACCAGAAGTTAATATAGACTGCTTTTCCCCTCAAAGAGTCGCCACTGCCCTTGTCGTGACCACCGAAGTTTGAGGTTATGGCGTCTGTAGCTCATACTCTTTATTTTCCCTGAAAAGGCGCCAACTGCCCTTGTCGACCACCGACCGGTTTGGCGGATCAAGACCTGGTTCATAATGGGCGAGGTTCTCATTTTCCCTCGAAGAGCGCCAACCGCCTTTGACCGACCGGTTTGGCCGGCAATCAAGGCCTTCGTAGTATTATACATCCAAACGCTTTTCCCTCGAAGAGGTGTCAACCGCCCGCTTCGGACCGCATCGGAGTTCGAGAGGCACCGCTATACGGCATACGCCGCGGTTATTTTTTCCTCAAAGAGGCATCAACCGTACGCCTGGACCGCCTGGTTCGGAGAGATCGCGTCATGGGATATAACGACGGTTCGCCCCTCAAAGAGCATCAACTATACTCATTGGACCGTCCGGGTTTGGGGGGGCGTAATGGCGCGATGATAACCGAGACGGGCTGACGGCGATGCCCCGCCGATAGTGGCGACGAAATGGGTCAGTCATGGTCGGTAAGCAGACCGCATGCACGCATGGTGTGGTGATCGCTGAAGATTGCCGCGGATGGCGGCGGTGGTACAAAGAACGATTTAGCGATGGTGGCGAACGCCGATAGTGCAGGATGAACCGACAAGGTAGTGACCAGGCGATGGTCACATGGTCACGGCGTGTTAACCGGCGATGGTAGTCAGCGCGGACCGACGACCGTGGTTGGTGCTCGACGGGGTGGCTGGCGGTAAGGGTGACGTATGGCGGTGGCGACGAGTCGGAGTCGCGATGATCGGCACGGTGGTGACCGCGATTGTCATCGGTGTTATTGACCGATGAAGGTAGTCGGTGGCTGCGACCGTAACTATGGTGCGCCAACGGGGGTGATCGGGCAATGCGAATTAACGATAATGATGGCGAATCGACATCTAGTAGTCCACGGAGATAACCGGTGATGGTGGTGACGACGGCCGATGGTCGGCGTTAAGGCGACGGTAGTCGAATGCGGATCAACAATGGTGGCGAATAAGATTGATGGTCGGCGGGCTGACGTGATGGCGAATACCATCGGTATTACCGAGTGCGGTGGCAATTAGCGATAGTTAACCGATGCGGGCCGACATCGGTAGTCGGCCGGATACCACGATGAGCGTCTGACCGACCGAAGTTCGAGATCAAGGCATAGTTCCTACTTCTTCTTGTAAGAAATTAGATTTCTTGAAACTCCAATGGATGGTTTAATAGTTTGAAAATTGATGCCGTTAACTTGCATGGAAGGGGTAGAATCAAATCTGATGAGGATTTTTGACCCATCCAAAGTGTTTCTTGACGTTAACCTACATGGGAGGGTAGAATCAAATCCCGAGATTTTGACCCATTCGAGGTTGTTTGTGGTGTTATCCAAATGACGTTAACTGCATGGAAGAGTTCCACCAAGGACCTTTTAACATATCCTGGGTTATTTGTCAGAGTTTTTGCTCGATGACATTAACCCGTATGGAAGATATCGTGGGAAGTCCACCATGGACCTTTTGACCTATCCTGGGTTGTTTGTCAAAGTTTTTGCTCAATGACATTAACCCGTATGAAAGAGATCAGATTGAATCTGCTAAGGATTTTTGACCTTTCCGAGGTTGTTGGTCGGAATATTATTCGACGATGCTAACCTGTATGGAAGAGGCCGTGGGAAGTCCACTAAGGGCCTTTTGACCTATCCGAGATTGTTGATCAGAATATTATTCTACGACGCTTAACCTGTATGGAAGAGACCGAATCAAACATTTGTTTGAGCTTGTAGCCAAAGTTGATCATTGATCTTTGTCTTTTCAATGGTATTGTTGACTTGCTTCTCGAACTGATAATCAATCAGATATCTAGAATTTTGAGTTGGATAATCTTTTGAGATTAAGAATTACCCCCCAGTTGGAGGTATGTTCATTTGAGTTGATTGATTCTTCACAAATCAACGTAGATACCCTTGTTGAATGAGCCTCTCAATTTCTTCTTTGAGTTGTATGCATGCCTCGAAGAGTATGTCCACGACTCGATGGAAGTGACAATATTGCCGATTTGACTTTGGTTCAAGTGGATGTGACCACTTGATGTTTTCTTTATTTCGAATAGCCATCAGGATGATAACACGGGGTGTGTTCAGCGGAGTGTATTCTTTTTTGTGATTCACGCCATTGAGTGGAGGAAATCAAGACCGCTTGTGCTTCTTTGATGGGACTATCGGTCTGCATTTTATGGGATGCTTTTACGCTTTCCAGATTGTTCAAATTATTTATGATGGGCATTAATAGCTTCATCGGTAGAGAGATTTGTGCCACATGATGAACTAAGTCGATATGAATGATTGTGTCTCACATTAGTGATGAGTAAAAAGGCCCTGGATGGAGCCCTCCAAGGAAAACTCCTCTTAATAATTCAGGGTTTACTCCAAGTATTTGGTGAGCTTCCAAGGAGAACCTCTGGAAGTATTCTTTAAGTGATTCACCCTCATTCTGTCAAATGCTGAAAAGATGGGAGGAATCTTTAATGATTCTCCGGTTTGCAATGAACTGTTCCACAAAAACCTTGGCGAGTTCATCAAAGGTGTGGATGGATCCCCTTGGAAGGGAGTAAAACCAAGTGGATGGATCCCCTTGGATGTTGAAGAATAGATTCAGCTAAAGGTGATGATTCCTCATAGCTGCGGTGAGGAAGATGATTTCTATCTTGAAGGTGAAATTTGTCTTGCATTAAGCGTCATACTTCTGCACGTATGTCATGATGAGTGGGGTCAACATGTTGAGAATGTGTCAAGCTACCAGCAATAATCGATGGATTAGCATTGAGCGCGCATGGATGAGGAACTAGCGGTCAAGGTGATCGTCACGGCCTCTAATGGAGGAACTCTAGCTTCAGGAAGATTAGCATTTTGACCTCCTCCAGCTAACGATCAATCTTGAGGGAGATGTGTTTTCCATGGTAGTGGCTGTTGTATTCCTCACAAAAGCTGGATCATCTCATTTTGAGACTCATCCATTTGATGGACACGATCTTCTCGCCTTCACCAATGTGGTCACTCTATCACGGGAGTGAGGTGAAACTTGGCGTCCTTGGTTCAAGGATCGGTTTTGAGAGTGACATGAGTTGGAGCGCGAGGCTCCGTTGTAACGAGTATTGCGCCTATTGGCCATAACATGGATGTTCACGGAAGTTATGATTGAAGGGTTTTTCTTCCCACAGACGATGCCAAACTATTGTGTGCTAGAAGACCAGTTGCGGTAGAGTAAAAGTTTACGCCTTAGCTTCTTTTCGGAGTCCAGCACACACACATGTATTTAAAGAGCGAACAAGAAACACTTCAGAATTTTTACATGGAAAACCTCGAAAAGAGGGAAAAACCACGGGGCCTAGCCCATTAAGAATGTTCCACTATGTATTTCTTTTAGAGTACAGGATCTTCCCGATGACGGGATTACAGAATAATATGTGAGAAGGGAACAACAATTATGTAGTCACGTTCATGTTGTAACAGTTGCTAGTTGTAGCAGATGATGGTGAACAGTGGAGGACATCAACTGACGATGAAGGTCGTCGAGATAATGTTGATGATGATGTTGACGGCGATGTCGACGACGATGTCGATGACGATGTTGACGACGATGTCGGCGACGATGTTGATGAAGTTGTCAACGGCGATGCGATGTTGACGGCGATGTTGACGACGGCGATTTATGATGTGACGACGCATCTGACGACGATGTTGATGACGATCTTGACGACAATCTTGATGACGATTAGGATCAGCGACGGCGATGGCCGGCGGTGGTGATTGATGACCGTCGAGTGGTGGTGCGTGGTGGAGAAGCGGGGTATCGATCCCCGTGAGGTCGTTCAATCTTCCCCATCCCTCAGGGAGGCCCCACTCATTATTCACAAAAAAGAATCCATTAGACCAATTTTTAGACGGATCCCATGCTAAAAATTCTATCCAATTCTTTATAGCCCAATAAAAAAACACATCCCTGAGTGTCACATGTAAATCTACATATTCGACACAAGTATTCAATGTTCAAAGTGACACCACGCTATCTGAAGAAGACAATCAAACCAATGATGACCACTAAAGCCCGAAATAAAATTTGTGACAAAGCTACACCACATATTTTGAATATCTCAATCAACTCAGGAGCCAAAGGGAATCGCAGTCCCGCATGAAGAATCGTCTCAGAAATGGTAAAATACCCTGGAAGAGGTGAACGGGCTCGATCGGACTTTTTGACAGCAATGGCCACAAATTCATTAGGGAAGTGGAATTTTTTACGGAGCACCATTAAACTGTCTGATGTAACAGTGGAGGGCATATCGTCTACAGCTGCTACACTGAGTTTTCTTCCTACCATCCCCCTGTAAAAATACATAATAAATAAAGAGAGACGGAAATGACAAGAATTTGAGAATTTTTGTGAAGCAATTCACTTACCCCAACATTTGGACATATCCTTTCCCGACTCCGTTGCTCATGGGTGATTTGAGGCAAAATTTTCCGCCGACGATCTGGTAAAAAGAATACCCATACGTTTGAGGTAAAGAAGAAGAAAAGAAAAAGAAGAAGTTATCCCTTTTTTTACGATGCTCTTACCTGCCAAACTCTCTGAGTCGTTCGATCGATCCATTGAAATTACAAGGAATCCAATCTACTACAAGGAGAAGTATGATTACGGGTCTTGATCGCCTCCACACCCGGTCGGTACGACGAGGTCAGTTGATACCTCTTTCAAGGGAAAACTGGAGCCTTGCCGTATGATTACGGGTCTTGATCACCTCCACACCCGGTCGGTCCGACGAGGTCAGTTGACACCTCTTTCGAGGGAAAACCGAGCCTTGCCGATGATTGATTACGGGTCTTGATCACACTACCTCCCGGCATCGAGGTTGATGCCTCTTTCAAGGGAAAACTAGAGCCTTGCCGTATGATTACGGGTCTTGATCGCCTCCACACTCGGTCGGTCCGACTAGGTCAGCTAACACCTCTTTCGAGGGAAAACTGGAGCCTTGCCATATAACTATGGGTCTTGATCGCCTCCAAAGGACTCTCAATCAAGAAGAATAGGATATGAGAAAAGTGTGCCTCTTCCCCTCACCCTAAGGGGTTTTTATAGCTCTCCATGGGGGTAAAAAGGTAAACAACCCCGAAAAAACCACCAAAACCCGCCAAAACCCGAAAAAATTCTCGGTTGGTTGGCGCTACGCCACGCTGTCCGCCGCTCGCCCGGAAATCACGCCACCTCGCGTGGTTCGCAATGTGGCTCAAGCGCGTGAACCGCCGCTGAGCAGAGCCCGTGGCGAATCACCATGACGTGCATGGAGCTAACGCCAGCGATGTGGGACGGCACAAACCGCCATGACGTATGCGGCGAAACCGCCTGAACGGGACCGTGGGCGCCGGTGTCGCCCATCGCCCGCTTCCGCGACGGTTACCGTGCTGCCTCGGCGATGACTACCGACCGTCGCGACTGCCGTCCAGATCGTGACGAGCACCTAACTCCGTGGCTTCGCAGACTCCGCGAATCCCGTAGCGCTCCTACTGCGGGCATACAATGGAGCGCGCGCCCCTTCGAAATGCTGAAAACTTTCGTGGAGTATCCGGAATAGATCCATAACCTCAAATCTCACGCTTCTTACATCTACTTCTATAATCATAATCTTATGTTTCTATGAAGATTTATTCTCCAAAAATGTATGATTTATGGGCCCGCAAATTTCATTGAAGAATTTGTTATTTTCAAGCATTTGACGCATATATTTTTGGATGATTAAGATAATGCCATCCAAAAATAGGGGGTAACTGATATGACATTGAAAATTCCACTAGTTGAAGCACAAATCTTGATGTTGAAAGCGATCTGATTTTGAGCCAAGACCGATCGAGATCAAGCACTTAAAATTTCATTGGAATCTTTGGGATGTCAATTAAATCCCAAAAGAGCTTTCAAATATGGAGTGTTTATAGTCAAATCGAGCGTCTCGATGAGCCGGATCTAACGAGCCCAAGATCTCATAATTCTGACTTCATTTGAGCATCCAAATGCTCAAAATACATCAAAAGATCGAAGGAATCATTCTGAGTCGTCCGATGAAGTGGAGTGGTACGAGTTTTGCATGTATTTGCAGGAATGTCACTCCTCCAATCTATAAATAGACACTCATTCTTCATATGAGGGGAGGCGAAGGGAAGAAGAGGGAGAGCCCAAGCAAAAAGGAGGAGATAACTCTAAAGCAAGATCCCGAAGCGGGATCACCACCGCCGACGGCCGTCAACCACGCCGACCGCCGCCGCCACGATCCTAATCGCCGCCAAGATCGCCATCAACATCGTGCTGGTGATCGCTGCCAACATCATCGACATCGTTGTCAACATCATCGCCGACATCGTCGTCAACATCGTCGCCGACATCGTCGTCAACATCATCGCCGACATCGCCGTCAACATCATCGTCAACATCTTCTCGACGACCTTCATCGTCGCCGACGCCCCCACCGCTCACCATCATCTTACAACACCAGAATCATTACAACATGAACGCATTACAATTGTTGCTCTTCACATATTATTCTATAATCCGTTATCGGAAGATCACTCTCATAGTAATGGAATATTCTCCTCCCGCTCTTTTCAGATTTTCCAAAAAATTCTGTTTTTATTCGTTCTTTAAATAAATATATATCTATCTATATATATATATATATATATATATATATATATATATATATATATGAAAATAAATAAAGATTAGTTGTTTCATCTACTAACATTAATTAGCCACTTGAATATGGAAGGCCATAATCGAAGGAGTTTAATGGTTATATACTTAATATTGAACTATTTCTTTGCCTTGCCTTGTTGATTTAATTGTTTAATATATATATAATTATATCATGTACATTGGAAATTCAATTTTTTTTACTTTGTCATTTCATGCTTATATCAAATTTGATATTTCTAGTGACCTTAAAATGCGAGTTCATTGAAGGAGTTACAAATATATTTTGATATAATGATCTAGCATTTAAAGTTTTCAACAGTTAGGTGAACACAAATTTGTTTAAAACTTGAGGAGTTATAGGTGAAATTAAAATTTGAACTCATGCGGGTTTGTAAAAGTAATTTTATATAATGACTTTGCATCTTTAATCTTCAACTGTTATCGGTTAAATTTAATTAATACACATTTATAGAATGATATTCGGTCATTAATTAATATATGAAATTAAGTAGCTAGCTAGAAATTTTAGAGTGTCGGAATATGAAAAATCATAGATTTTAAAATAATTATTAAATATAACAAAATACTATGTTGAATGAATTTAAGGGGAGGCCGCTCTTAAATTAATAAATAGATCTAAAATTTACTTTTACATGGGAAATTAATGCTCAAATAATTATTCATTAATTAATTTAAAATAAATCAAAATTTTGAAAATGTGGAATTTCGAGCGTCATATATTTTACATTAATAAACATCAATTAATATAATTTATTATTTAATATGTACTAATTAATTAAATATTAATATTAACTGTTAGTTTTTATATGACCATGATTGAAATCATCCAATCATTATCACATTGAGAAAATTGAAAGATTAGGATTTCCTATTAGAAGAAATATAAGACACTTTTATAAAAGTAGTATATATATGTATATATATATGTATATATATATATATATATATATATGTATATATATATATATATATACTTTTTTATCTACAACAATTCAAAATTATCTATTAATTACTAATCTATAAATTCATAATAATTATAATATAATCTTTAATCTTATATGTATGAAATATTTTCTTCTAGATGTGCACCGAATACATTTCTATGATTTTAAATTAGATACATTCTTGTTAAATTAAGAAAATTAAAAAATAAAAGTGAAGTACATACCTTATTGATGTAAAATATATATTAAACATAAAACATTCATAAATAAAAAATAAAAGAAGAAAATGACAATAAGCAATTAAAATTTAAAAAAAAATTCTTATGATAAACTTATGGCATTAATGACAATCTCAAAAATATATGTAAATCACTTAATATGTTAACAAAAATTATAGTACAAATTATTTGTTAATTCTTTTTTGGTCATAGCATAAAATTCATCAAATAATTTTAACATATATATTAAACACATAAAATTATATTTATATATGATTTGATGACAATCAAAATATCTTAGTCTGTAATTGTTTAACAATGAAATTTTTAAATAAAAAAATTTATGAGATAATTATGAGAAAAATTATCTCAAAAGAAATTCACTTAAATAGTTTAAGTAATGAAAATTGTCATGTAATAATGGATAATGTAATGTATATAAAAACAACTTGAAGAAAATTTAAAGTGATGAGAATATTATCAATTTGTTATCATGATAACATATAATAATAATCTTAAAAATTAACATTAACAATTACATAATTCATCAATAAATTAATAAATACCAATTTCATAAGTGTTAAAATAAGAATTTCTCTAAATAGAACAGACAAATGAAGACGTATAATTAGAGCAACAAGAATGAAGATGCAAATAAAATTTAGGAATACACGAGAATAGATTTATACACATCTTTGAATTTTCAGTTAATATTCTTTGCAAATTAAAAGTAAATATAATTTAATTACTAATTAAATGGAGAATAAAAACTGAAGGTTCAACTTTATTTAGTTTCAGTTTAAAGATAGAAGTTCCATTTCGTACATAAATTTGTTCATGTAAATTAAAATTAAATGTATATTTTAATTCTTAATTAAATAGAGAATAAAATGATATAATCAATTTTATTTTTTGTTATTTTAATTTGATCAGCCAAAATAAAATTAAATAAAATTTAATTTTTAATAAAATGGAGACAAAAAATCGTATAATAAAAAAAATAACTTTTCAGTTTAACGATGTACGCTTAATTTGCTGGATTAATTTGCTGGATAAATTTTAAGTTCGGACTGTTGTTACATATTCTACAACTAGGATTGAAATCATCAAATTAATTTGAATATAAGATGAAACTAGATTTACTATTAAAGTATATATAATTTTATATATATATATATATATATATATATATATATATATATATATATATATATATATATATATATATTATATATATATTTACATTGGCCAGCAAAGAAAACACTCTTAACATTTTCTTTAAATTTTAAGGGCAACTAATTCCAACATCTTATTAAACATTGTTTAATTAAATTAAATGCAATAATTTATTCAATGTTTATCATTTCCAAAAGTTTTCATTTTCAAAACTTTTTTTAATATAAACATTTATTTATAAATATTTTGGTTTAAATTTTATGGATAATTATTACTGACATTTGATATATATTTCCTAATTCACTAATATATAATTAATTGGATTTCTAATGTGAAGCCGAGAATGCTCATTTTTATTAATTATAACATTATGTTTTTTTTTTCATCGAATATACACAATATCCAACTTCAATTAATTTCTTAATATAAATATGAGTTCGCTGTTCTGACTTAAACAGTTAATTAAAGTTTATATTATTTTTAAATATTTAAGTTTGTAGCAATTGAAGTAATTGTTTGAATAAAATAATTGATATTTATTATTTCAAAATAGTTTAAATTGAAATATTATATCATCAAAGTGACCTATTTTATATCAATTTTTAATTTTGAAATATATTAACATTACTTAAGGATTACATTTAAATCTATTCATAAAATAATCAGTCTAAAGAAGATTATTCTTGGTGATTTTGTGCTAACAAATATGTGATAAATTTATATTAATTATTCATATAATATGTCGATCCAAAGATAAGCGTATCATTATCATAATTTATTATTATTATTTGTTATTGTAATTTTAAAATACCATTTTAAATTATTATTTTTTATTAAAGATTAAATTACTGTATATTTGGTATCTTATATGTATCTTATTAAATATTTTTTATTTTAGCATATATTTTATTGATATTTGTTTATATTATATATGGATAAGAAAATAATAATGTTGTTAATTATGAGAATTTTTTTTATTCTTTTGAGTTAATGTTTATTTTATATCTATCAATTTGAATAACATTCCACTATTTAATGACACTAACTTAAAAAAAAATGGAAAGAACATATCCTCGTAGTTCTTGGGTGTATAGATCTTGACTATGTGATCAGGACTAAACTTCATCTCGCCCTTACTATAGAAAATACTATTGAACAAATGGTTAAATTTAAAAAATGGGAGCGTTCTAATTGCATGAGTCTTATGATCATGAAATATTTTATTCTAGAAACCATAATAGTTGCAATGCGTGAAGAGAAATGTGTTAAAAAGTTTCTAAACCAAATAGTATACCATTTCGTTAGTTCTGAAAAGGCTGAAGTGAGTACAATTCTTAGTAAACTCGTTTCAATGATGTACAAAGATAATGAAAATACAAGGGAGTACATTATGAAGATGTCTAATTTTATTATTATACTAAGATCACTAAAATTAGAGATGTTTGATGACATTCTAGTGCACTTAGTTTTGATCTCTCTTCCTGCATAATTTGATCATTTTAAGATAAGTTATAATACTCAAAAAGGAAAAATGGACTCCTATTAAGCTCATTGCTCAATATGTGCAAGAGGAAGAAATATTGAAACATCATAAAATAAAAAGTGCTCACTTTGCTACTTCCTCTCATGATATTGTTACTAAAAAAATGACTTATAAAGGCAAAGGAGCTACACACAAAAGGACTTCACAGCATAAGGTGCAACAAAAATAATATAATATTGTTACTTGGTTCTCTTACAAGAGATTGGCCATGTAAAGAAGGATTATCCAAGTATGCATTAAAAGAAAAAGGTAAACTTCTCAATTTATTTATTTTGAAGTTAATTTATTCTTAGTACCAAATTACACTAGGTGGATGATACAGTGAAACTACTCACATAAATGTGACTAGGGTTGTCTAAAGGCGAATGACAACTAACTAAAAAAATTCTTCAATGTGAGAAGTGACAATAAAGTTTCAATTGAAGCAATATGCATATATAGATTACATATAGAATATGATTGTATTTTAAATTTACATGTGACTTTTATGTACCGTCGTTTAGACGAAATTTAATTTATATTTCTTGTTTGGACAAATTTGGTTATCCTTGTTTATTTTAAAATAAAAAATTTAGTCTCATTCAATATTTAAATATTATTGGTACTAGTTCTTTGGTTGATAATTTATATAAATTAGACATTCCTACTTCACAAATTAATGAAACTTTGCATGCAAATAATTTTGGTACAAAATGAGAATTAATGAATGAGAATTCATATATATTATGACACAAATATTTAGGACATATTTCTAAATAAAGAATTAAAAAACTTTTGTTAGAAGAAATTCTTAATTTCATTAATTTTTTAAATGATAAACTTTGTATAAAATGTATCAAGGGAAAACAAATGAATATCAAGAAAGTTGGTGCTAATAGGAATTTAAGCATCTTTGAATTAATTCATATTAATATTTTTGATCCATTCTCTTAAGTTACTTGGAATGGCCAACATTATTTCATTACTTTCATAAGCGATTATTCTTATTATGTGTACTTATACTTGATTTATGAAAAGTCACAGTCAATGGACATATTTAATATTTTTAAGATTGAAGTCGAAAATCAACTTGGAAAGAAAATAAAAACTATCATATTTCATTGTGATGGTGAATAATATGACAAATATGATGGATTAGGTGAAAAACATCTAGACATTTTTATAAATATTTAGCATAATATGACATTGTTCCTCAATATACTATGCTAGAGATTTCAAGTCAAAATGGTGTAGCTGAGAGATGAAATCAGACTCTTATGAATATGATTAGAAATATGATGAATCATTCTTCCTTAATAGAATCACTTTGGAGAGAAGCCTTAAAGACTGTAGTATACATCTTTAATAGAGTTCAAAAAGCGGTAAAAATCCATATGAATTATAGATTGGAAAGAAGCCTAGTATTAAACATCTTCATGTTTAGGATTGTCCAGCTAAAGCTAGGTCATATAAGCCTAATGAAAGAAAGTTAGACTCAAGAACTATTAACTATTATTTTGTTGGATACTCAAAAAGGTTGAAGGACTTTAAGTTTTATGAATCTTCAAATAAATACTTTTTTGAGACAGATAATACTAAGTTTATTGAGGATATTGAATAATATGGGAGTAATATATTTAGAAAATTTATATTTGAAGCATAATATATTACTATTTCTATGATTACAATAAAAAATAATCAGATAATGTTACTTGATCTTATTCAAGTTATAAATACACATAATCAAAATATTCTTGAGTTAACACTCACTCATATTGAGGAATCACAACAATCTCAAAATATTCTTGAGTTAACGGCATATATCAATAAAGTGTTTAGTAGATTTGACATGAAAGATTGTGCACCAGGAAATACATCAATTGTTAAAGGTGATAAACTAAGTTTGCTTCAATGTTCAAGAAATGAACTTGAAAAAAAAAAGAGATGAAAAAAATCTCTTATGCATTTGCAGTAGGGAGTCTTATGTATTCTTAAGTTTGTATGTGTCCGGATATTGCATATATTGTTGGAATGTTTGACAAATATTTAAGTAACCCAAGAATTGATCATTGGAAATCAGTAAAATGAGTTATGCGATATCTGAAAAGAACAAAATACTTTATGCTCATATATTGGAAATCAGTTCATTTGGAGATCATGAGGTACTCGATTGATTTTCTTTGGTTGCTAATAATAGATCCACTTTATATTATATTTTCTGATTAGCTTGACAAGCTGCATCTTGGAAGAGTGGTAAACAATCCCTCCTTACTTCTTTCATTATAGAAGCATAATTTATAACTTATTTTAAGGCATCAAATCAAATAATATGATTGTGAAATTTTTTCAATAAGCTAAATATTTTTTTCTCTTTCAATTTCACAAATTAAACCCTTTTAATTATTTTTTCCACAAAATAAGAATTACATTTATGCTGCATCTAAAATTATTTGTTGAAAAGTTGTCAAAGAGAAACTAAAATCTCTTTAAATTATGTGAAGGGTGCAATCTCACTACCTTTCAATGAAGAAAAAAGATTATTCATATGAAAAGAGAGAAATTAAGAATGGGTGAACTTGAGTTACTCTACGAAGAAGCTATAATGAAAGAATCACAAACATTTTAAATACATAAAATTTATAATGGTTCGATTGTATAACCTATGGACATTATAATGATAGAAATATTTAGTATAGCAAAGAAGCATAGTATAAAGTACATTTAATAATGAATATAAACATATTGAATGAATACAAGAGAATCTTAGTATTGAGGATGATTAAGAGTTTGGAGGGAATAAAATGAGAAGCCAAGACTTTCAAGAGTTTACGTGTGCTTTCTTTATTCATTTCTTGGCCTTCCCACCCACCACCTCTTAAGAGATCAATCCATGTCATTTATAATTGAGCCTTCTTAAGAATGGAATGATAAGAATTAAATGAATATCTTGAATTATGTAAATTGCTTCAAAGGTAGCATAATAAATGGTAGTTGCAAAGTCTTGGAATGTGTTAACTACCTTAAAATATACATAAATGTGATCTATTTCATAATAATTTTTATTCCATTTAAGGTAGCTTTCCTTTAAAAAGATCATCCATCCTTATAAGCATATATTTATACAATTTGTAAGCAATAAATTTTTTCCATCTTCAAACCTAAAAATTGGCTATAAATGTGTTAGACTGTATTAAGATGCGTGTTAATATTTAATATTTTTCATTACTTGCTTCATATCATTTGCATAATTTGCATGAATGGTGACGCAATACTATCTCATATCTCAATGACTAGATCATAAAAAAGAGCATTGCATCAAAATCAATAATAGCATCATCATTAGTAGCATGCACAAAATAAAAAAAAACAAAGAGAATTAACCCCGCAACATTTTCCAACGTGTCCTACAATACAATAACCACTTTGCAAAATAAGCATATAATACAGATCAAGACCACTCACTTCTTGAAGAAGCTTTGACAACCACAACATAGGAAAAATTTAAAGATTGCAATCAGGACGAACCATAATCTGTATTTTGTGGTCCAACCTTTTCGGGAAAAATTGCCATGTATTTTTCTTTTCTAGCTATACATATGCACTTCTCATGTAACCTCGAATAATGAACGAATGAAATATTACTTTGCTTGAAAGTTTTCAAGCAATTGTAGTAATAGCTTGGTGGCTTCCTGTGCCAGATATCTTCAGTGAGTTACTTGATTAACCTTCCGTGAGTATCCAAATAGATCCGTAACCTCAAAATCTCATGCCTACGGCTACACATCTACTTCCATAATCATAATTTTGTATTTTTATGATGATTTATTCTCTCAAAATGTATGATTCATGGGCCCGCACATTTCATTGAAGAATTCATTATTTTTGAGCATTTGACACATATATTTTTGGATGATTAAGCTAATGTCATCCAAAAATAGGGGGCAACTGATATGACTCTCAAAATACCACTAGTCAAAGCACAAATCTTGATGTCGAAAGCGATATGATTTTGAGTCAAAACCGATCGAGATCAAGCACTTAAAATATCATTGGAATCTTTGGGACATCAATTAAATCCCAAAAGCTCTCAATATGGAGTGTTTATAGTCAAATCGGCGTCTCGGGGATCTAACGAGCCTAAGATCTCATAATTCGACTTCATTTGGGCATCCAAATGCTCAAAATACATCAAATGATCGAAGGAATCATCGAGCCGTCCGATCGAGGGGAGTGGTAAGGCTTTACATGAATTTACAAGCCCCTCCTATAAATAGGCCTTCATTCCACATGAGGAGGGGCGAAAGGAGAGGAGGCTGAAACAAATAAAGAAGAGGAGGTGCAGAGCAAGGAAGAAGAGGAAGAGTCAAGCGAGGAAGAAGAGGAAGTGTCAAGCAGGAAGAAGAGGAAGAGTCCAAGCAAGGGAAGAAGGAAAGAAAGGAAGAAAAGGAAGAGTCAGAGCGAGGAAGAAAAGCCCAAGTGATGAGGAAGAGAGCTCACGAAGCTTGAAGATCCTCCAAGCAAGATCGCACAAGATCGCACTCCCATTCGTGACTCAACCACCATCATCACCGTCTAATTGTATTCCTCGCGGAAGTTCCATCTCCACCATCATAACAATTCTCATTGTTACGCGTTATTATTTCCTCATATGCAATTCAATCCGTTATCGGGGAAGATTTTGTACTCGAACGGATACATAGTGGAAGCTTTTCTTGGGCTATGGTTTTCCCCTCTTTTGAGGTTTTCGTTAAAATTGCAGGTGTCTGTTGCTCTTTAATTACATTATTGTCTTTGGACTTACTTCAATTTAAAGTAAACTTTCACTCTAAGCGACTTGTTTTCTAGCACGCAACAAATACTATACATTTTTTTTATTTTTTAAAAGTCAAATTATACTTATGTCTGCTAATATATTCAGTTAAGTCAACTTGAAAAATATATCTTTTCTATTTCAGATTCTTCAAATCTAATCTCATCATATTTTATCAAATGACTATAAAGCTACCACTTAAATCGCATAACAAGTGGAATGTCGCATATATTATTTTTAATTATAAATCTTTTACATTAGTATTAGAATATTTATAAAAATGGCAATATTTCGATACAACTGCCAACAGTTGTTTATTCTTCAATAGTAAAGAATAAATTTCGATTCTATATAAATATAGGAACAAAAAATTACAGTATACAAAAATTTCTCGAAAATGTAAAATCGATCATATGATCGAATGTGAAGAAAACATAAATTCAAAATTAACATAACTTCAGCCATTATTTTTTAGGTCATTTCTCGCTAATTTAGAATGCTTCTAAACTTTAACCAATCTCTAGATGACTGGTTAGTGTATGAATTTCTTAAGAGATAGGACTCCGAACATATATATTTTATTCTTTATAATTGCTGTCCATGATAGCGGGTTAGTGTAAAATGACAAATTTTAATAAACTATCGTTACATCATAAATATTTAGTCTATTAAAATTTCATGACCGCAAGCAGTTACAATATTTTGTAGCTGCAAGTAGTTATACATTCAAAAATACTTTTATAGTCAAAGAGCGCAGTGATCCAGACGACACTAGTAATGTTGTTTAGATGGTACCGTAAGTAGAATGCAGTATTGAGAATTTTGAATGTGTGCTCACATATGAATTTAATTATATATTTAGTGTTATCTTATTTTTTTAAGACTATTAATTCTATGATCAAATAAATATTAATTAATTTTAGACTTTTGAGGTATCTCATTATTATTATTTTTAATAGAATTATCATGTGTAGAGATAAGACATTTTATTTTATTTTTATGATGGTCTAAAATAAAATAAAATATACTCAAATATAAATAGAATCATGGTCTCCATTTTAAAGAGGTTGGTTATTATTTTCCCCATTGAGTATTGTTTGCTAGAAAAACCGAGTGGTAGAGTGAAAGTTTTTGCCTTTGTTGTGAAGTCAAAACACAGTAATTAAAGAGCCAGACACCGAATTTTAACGTGGAAAACCTCAAGAGAGAAAACCACGGGTCCTGTGATAAAAGCTTCCACTATGTATCTTTTGAGTACAAAGTCTTCACGATACAAGATTACAGAATTGCGTATGAGGAGGAAAAACTGTAACAACGATGATTGTAATAGTTCGTAGTAGGTGGAGATCACGGGGACAATTAGCGATGGCGGTGGGTGGTTGATGACCGTCGGCGAGTGTGACCACTGGTGCGATCTCTTTAGGATCTTCAACTTAATTCTCTCTTCCTCCTCTGCTCTCTTCTTCCCCCTTCCTTCTTAATCTTTTCTTCTTGAATCTTCCTTTTTCCTCTCGACTCTTTCTTCTTCCTTTTCTTCTTCTTCTTTACTCTTCTTTTCTTCTTTTTCTTGCTTCTTCCTTCGCTGGACTCTTCTTCTTCCTTGCTGACTCTTCCGCTTTCTTGTTTTTGACTCCTCTTCTTCTTCACTTGGCCCCTTC
>CM038215.1:254349981-254619981 GCA_021442155.1 Cymbidium sinense | reverse complement strand
CACAAGGACGACTTGAATCTGATCGTTCACAATCGTAATTTTTTGTATTTCAAATGTAATGTAGAATAAATTTAATTTATTTAAAATATTTTGTATTATTTCATTAGCTTCCAAAATCAAATCCGAATTACCTCATATTTGGCACAAAATTTTGAAGAAGAGGGACTACAATCAAGAAGATAAGTTAATAGAAAATTTTAGTGACAGTAAACAAATAAACTAAGTAAAGTCGTCTTCAAAATTTTATTTTTGACCCATTTCCTTTAAAAGGTAACGTTGCAAGAGCCAAAGTTTTTTTATTCAAGGCTACAAGCTCAGCCAAAATTCAAACAAACTATTTCCAAATACTTGAGACATTAAACACACAAGCCAAGTATTTTTATCAGGTTTTCTTGCCCATAAAATGAGATTGTAAGGCTTTAAATCTCCTGGTCACCCTCAAACTGCGATCATAAACTCCCTAATCAGGGATATAAGTGAGTCAAGCAGACTCGAGCTCAATTAAATAAATGGCTTATGAGCCGAACTCGATGAGCTAATAAGCCAAGCTCATGTCAGCCCCAACCTTTTTTTTTTTTGGTCAGCCCCAACTTGGCTCGTTATCTCACAAGCTGAATCATTTAATAAATGTTAATATATTTTAATAATTTAAGTATAAAATTATTTAAAATAATTAAAAATTATCTTACATTCTCTTATACCAAGTAAACTTTTATTATTTTACATTTAATTTCTTAATTTTTTTATCATTTTCATTTTAATAATTATTTGAATCATTATTATTCTATTTTTTTCATACTAAAAGAGCCGGCTCACATGCACACTTAAACTCGTAAAATAAAGCCCGAGTTCGAGCTCAAATCAAGAGTGGTTGAAGCTTTGCTCGATTCATTTATATCGTGCTTCTAACTAATCATCGATATTTTATTCATAATGATTTTATAAAAAAATTTAAAGTGAACATTATTGTCTTGAAAACCGGTTATGGTAGAATAAAATTTGCAAATTTGTTCGAGTCGAACATGTCTGGTTTGATTAATAAGAAAACTGGATTTTTACTGAAAAAATCGAAAAAGGAAAAAATCTAGATGAAAATCTTACTATGTATCTATTTGAGTACAAAATTTTTAGATCGATTAAGAATATATGAAAGTCTTGAGAATCTCAGAATCGGACAACAACTTATATAATTGTTCAGTTTGCGCTATGGTAGTAGATGATGGTGAGCGTAATTGACGATGAAGGGCGTTGTTGATCTCCATATATCATTCACAAATCAACGATGCATAAAAATACTAATCATTAAGGAGTAACATTGTATGAATAGGGTTTAAAACCCCACTGGTCAAAATCGATTAAATTCGCTTCGATTTGAAAATTTAACTTCGTAATGCACCTGAAATATCGAAATTAATTGAATAAAAAAATATTGATTCAATTAATAACTAATTAAATAATGAAAATTAATTTTTTTAATAAAATTATGTGCATAGAAATTGGAAGCAGCTTGGATTAAATTAAAATTGGACGTTGTTGAACGTCAATTATCAAACAACGCCTTTCGTCGATTGAGTATGCGAACATCGATCAATTTAGCGATATCGCGATTTAAACCTAATTTCACTTTGTGATATGACATTGCTGACCTCAGATCCGCAAGGTTGGTTTGCGTTACACAACAAAATAGCTAAAATTAATACCCATATTGCTAGGGTTTATTGCATAAAATAAATTTCTCATAATCGATGCAAAATGATATTAGTGAGTAACTAAAGTAATTAACGGCTGTCTAATCCCTCACTTTCCTTAATCCCTAATCTAAATCGACTAAGCCTCCATTCACAACTAATCACATTGCTGCGGCAAAAAGGTTAGGCCAAAGCGAAACAAAACATCCCCAGTATGATCAAATTTCATACAAAGGGATATTCAATGCCAAAATTTCTATTTGATGGAATGGTAATTCTAAGCAACATCTAGCCCAGTTTAAAGCGTCATGTGGTTACACGGGGGATAATGATGCATTATTATTCCATAAATTCGTCAGTAGTTTAACTTCGACTGCTTTCGAATGGTATGATAAGTTGTCAAATGACTCAATCAAGATCTTTTTGAAAAACATTAAAAGGTTAAGCCGCGGTCAAAAGACAACTATTGCTTATCTCGCTCTTGAAAAGGCGAGTGTTCAGATATATTCGCGTTAAATATGAGTATGAAATGTGAACAACAATTAGAAGAAGAGCATGTAATTCAATTACTGATGGGCAATATTGATGACAAGATGGTGTCTTATCTTTGCATGGCTTCAATCACCACATTTCAAGAGCTGCTTGATAGGGTAGCTAAATTTGAGAAATTAAATTTATCATGTTCTGTTAGCCACCAAGATAAATCTAAAAGAGCAAAAGCTTCGAATCCGAAGAAGGGTGAAACACATTTCACCTCATTCAAGAAGGATACAAGTAGCGGTTAGTTGCGTTAAGAAAGTACGTTTATCGAAAAACCAAGGTGTTCGATCACGCTCCAGCAAGCTCATACTTGGAGATAATGATGTACTTCGAGGTCGCTTCAGTAAAGGCAAGCAACTAAAATAAACAAAAGGAGCGAATGACTAAATGGCCCCAACCCTAAAAGAAAAGTAGAACAAAGAGTATTCTTTTAAGAGGGAAAGTGTGGCTAAATTTGTTTAAGCATGCACTCAAAGCGGGTCTCCATAGTGTAAGAGACGAAGAGGCTGGACAAGCGGATAATCTAATATCATGGTGCTCGACATCTATTGAAGATTGCTACATATTCAAAGATTGGCTAGAGCGAAATATAGAAATGGATAATTCACATTATGTGCTGATGGTGAGAAGAAAAGAATCACAAAAGTGATTACCCTCTCTCAGTCTTATCAAACAAAGATAAAGGCAAAAGAAAGCGGTCGATGATGAAGGATGGCGAGCGTCTCTTAAAAGACTGTGAAAATGTTAAAATAACTGGAAGGTGTTCCGGCTGTTCAGTGGAAATCACCACTTGAGCTTATACTTGAGTTAAGATAAAAACCCAAGTTATGGAAAGGCTAGCTCATCTCATGAAAGGCACTAGCCAGAATACCGAGGGAAGACTAGAAGCACGCCAAAAAATAAATCAAAGAAAAGAAGAAGGCGGTAGAAATGTTACTACTACTATGGATGGTATGATGTAACATAAAGGATCATCAATAATATGGATTATTACAAAGGCGACCTATCACACTTGCTGAATTCATTACTAATCTTCAGATAAATGAAAGAGTAGGGGAAGAAGCTGAATAACTTCCTACTAAGTCTTGCTTGATGGTATATGAAGCTGATGACAGCTTAGAAGAACTCTGTTTTCCAAATGAAGATAAATCAAAATTCACCATATCAGCAGATATGAAAAATGTAAGATTGATGATCTAGTACATCATTAAGAGGGAGGGCGAATCTTTGCAGAGTCATCGAAGATTGATCAAACTATGCGGTTGAGAAGTGGTCGAGTGGTGCCATCTCAACAAAGAAAAGAGCCAATAAATAAAGATATAGGGAAAGAAATTGAAATCAATGAAAAAGTCATCCTTAAGGATTCAAAGAAGAAGCCTTCATTAAAAGGGATCGACTATAATATTCTATCCCAAGGAAAATTTAGCACTTAGTGTATCTGAAACACCGATGTCGGAAGATCTCCGTAACCTTAATTGAAGCTCTCAAAGAGAAAGTTCAAGCATATTTTCGTTGTCTTGGATACCTTGCATGTTCAAGAGCCTCCAACGTCACATTTTAGAAGATTGATCTAATGCCACTGAAAGCACAATCATCCTCTACGGTTGAAAGTGATGAAATCATGATACCGGATCTTAATTGATCCGGTTCCTCGTGAATCTTATGAATTTGAGAACAGATGGTATCTCTAGATGTACAACATGGGATGAGATAAAGTCATGGTTCAAGATTTCAATGAGAATGGACAAAACTATGGTCATTCGTTTCCTCTCTTAAAGAGACCTCCACGAAGCCAAATTTCATGTGTGATCGATGGATACTTCATGCGAGCTCTTCAGTGACCATGGCTTCATAAGTATGACATTGTCCCATCTTGCATCAATGTATGAAATATACAAAGGATAGAGAAGAATGCCAAATTGTGGGTGACATGCAACCTTTTGCGATGCATGAAATAAATATATATTAAGATGTCAGTTATTTCCTTCCGAGGGAATCAAAGATAACAAAATAACTAGCAAATATTGTATCTACTTTAAAACCCATAAAAGAACAAGTTAAGAATAAAGGAGAAATTAAAAAGAATAAAGGAAAGAAGATTGTTCCGAATATCCCTAGGGATATAAAGAACAGGTCTAAAATCAATAATATTGTCTCTCATCTAGGCAGTGATATTGAAGAAGAAGATGAATGTGTTCCTTCCAAATTCAACGGTCTTCATAAATCTTCGAGTAAAGCACTGATTGAGGAAAATCAGTTTGACTCTGATTATGAGTTTGAATCAGTTTGATCTATCAGCAAGAGAGACTACACTCGTAGTCACTCCTGTTCCTCCCCAACATTTTAAAGAAATCACCCTAGAAACTCACAAAGTTGAGGCGGTGACCTTTTATATCTCCTCTCCACGGAAAACATGGGCGGGAAGTCTATTTTATAAATCAGGGTGTCAAGAAGAAGAAGATTGGGTAATATCTCGAAGAAGAAGAAGCTATGCCCACAAGGATATCAAAATATTACTCTCAAAGATGCAAAACCATAACATGGGGTCCAGGTTGGAAAGTAACAAAGGCTAAGCTCTTTGAAATAATGTGGTACCCAAAAGGTTCTCAAACCATTGGTAAGAGAAACAAGCACACGACCAAAGGCCTTGGTTTCATCCAAGACAATGGTTCACAAGAATATACTTGTCACGTTGTAACAGGAATAGGAGTTGAGAGTGATAATAAAGATGAGAATGTCATTTTTAATGTCAGTCCCACAAATAATGAAGAAGTGAAGCAGGACACGAAGAGCTTGAAGATGGCATGCGTTCTATGGATGAACTTAAAGAGATTAATTGAGGTGAGGAGGATCTTAGCGTTCATCGTGCTAACTTCGAAGATAAAGTGAAAGAATTAAAAATCTTGCTTTGTAAATTCAAGGACTGCTTTGCTTGGACATATGCTGAAATGCCAGGCTTATCCTGTGACATAGCGGTTCATAAATTAGCAATCAAGCAACACCGGTCAAGCAAGCCTCTGAATGAGGTTGGAGGTTGAAGAAACGTGGTTGCGGAAACCAAGAAACTCATTTGCTAGTTTATTCGAGAAGAAAAATATCCCGGATAGCTAATATTGTCCTTGTAAAGAAGAATGGTGTATCTGTACGACTTAAAGCATGTCCAAGGATGACTTTTGCTTCCATATATCGAAGCTGTTAGTGGATAACACTTGAAACCACGACATGTTCTCATTTATGGACGGATCGTCGAGTTACAATCAAATCGATGGCTCACGAAGATGAGAAGCATACCTCATTCGGGATGTCAATTAGCATATATTATATCTTTTGGGCCGAAGAATCTTTGGAGCTACATACCAAGATCTATGACATGAATTTTGATGAGTTGAATTCATCAAAAAGTAGTGTATGTTGATGACCTCGTTGTCGAAAGTATAGATCCCGATCATCTCGATGGATCGTGCTTGAAAGAATCGGAAAATATGACCTCAAGATGAATCCTCTCAGTCTTTGAGTTCTCTTGGAAAGTTCCTTGGATATGTTGTGTCATGAGGGATTGAAATCGATCCCAACAAAATAAAAGCGATTGTGGAAATGCCTCCTCCAAGGTCTTCACTCGCTCCATACAAGGACATCTCATTAGAAGATTTATATCAAATCATCGGCGGTGTCGATCAAAAATGAAGAAAGATATTCCTTTCAAGTGGGATGAAGAATGTCAAGAGGCATTGAAAGATCAGATATCTGTCGAATCCATTTTCGATCCGATCAGAAAGCCTCTCACATTGTACACGACCTGGAAGAATCTAGGTGCTTGTTGGCCGACATAATGAGGAAGAAAAGGAGAATGCTCTATATTATATTGGTAAAGACTAAGATGCGTTATTCCCAATTGAGTATTATGTTTGGCATTAATTTTCTTTTGCTACGTCATTACATCTTTCTCATTACCCTTATCTCAAGGATCGATCGTTGAAGTTCTTGATGACAAGACCAGCGTTGGCAATTGGCAGCGCGATGGTTGTCATTACAATTTGATATTACATATGTTCCCCAGCGATGAAGGGGCAAATTAGTAGATTTTTCTACTCAAATCATATAGATTCATTGATTAATGATGATCTTCTTGATAAGCAAATCATGCACATATATGAAAAAGAAAGACAGCAAATGTAAGAATTATATTTTGATGGATCTTCATCAGTCAAATACACTCAACTCTCAAATCTCCCAAAGGCTCGGTATGGTCTCATCTTGATCAGAGGTGGCATAATGAGACATTCTTATAGATCTAACCAAGACCAATAAGCGAATATGAAGCGTTGGTGGCGGGTTTAGAAACCATTTCCATGAGTCAATCTATTTATGATTCTCAACTCGTCATTAATCAAGTGTTGGGCATTTATAAAATTAACAAACTTGAATTAGTCTACTATCACAAATGAGTTCTCAAACTAATGAGGCAAATTCTAAATGTCATTATGACTCGAGTCTCGAGCTAGAATATAGTAGATTGCTTAGTAGTTAGCTAAAGAAATGGCAGTATGGACGATGATTACATACTTGGTTAGTGTGCACTTTCGAGTTCTAGAGCCAATAAGTTTAAAATCCCCGCTGGAAGAGGGGTCATCAAATGCAAGTTGGCAGGATGTAGCTCATATTGCTCCTCACACTCCCTTACAAATTACTTTCCAAAGTCAACAAGATAAACTTCAAACCATTCTAGATGAAAGACTTCAACCTGGGGAAGCGCTAAAATCAAAATGAAATTCTTATAGTAGAAGAGAAGGAAGAATGAGCAACCCTTGTCTACTTCGAAGACAAATTACCAAGCGATAAATTCGATAGTACCTTGAAAGAGCTTTGTTATATGCTTATGTTGTACCCTTTATAGATCCTTGAGGATGATTACGATGTTTGGGAATAGAATAAGCCAACAAAGTAACTATTGAAATTCATCAAGGACTTTGTGGCGCACACCAATAGGGTCCTAAAATGGCTTTCAAAATTAAAAGAATGGGATATTATTGGCCGTTTATGATAAAAGATTGTATCAATCATGCCGAAGAGATGCCATGAATATGTAATATAATTCACCTCCAAATCACGCGATAGCATCTTGGCCGTTTGAGTCTTTGGGGATGATGTAATTGGTTGATCCATCATCATCAATTGGTCACCACTTCATCTTAGCAGCCACTAATTATTTCTCTTGGCTGAAGCTGCACCATTTAAAGAAGTTACAGCTGAATAGGTGACCAACTTCTTCACCCACAATATTGTCTATAGATTTGGTGTACCATTCGAATCATTTGAAATAAGTACTAAAGTTTATAAATTTCTTGTCGACATAAGATTGATTGGCGATATTCTCAATTTATAATCAGAGCAAATGGCTTGAAGCCTTTAACAAAATACTAGTCAAATTGTTTAGAAAAATTCTCACAAGAAATAAAGAGTGCATAATTAGAGCATTATGGGCTTACCGCCACTCTACAAAGTCTACCTATGTGTTTGGGGTGGCACCTCAGTTGAACTACCTTCACTCAGAGTAGCCATTCATAAAATCTTACCCAAGATGAGAATGCCATCTGAATGGAAGAGCTTGATCGGCGAGGTTGGGCTTCAAGCTCACAAAATCTAGAAGTCTATCGCGAGGATGTCCAAAGCATTGATCATCATAATCTCGAGCTTTTGAAGGGGAATTGTCATGGTCGAAGACCAATCATTCCTCATCATTGGCGGTAAATTTGAACCTAATTGGGAAGGACCTTTTGTTATTGAAAAGGTATATCGAGGAGCTATCAACTCGTTGACTTCAAAGGTGAAAGACCAATGTCGCAAATCAACGGTCGATATTTAAAAAAATATTACAAATGAAAGTGTGATTTTACAAATCCTGCATTTGAAAATCTTCATTATAAACACATGGAATTTTCATTGGAAATTCTCTTGTAACACAATAATGCATTTCCAAAATAAAATAAAATCCCCACGTTAGATGGGGGCATTTTTTTAAGTTTTATAGTAAAGTATCGGCGTTCACTGGACAGGAGCATCTCTTTCTCTTTGGGTTGACACGTGCTGGCGAGAGATCCCTATACATGCTCAAAATTATGTATTCAAATTCTCAAATTTAAAAGTCTTCTTGACAAAGAAGAAAATTTTCAAGTCGCAAACTTCAACAAACCAAGTTGGAAGGACATTTTCATCCACTTCAAATCTAAAGGCTTCGAGTTGGTGTATAGATTGGACTCACGCCCAAAATATGGTAGAGTGGTGGTTTGCTTACTCAACATGGTAGTAGTAAGAAATCCCCATCTCGTTAGCGAGGATAAAATCCTTCATCAATTGCTCAAGTCCACTCAAGTAGGTGTATAAGGTGGACTCAACATACCAAAATATTGAGTTCTTGTGATCACGCCTACACACCACGCAGTAGAGATCCTCTAGTTAGTTCAAAGACAAGAGCATCCAAATCCCCAAATCTCTCCAACTTGGTGAGTTCAAGTGACAGGGAGATTATCCTATTGGTAAGGTCATTTCTCAATTCTACAAAAAAAATCGACTCAAGAAGGCACTAAGCGAGTTTGGAATCAAATACAAATGTGAAATCTCAACTCCTTCAATAAGTCTATTAAGCGAGAAAGCAAAGGCGAAGGAAATTCTTCTTGATAAGTCAATCAAGCAAAAAAAGGGCCAGAAGAATCTCAATGTTCTTACAAAATTTGAACTAAGAGTTTTGTCATCAACATGTCCATTACATGTGCAAAGCATAGGCGATGACTCTTCTCCATTGACTCCTGACTCACAGAGAGTAGGTGATTGACATGTATCCTTCCATAAACTTACAAAAGTAGAAAGCTGGGTAATGTATCGACAAATCTAAGATAATTCGGGACTTTCCTCCATCAAAATCAAGGCATGAAGCCGGGGATAAAAGGCACAAGATGAATCTTGAGATGAAATCTTCAACAAGTCCGGTTGAGCATAAAGGGGCCGAAGACATTCTCATCTCACTCCATCAAGTCACCAAGGCACAAAGCAGACGGAGGAAAATATAAATCAAATTTGAGATGAAATCTTCAACAAGTCGTCAAAGCATAAAGCGGGGAGACATTCTCATCTCGACTCCATCAAGTCCACCAAGGCACAAAAGGGCGGAGGGAAAATACAAATCAAATTTTGAGATGAAATCTTCAACAAGTCATCAAAGCATAAAAAGCGGGACCAAAGACATTATCTCATCATCCAAGTCAACTCAGGAAAATATAAATTTTAAAATTTTGAGATGAAATCTTCAAGTCCATCAAGCACAAATCATCGAAGATGTTCTCATCTCGACAAATCATCAACTCCATCAAGTTTCTAAGGCACAAAGCACGGAGAAAATATAAATTTCAAACCCCGGAGGAAGTCTTCAGAGTCCGCAGCAAAACCAAGGACCAAAGATATTTCAAATACTGACAAGTGATGATGACAAAAGTCATCTCTCCTTCATCTAGTCCATCAACAAAGCATTGGACTAAAGATAACAAATATCGGTTCAACGAGTTGTGCGATTGGAATGAAATTCAAATGTTTGTCCAAGTTGAGAGTTATATTCACTTCCATGAGGCGGTGATAAGATATTATTAAAAGTTGTTGAAATTACAACTTAGCGTGACATCCGCAAATCTCTTTAGATCCAGGTCAACTTATTTACAACAAAAGCTCATGCTGCACCATGTTTGTTGGGGGGCATTTGTTGACCTCCATATATCATTCACAAATCCAACAATGCATAAAAGTTAATACCAATCATTAAGGTAAGTAACATTGTATGAATAGGGTTTAAAACCCCCCTAATCGCGATCAAAATCAATTAAATTCGCTTCGATTTAAAAAATTGACTTTGTAATGCTCCTGAAATATCAAAATTAATTGAATAAAAAAATATTGAATCAATTAATGACCAATTAAATAATAAAAATTAATTTTTTAATGAAATTATGCGCATATCGAAGTCAGGAAGCCCCGACGACCTCCGTTCATAATATTGATCGTGTTGTTTTTGCCGAAATGTCAAATTATCAAAGCGACCTTCGCGTCGATTGGCAAAGTATGCGGTGTTGATCAATTTGAAGCGGCACGCATGATTTAAACCTAATTTCACTTTGACCATCGTCGACATTATTTAAACGACCTTGATCATAAAATCGATCCATTCGTTACAAACATAAAATCAATACACTATTGCTTGGGGTTATTGCAAAATAAATTTCATAATCGATCAAATGATATTAGTAGTAACTAAAGTAATTAATGTCTACCAATCTAATCTAAATTAGCCTCAATTAACACAAGCGGCCAGCCCATCTTGGTGTAGAAGCGCCAATCAAAGGTAATGACCAAAAAGCCTTTAGCTCTCATTCCTCTCTCGCACGACTCTCTCCCTCGACATTTTTCGTTTCGGTTGCTCTCAATTTTCCCTTTCTCGAAAAGCTTCCTTCTCGGTGTTTTCCATCTGGCTTCCTAGCTCTCTCTGTTCTTCCTTCTTGCTTCTTCGAGTTGGATTGAATGATTCTTTTCTAGCAACCTCTCTTTATTTTCTTCTTAACATTTGATATTTTTCATGTTCTCTTTCCCTAAACCATTATACATTAAGATGTTTTGAGAATTAGGGTTTTGTTAAAATATATATCTTATGCTTGGGATTATCTAAAAGTTTCCTTTAGGTATTTGGGATGATGTATGGCCCAAATCTCATTTTTTTATTGCTATTATTCGATTTGTGATGCTTAGCTTGCTAAAATAATTTGGGATGATGTATGGAAATATTATGTTGTTTGTTGTTTTTTAATATGTATTTCCTTTCTTTGAAAAATTTGGATATGGTAAAATGAAATTGCAAATATTTCTTATTCTAAAGGCATAAAGCTTGCTGAAATTTCTTTTATCTAGAAGAAATTGCATTGTTTCATTAGTGCTTGCTGGAAATTATCTTTATCAAAGGAAAAGTTTGTTGAAGTTTTTTTTAAAGGGGAAATGAATCATTTTTTCTATAAGCTTGCTGAAATTATTTTTTTACTTGAGCTAGAAGTATGGAAATATGACACGTAAGGATATATGGCCTAAATGTCATGCTACTTGGTATTTCCTATGGATTTCATTTGTTTTGTCTCTTGCACATGATCAATGAAATGAAATTAAAGAAAGAGGTTTTGTCTTACTTGCTATTTCTATGGGTTTCATTTGTTGTCTTGCTCAATTCTTAATGATACATTATGCAAAATCTATTGAAAGGAAGAAATGAATTATGGCTTTTGAGTTTAATCTCTAACATATTTTCTATTTATCATTTTATATCTTATTAACAGGAAATTCATTATATATCTACTTAACCCTCTTTCTTGGCATGATGGGCAAACAAAATTTCATTCTGGTGTCTCATGACATCCATCACCCATAATTTCTTGGCGTGGTGGGCCTTGATCTCTCTCATACCCTCATTTGTGGGGTCACAAGGAGAAATTGATAAAAAAAAAGGAAGAAGAAGGTAAAGGTAATTATTTTATTGGAAGCTCTTATTATATTATTATGCTAATATGAAGGTGAGGATTCAAGCAAAGTTTATTTTCAGATTATTTTTCTTGGAATATTTAAGCATATTTATATGCAAATACAAGCTTTAAATCTATTACTATAAGTACTTACTCATATTTCTCCAACATGGTAGGGAAATACTATGATGTGCTAACCCATACACACCTTTCTTTGCATAGTGGGTAAATAAAATTTCAGTCGTAGTGTCTCACGATACCTACCATACATGCCTTTCTTGGTGTGGTGGGAAGGATCTCAGTAGCCCTATGGGGATGATGCGGGAGGTGAAAATTTCAAAATAAAAGGAGAAAGGAAAGAAGGGATGAAATATGTCATATATAAATGCTTATGCTTTAATTTCTATATGCAAACCATCCTATTTTTGTGACAAATATGACATGAATTGATGAATGCTTCTTTATGTCAAATGAATGTTCATGTGTTAATTTTCTATATCATGCAATTTATCATATTATGTGGCCATTATGACATGTGTAATGCTTATCTAAAATTCTACTTACATCTTATGAGATACATTTGGACATGTTACTAAATATAAGCTTAGTATGTCATCTCTTCTTTACTTGTCCATTTTACAACGATTTACACATATTCATTAGGCATGGTAAAACATGGAAGAAACACATATGAAATAATATTGAAACAAACTTACAAATGTGATATGACATCTCATGAAAATATCAAATTAGAAGATGTTAGAAATAACTTACAAGTCAAAGTGGCACAAATTGATTCTTTTGTAAGATTGGAGACTTATAATATAAGGAGAGAAGTAAAGCGTTTCATGAGAGGTGAATCCCTCTTATATTATAGGCCCAACCTTCTCCTCTTATTGCTTTTATGACATTGATACATGTGTATACTTGTCATAAGTTGCATCAAAAGGATTAATCAATTTTAGGTCATGTGTCATATTGCATGCACATGCATTTAAAATTCTTTGTCATTTACACCTCACATGCACATGTGAGAACTTTCATTCTTTATCATTCATCCTTTGTCATTTTATGAAATGGGATGAGTACTTGTACCTCTTTTGTCATGAGGATGAGGTGAACTTTAATCAATCCACTTGTCATTAATACTTGACTATTATTCTTTGTCACTTGTGCACTTTTGTCATAAGTTTACATGCAAGGTGATTCATTTTAATTCACTTATTTGCTTTCTTATGACACTTATATGGCATTCATGTCTACCTTTTCATTTGTCTCTTGATATTTGACATTCACTCATCTTTGTCTTCTCCTCCCCATTATTAAGAAACATATGGATCATAATATAATGGGCCTCTAAAATAATTTATTTATTCTTTCCTTTGTTGATTTGTTACATGGGAGGGATTTAGCAAATTAAATGCTTAAGTCTATCTTGACCCATTACATTGTAGTTGATTACATGGACCTCTAAAATAATTTATTTCAGCTTCTTTCCTTCTGATTTGTTACAAGGAGAGGATTTTTGCTTAAATTACTTAAGTCTCTTTCCCATTACATTATAGTTGATTACATGGGCCTCTAAAATAATTTATTTTCTCTTTCCTTTTGCTAATTTGTTATAGAAGAGGATTTCTAAATTAAATGCTTAAGTCATCTTGAATTACATTGTAGTTGATTACATGGGCCTCTCAAAATAATTTATTTATTTTCTTTTCTTTCTTGATTTGTTACATAATTAGATGATTTCAATTAAATGCTTAAATTATCTTTATTTACATTGTATTTGATTACATGGGCCTCTAAAATAATTTATTTCAATCTTTCTTTAGCGATTTGTTTCATAAGGAGAGAATTTTAGCACAAATTAAATGCTAAATTATCTTAGATCCATTACATTACACTTGATTAAATGGGCCTCAAAATGATTTATTTCTATAATCCTTCTTGTTGCAAGATAATTTTGGCTCAAATGAGTCCCTTTTATTTCTTTGATTTGTAATAAAAAAAAAGAAATTACTTGCATTTGTGTCGAATGCCATTACTTTATGATTTATCCTGAGTAAATGTCAAATTTATTTTACATGAAAAGCACTTAGTCAATGGTCCTTCAAAATGTCATATTGAATCTGATTAACTTCTTTCAATTGACATTCAATTACCAAGTCCCAACTTTGTATAGCATGTATTAAAGTGACATGTCATACTAAACATAAATTAAATTCAACTAGACATTCACATGTTCATATAATATTTTGAAAGAATAGATACCCGTATGTATGTTGAAATGTTCAAATATTAGGAACATATGCAAGTTAGATATGAAACAAAGAACAGATGTTACACATCCCGGTTTGGTCTTTGGACCGAGTTCAGGTTAACGAAACCTAAAAATCCCATATCAAAACTCATGCTTGCATTACATCATGTCAAATTACTTCAACCTTGACATCCATATGTCCATATAATTTTAGAAGAACATATATTTTTATGTATGTTGAAGTATCCAATAGATCAAATATCTAGAAAAATATATAATCCAAATGCAAGATAAATATACAAGAACAGATACTACATTCCCCAGTTTGGTCTTCGGACCGGGTCCGAGTTAATAAAATCTAAAAGTATCAAATCAAAAACCTAAACTTGCAAAATTGATACCTACATTTCAACTTGACATTCCTATGTCTATATAATATTTTAGAAGAACAGATACTCGTATGTGTGTCAAAATGTTCAAACATTGAGAATACATGCAAGTTAGATATGAAACAAAAGAAACGATCTACACATTTGGTTTGGTCTTGGTAGGTCGGGTTAACAAAAAAATTTGATATTATAAAATTTCAAATTAATAATAAGCTAATTACGTCATATAATACATAGATATGAATCAATACATAAACTTCTAAAATTCAAACACTCTCGAAGAAAAGTCTCCCCTCTCATGTTCAAGTGGACAATGTTATGAAGGATTATACCTCTTGAGACAATGAATTTAAACTCGATCCTCTGTAAAAAACCAGACAGAGTAGATAATGTCAATTAATTAATATTAGTCATATGATCAAGAAGGGCAATTATTATTAAAACTTTAATGATAAATGATCATTATATTTTAATCTAAATCAATCATAGAATGATCAAAATTCAAATAAAATAACAAAAATATAAATAAATAATGAAATTAATTATTTAAATTTAAACAAAAAAAAAATCAATCAACCCTTCTGCAACTGTTTTTCTTAGGGTGACAAATTAAGAAAATTTTTGCTCACAAAGAGCCAATGTCAAATGAAATGCATAATTAACTTCACACTCAAATATTTCTAAAGCGTGGGGCTGGCTCGTCCCTCTGTGATTTTCATGCTTATACATAAATGGCGGTTATGGCGTGAGCCTTGGTTCGCTGATATGGCACCACTAAATTACGATGGGCGCATATGTTCCCCGCTTTGCTCTTTGGTTTGTGAAAGCGTAGAATATATTTGGTTGGGCAAAAGCCCATGTTAGTTAAGGTTGACTTATATTTGTCCCTAGACAAACTACCCAGTCTACAAGGATACCTTGGGCACGTGGCGTTGTTCGATAAAGATCCCCGGTTGGTTGATTGCTACCTCCTCATTAGGACAAGGACCCATGACGCGGATGGAACCATGGGATCTAGATTAGGCACGTCATCGTTCCCCCCATAAAAAGTTTTTTTTTTAATTAAAATAATAAATTTTATAAGTTCTAAACTCCACTCACTGCAATTATAAACTCGTTCTTTAACGATTCATTCACTAGCCTTAATCGAAAGTGCTCTCTCAGTATTGGGATGGATAATTAACTATAGGGACTTGCATAGAAACCTAGAACCGAGATATAAAGTTCTCTGAGAATGAAATCTCAGGTAATTATCTACTATTCATATGTCTTACGAAATTTTCGCCGACACTAAAACAACTCTTTTATTTCAAAAGAATTCGGTGGCAAATTTTGATCCTATCATGTGGTGATGGCCGAATGGCCGGCGATGGTGATGGCGGTGGCCTGATGGTAGTCGGTGGTGGCGATGATGGCCGGTGGCAGGTTAATAGTGGTTGGTGGTGACGGCCGGTGGCGGAGATTGGCACGGTGAGGATTGGCGATGGCGGTAGCTGGCGGCGGCCGATGTGTTGGCAACCAACCGGGTCGGCGGCGTCGTGTGGTGGCACGATTATGCTTAGAGGATTTTCAAGCTTTAGAGCTCTCTGCTCTCTTTTACTCGGGCTCCCCTCATATGAAGAATGAGGGATTATTTATATATTAGAGGAGTGACATTTCTGTAAATACATACAAAATCCGAACCACTCCACTCCATCGGACGGTTTAAAATGATTCATTTGATCATTAAATGTATTTTAAGTATTTGAATGCTCAAATGAAGTCAGAATTATGAAATATTGGACTTGTTAGATCCGGCTCGTCAAGACTCTCGATTTGACTATAAACACTCAATGTTTAAGAGCTATTTAGGGATTTAACTGATATCCCAAAGTTTTTAATGATATTTTAAGTCAATCTTGGTTAGTTTTAACTTAGGATCAACTTCTGACATCAAGATTCGTCTTCGACTAATAGTATTTTAAGTATCATATCAAACATCATTTTACATCAGAAGATGAGGTAAGCATAACTTTTTGAATGTGAAATGATTGACTTTAATGCTAAATTCGTCACAAATCTAATAGTGGTTACAATTCGAATTATATTAAGAGAGAGTGTCAAATGAAATAGCAACTATGCAAAATATTTGTTAAATATATTTATTATTAACTTTGTGAAAATATACTTATAATTCTTATATATATTTTGAGATGCATACAATATATGAATATTCAATTAAAATTTATATTTCAATTTCATAGAAAATGCTAACATTATTAGATCAATTTATAGCTCATTTGTCTTGAAGATAAATTGTACTATAGAAATAATGATCTCGTTTTTTCATTTATTGTTAGTATTTTTATATTTTGTGTTTTAAAATTAAATAAATTTAATATATTTTGAGCATTAAAAAAACTAATACAATTAAATATGTTTTATTTTAAATTAAAATGTAAATAAAATAATATTAAAAAATAAAAAACAACCCAAAAGGCGCCCAAGGATCTGTCTAAGATTTATTTTATTTTATGTTTTTTATTTTATTTTTATGTTAGTTCTACATATATATTTATTTAAGATATTTTAAGCATTTTTTATTTTTTATTTTAAAAAATAAATAATATTATTTTTAAAACACTCAAAATAATTTTTCAGACTTTGAGTATCTTTAAATACAATCACCATCAACAAACATATTATTTTGAAATAAAAAAATAAACAAACAGTTAAACAAAAACAAAATATAAAAAACTAGAAATAAAAATGATCCCCAACAGCCTTTAAATATTTTTTATGAAAATAAACAGATGAAGAGACTAAAAGATCCTCGATGTAAATAATCACTCACAATCCAACAAAACTTAAGGACTGTTTAGGATCTTTCTATTTTCTGATTTTTATTTTTATTTTATTTTATTTTATTTTATGTGAAAATAAAAATATATTCAGCAATTTTTTGAATTTTCTATTTTAAAAATAAAAATAGAAATACATGTTTAATTGTTATTTTTCAAAAAAAATTAATTAAAAAATAAAATAATGAGATTAATTATTTTACTCTATGGAACTGGTTGGGACAACTTCTTATTTTTTTATTTTTTAAATTTTAAAATAAAATAAAAATAGGTTTGGTATATTTTGATTTTAACATAAGACAAATATTTTTGACCACAAAAATAATGATTATGAATATTATCCTACATATATATTCTCCCCCAATCGAATAAAATATAATGTAATCCATGATTGATGAAAGTGATATGCTTAAATTAGATTTCAAACCTTTTTAATCATCGTCAAAATAATACAAAAGATACTTATTAATAAAAAAATCACTTAGAATGATTCAAAATATGAAAATCTATCAAACTATAATTTTTCATAATTAATTCAATTGTACATAATAAAATGGACAAGTCATAAATACAATATCATGTAATTCAAATAAATATTATTTTGAACATATCTAATGCAACTAAAAAAAATATTTGCAAAACAATTTGAATTAATATGTTTGAAATATTAAGAATTGTAGAAGAAAAATATCTATTTATAGACATCAATGCATGAACATGAAATATAAAATATCTATATACATATTTAAGATGCATGAAAAAATTAATATTTATGAGATGATATAAATACATTTAAATTATTAATATTATATAATCAAATTAAATTTAATTAGAATCAATCAAATTTTAATATATAAATTCAAATTTATATACATATATGTATATATATTGTTAGACTAAATTAATTAAAATTAATGTTATTATATAATATAAACTAAATAAAATAAAATCCAATCTCAAAAATCTAAAAAGTATGACAGTGATGTTTTAAAAACAATGAAAATTTAATTTATAGTGTTTTTAGTATTTTTGAAAATAAAAAACAAACTTGTTTATAAACAGAAAAATAAATATATATTTTATTTTTTCTCCTATTTCTTAAAAATAAAAATAGAAAACAGAAAATAAAAATTGATTTCAAACAAAGCCTTAAAAAAAACTTTATTCATCAAACAATAATATTTCTCCCACAAAGAACATGCAAAAAAAAAAAAAAAAAATCATTTCAGCATCACTTTTACACTGCATAAAGAACAAATTAACTTATTTTCCATGACTTGTCATAAACAACAAAAGAAACTCTGTAAGCCTGACCAATCCCTAACGAATCAATATGTATACACACCTGCTGGTAGCTTCCTAAAATCCCACATTCCTTCTCTGAAGACTGAGCAAACAAATTGAACCAATATTCACAAAGCTACTTCAAGAAACTCGATTCAGAAGCTTCAACTGGAGAATGACTCCAATCCAGTATTAGATTTCCGCACTTCAGAGAAAGTTTCAGGAACTGGAATGAATTTATAGTAAATGTCACCCGCTGAGGGTGCTGAGGTGAAGTTATTCCCAGGTGAAAGCCTAGAAAGTAGTACAATAAGCAAGTATTTAGATTTAAAAAGAGAAAAAAAGATTGTGCAAACAAGTTTGTATCCCCATTGCCGTTTACCTGAGGTTTAATCCAGGCTTGTTTAATAGGCTGCTGGGAATTTGACCGGTCAGATTGTTGTTCTCTAGAAAGCTGGAAAATATAATTGAAAAGAAATAAGATATAATTTAATGAAAAAAAAAAAGGATTGCTTCGTAAAGAGAAATAAGGATCATACAAGATTTCTACTTAGGGGTTTAATTAAATGAGTCAAGGTAAGCTGAAGTCACCCTTGGCTTGGCTTGAGCTTAAGCTTAAACTTGATTACTTCATTTAGTTCGAGCTCAAACATTATTCTATGAGTTCGACTAACTCATTTAATATAAAATAGATAAAATAATTTTAATTCAAGCAATTGTTATGATAAAAATAATAAAATAAGATATTGATTGATATAAGAGAATGAGATATAATTTTTAAATATTTTAATAATTTTATACTTAAACTATTAAACTCTAATATATTTTAAGTATATTTTATATTATTATTTTTATGGAGGAATGCATCTGACCTATTATGTGATAGAAAAGTTCCACTTAAACTTAAGGGAAAATTTTATAAGATGGTGGTAAGACCTGCAATGACTTATGGTGCAGAATGTTGGATAAAAGAAGCATAAGACTTAAGTTAAGTGTTACGAGATGAGGATGGTCAAGTGGATGAGTGGCTTTACTCTTAGAGATAGAATGCAAAATGAGTATGTTCGGAAAAAGTTGGAGTAGCTCCGGTGGTAGATAAGATTAGGGAGTCGCCTAGATGGTTTGGCCACATAAAGCATCGGCCGTCCATGACCCAATTAGGAGAGTAGATCATTAGATTTCTTTATGTTAAGAAAGGTAGAGGTAGACCTAAAAGACTTGGTTAAGATGTATAAAAATGATCTTAGTATATTTGAATTAAATAAGAATTTGACACATAATAGGACACAATGGAGGCGAAGGATTCATGTAGCCGACCTAGTGGGATTAAGGCTTGTTGTTGTTTATATTATTATTTTTAACAAACCGCTAATAAATCGAGACAAAGATGACTTGAGCTTGGCTTAGCTCACAAGCTATTTATTTAGTCGAGCTTGAATCGACTCACAAGTCTGTTTAACTCACTTATACCCCTACTTTTGCTCCTACCCATAAGGACAACCATGCATGACTGATAATACTGAACAGAGTAGGTTTTTCCTGTCCAAGACCTCCAAGGACTTACAAGAGAGGTAAGTGTCTAATGTCTTAAGTGAAGCGCTTATGATTACTAATTAGAAAATAGAAATATTTTAAGTTCAATGCTCACGAAGAAAGGTAGGAGGGAGTCTTCTGTTTTTGGAGGGCAAGGTACTGCTTCTTTCATCATTTAGCAGCTTATCTAGACTACCATAGGTAAATACAATGTTGCTTTTATAAGTTCTAAACTCTACAAATTGACCATTAGCGCATTAAATTGTCTAGAAGCCAGGAATGCTTTAGATTTTGTTAGGTTTTGTGAATTGCTTGATACTTTTTATATGCTCGGTGCTTAGTTACAAGTAGTTCTTATGGCTCAGACATCATCTAAAAAAATTAAACTTGTAGTATAATAAGGGGGGAAAGGGATCTTACAGCTCACGAAGACTCGTAAGATTCCCAAGGGATGAAGGAATATTCCCATCAAAATGATTGTCCTGCAAGTGCCTTCACATAAAGGAAAAGGTTAAGCAAGTCATCAAAGTTCCACTCGAAGAACAGTAAAGAACTTACAAGAGCTAAATCCTAAAATAGTCCCCTGACTAATTGATGCAACCAATTTAGTTCAAGGTTATCATATTTCTCTTAATTTAGGCTTCGTTTGGGAGGACTTTTTTAGTGCATTTTGCTTTTGAGAACGTGAATTTTTAATTTTGATACCCATTTGAATAGTGTCTTTTGAAGCTGCGTTTTTTAAATTTCCATCTCAGTTCGTTTAGCTTTTGAACCAAAAGACAAATAAACTTTTAAATCTTTTAGAATCATCCAAAAGCAGCTAAACGCTTAGTCTCCGACTATATAAATTTAATCAAAAACAGCCCCTCGAGGACTAAATTGGGAACAATTTTGTACACTTGAGGAGCTAAATTGGGATCAATTTTGTATCACTATTTCTACATGAGAGACTATTTTGGATCAATTTTGTATATTTAGTGATTAAATTGGAGTAATGTGATACTCTAAGGCTAAATTAGCATGCAAATAGTCGAGTATTATCTTAGTATTTATTTCTAACTTACAATCTCTCAAGCCTTAATTGACTGAGATCTGGAATACGCCCAGAAATATTATTGTTGGCAAAAGAACTGCAAGTTTGAGAATCATTAGCATCAAATTAAAGCAAACATAGCTTTAAATGCATAAAAAGGGTTGATTTGTATATATACCACATAATTTTTATGTATTTATATATATCTAACATCCAAATTTTAATTTTTACACACACATATAACATCTTATTCTTTAATATCACAACAAAAATATCATTATCATTCACTTTTTTTAAAGTGAAATGTACAATTTCAAGCATAGGAAAGTATTAAATAAGTAATTATTTAATTTTGGGTGTTAGATAAGTAAAAGCATAAGAATAATGTGGTATGTATGGCAAATCTTCCTAAAAAGTATTGATACCTACAGGTCAGTTAGTGCAGTTAAATTAGCAATGGTAGGAGGTAGAAACCCAGATAGACCCATACTTGACAGGTTCCTAGCATGAACAGGGGGCAACACATTAGTAGGTGACATGAAAATTCCAGAAGACCACACATGATATATCTAACTCACAGGGAGACAACACGAATTTGTGAACCATTAGAACAGGTGATACCGGTCCATGAGTATTCATGAGGTAAGCAAGGATCCCCATCCCAATCAAGTGGTATATTGCCAATACTCTTCTTCAGTTTCTCCAGAGCAATTACTGCAACCACAGAAAAAAAAAATGTGAGAGAAAGAATCTTGAGTCTAAGAGGCAATTTGGGATATCTTTTGTTATTTTCTGTTTTTCATTTTTATTTTGTTTTGTTTATGCTTTAATTTGAAATAAAATATGTTTGATGGTGATAGTTATTTTTAAAAATGCTCAAAATATTCTACAATTATTTTGCATATTTTTAAAAATAATATAATTTATTTTCAAAAATAAAAAAATAAAAACACTTATAAAATAGGGACATTTACATACATAGCACACACTTCTTATATATTTACAAATCTAATTCCTAAACTTTAATATTTATATAAAACGCACCCAAATCTTTAATATTATATCAAAAATAGCACAATCATTAAATTTTTAAAGTGAAATTTACATTTTCATGTAAAGGAAAAGTACTTTATTTGTAAATATCAAACTTTAAGTGCTACATATGTAAATGCATAAAAATTGTGTGATATATATATATATATATATATATATATATACAAATTTCTCTAAATGATCCCAAACAGGCCCTAAAGAAACCATTAATTCATGCAAAGCTTGGAAGCTAGTATCCATACCATCTCGTGTTGCAGTTATTCCTCCTATAGAGAAAACGCCAAAAACCTCACCAGCACTAATAATTGGAAGTGAAACAGATTCAGACCGAAGACTAATTCTTGTAAGACCAGATAGATTCCACTCGTTTGCAAAGACCACAAGACCAGAGGAGGTGAGTTCAAGATTCTGGTAGAAGGTATATCCATTGATGAACACATCAAAAGTCCTTGAATTCCCATTCGACATATCAGCGAAATAAAGGGCGATATAGTAGCTGGAATTTGGAAGAGAGATGGGCGGCCATGGCAGCTCCATGTTATTATCTCCATCAGATGTCAAAGCAGTACTAAAAACACTTTCAGGAGGCAAGTTCCATAGATTAGAAGCAGATGCATTTTGAGCGTTTCTCAACACCTTCCCGTTTCCAATAAATGGCTGCCAGTATCTGTCAAATCTGTCGTCTGGATACCTGGGATTTTTAATGACGGTAGAAAAAGGTTAAGGGTATACAACTGAAGGCTGTGAAGGAAAGCGGCAATATTGAAACTAAAGATAATAAAAATGTAGATTCATCATATATATGTGTGTGTGTGTGAGAGAGAGAGAGAGAGACAGAGAGAGAGAGCGAGATTGGATTACAAATTAACTTTGAAATATTAAGAAACCTTCTCAAGGAAGAGGGAAACAAAAAAAACTACTGCAAAAATTAAGGGCCCGTTTGTTTATATTTTGATTTGAAATAAAATATATTTGATTGTGATAAATATTTTTAAAAGTATTCAAATCATCCAATTGTTTTGAGTATTTAAAAAAAAAGTGTAATTTGTCTTCAAAACCAAAAATAAAAATACAACAATAATGTTGTCAAAAAAACATTAAAACAAAATACAAAACAAAATTGATCCCAAACACCCTAATCATTTCAAATAATAACAAAATCAAAATGCAGAACCTGAACTTGAGAAAAATATAAAAACAAACTGATCTTCGCATTGACGCATTGACTTGCATAAATTTTTTGGGGGATTTACATACATACCACGCAATTCTTATGCATTTACGTATTTCACATCCAAACTTTAATTTTTACTTAAATAACCTAAATCTTTATTATTACATCAAAATACCATTCTTTTTTTGAGTGAAATGCACTTTTTTTTTGGCGTAGGAAAGTCTAGTTTTGTAAATATTCAAGTTTAGATGTGAACTATGTAAATGCAGAAGAATTGCGTGGTATGTATGTAAATTTCCCAAAATTTTTATCAAGACTGAGCATTCTCTTAATGAAATATATGGGGTTCAATGAACTCCATGTCAGCAGCTGCCCAAAATTAGCAATAATAAAAAAGAAGTTCACTCCTAATAACAATTGAAAATGTCAGCAGCTTTTTCAAGTTTTTTCTTCGGTTCCCAACATTGGCCTCTTGATCGTCAGGTTTCTTGTTTTCATTAAAAGTTTTCCACCACGATTTTTTTTTAATGAAGTGGCCATAAATAGGTATACAGAACATGTGTTCAAAGAGGGGTTAGATACATAAAAAAACAAAGAAATCAAATATATCTTACAATTTTTCAATTGATTTCATTCGTCTAAGGGAATGAAAGAAAATTGAAACAATTCGTTTAGTATCATACAATAAAATCAATCCAAACAACAATGAGGAAAAGCCTACCTCACGATTGGACCATCATATCCAAATCTGCTCCTCGCAATCAGACCCAGTGCATTCTGTGTAAAATCCGTGGAATTATACACCGAATCCTCCAAAACGATCATCTCCAGATTATTTATAAATGGATCAGAATCTGTATAATCATTCTTAGCCACACAAACTTTCATCTTGGTTCCTCTGGCCAAAAAAATCGCTTCGTAGCTCGACGCCGCGCCGGCAACGTAATCCGCCGTGGTGTTGACAACGGTCCAGAACGTTCCATCCACGATTTGATCGAAGACCGGAGGGTCTCCGGGGCCATTAATCCCACCGTAGAAGTAAGTAGTGCGGACAAGGTAACGAGAGCCACGGAACACAGGGACATTGTAGCAGAACTTGCGTCGGCCCTGGGAAGCGCTAGGGAAAGACCGGAGAGTGGAAAGAGTAGGAAGGAGACCAGGGAGGGAGAGGTTCCGAGTAACTCCGGTGGCGATGAAAGCGTAGTCCGGCAACCAAAGGAGACCGTCTGCGGTTTCAGTGGGTCCCAGCGCCGCAGTCGAGCAGTAGACCTAAGGTTTAGGACAGAGGAATGATTACTAGTTTAAAGAGCGATTAGGGGAGAAAGAGATAGAGGGGATGGAGGTAGTACCTCGAATTCTTGGGCTTTGTGCTTTGATAGAGTTGAAGAGTGAGATGATGAGAAAGAGGAGATGAGGAGTAGACAAGAGCTCATCGTTTCCAAAGAGAGGAAGAGAACGGTAGGGAAGAAGAAACGTCGGAGAGTTCAGGGATATGATCAAGGCCGTCGACGCAACCGTATAGTGACGCGCGACGGCGCGGAGCGGGTGCCGTTTAATATTACGGCGTGAAAGTAACTGCGGTAGGAGGATTGAAAACAGCGGGAAAGTGGGATTTGGTGGAACTGGCCAGACTTTCGCCGGCAGCTGTCCGTGATGTGTAGCAGAGAAGTTGGGTCAAATTGGTTTTTCTTTTTTCTTTTTCGAAAATTTACGTACATATCACAATTTTTTTAATTTATTATTTAATATTTAAATTTTAATATATTTAATATTACATCAAAATATCATTTTATCATCTTTTCTAAAATAAAATAAAATTTGTATACATTACAAATTTTAAATATATAAATATGAAAATTTAAATATTAGAGAAATAAATGTACAAAAATTCTAAGATATTTATATATATTTTTTATTTTTTAAAGAGAGAGAAAGAGAGATAGGTAGACATTTTATTATAATGATATAAATATAAAATATTTTAAATGAATGCCCAAGGAAAATCACCTCTTTTGTAAGCGTGTGATCGGTCAACTTCGAACGGAATATTCTATTATATAATTATACTTAAATTGAAGTGGGTAATAAAACGAAATTCACTGGTTGGTCAACATAAAAAGAAGAAAATTTCATCTATAATATCTTTAAAAAAAATGTATGATAAATAATTTAATTTCAAAGTATAGAAGATTATAAATTTAATATTCAAATTTAATATTCAAATTTGAAACGTTAAAAACACTAAATACTTAAATGTTAAATTTTAAATATTGCTATTTAGAACTTAAATGTTAAATTGAATTGTGTTCTAAATTAATAATTACAAAATAGTCCTCATTTTATTCTTTTAAAATTAAAGATTATACTTTTCTTAAATCTTGATTAAAATTTCATTAGTACATAGTATTATTCAATAATTTTAGATGATATTATAAGTGATTTTTTGTCTAATAATAGTTAACTCGATTTGCTTATTACAAAATTTTTCATGAAAATCCAACTGATATTATTTATTACATATATGAATGCTTCAACAAAAAAAATTAAGAAGAAATAAGTTATCTAATCTTTAATGGTTAGGGCCTTGTAACGGTCATTTTTTTATTTATCCTCCTAGACTTTGGATTGGTCTCTAATCATTACAATCCAAGTATCATCAATTCTTTCTAAATTAATCTTATTCAACCCCTTCATCTCTCTCTTTTTCCCATTGTCTCTTTCATTTACTTAGTTCACATTATCTATGTTAACTCTATAAATGAAAGTTTCCACTTTTTATTCTCTCTCCCACTTTTTTCTAAGTGTGTGTGAATAACTTTTTACCTCTGTTGGGAGATTAAATGTGAAAACTGGTTCGAGAGATTCAGAGCAAACCATTGAAAAAAAATAACCAAATTATAAAATCATAAAATAAACACAAAATATATCAAATTTAATGTAGAAAAACTCAAAAATGAGAAAAAAATCACAGAGATACACTAGCAAGAATGCACTATGAAAGAAAAAAAATGATGAGAGTTGTACAAATCACACTTCACTCAATCTACTTCTCACTTTAGTCACTATATGACACTTCACTTAACTCTTACTCATAAGAGAATGGAAAAAGCTTAAGAAAAATTTATAGAAAACTGCCTAAATATTAAGTCTCTCATCTCACACGCATGATCCTGGCACTTAGGCGCTAGTGTCGCTATCCTTCAGGCTTTCCTGTACGGGTTCAAGCACCCGAACGTTTCTCCTATAATGTTGTCACCCTAGCCTCTCTATCTTTTTTACACTAGTGCCTGGGTCCTAATGCTATGGCACTGCCTCCTACAAGGCTGAGGCACTTGCTTCTATGTCTTCCTAGTGCAAATCTTTAGATCTTAACGTCATGATGCTATCATTCTGGTGTCATGGCACTGTCTTTCTAGTGTCGAGGCATTGTTTGCTTTAATCTTTAAAGCTAAATCCTTTAGAACCTAATGTCGAGATGCTACACATAAGAAAAGTTTTTCTTGAGAGCGTTGCCCCCAAACCCTTAAGCAGGGGGAACACTACCCCATTACAATCTCTAGGTGAGCTCACCGCCAAGTTCAACTATTGTGAAGGATAGAATCGATAGTACATCTCAAGTTGATTGATAAAATCATACTCCATAAAATAACAATCTCGTTGATTCTGCCTCCACTCTCTTATAAGTTTGTGTATCTACTTTCTCCTCTCTTTGATTTTTGTCTCTCACTCTCTTCTAAGTGTGTGTGTGTGTGTGTGTGTGTGTGTGTGTGTGTGTCATAAAGATAATTTTCTAACATGAGCTTGCAAGATAATTATGATAAAGTGTGATAGTGTGATTTATTAAAGTATTTATGTTGGTCATCTAATATTAACTCTTTGAGTTCACATGGCAAGTATGCTAAAATATGTTAATTTTATGATATTTTATTTCATGTATTTAGAATGATAATTTTTAGTTGGCTAAAATAATTGAATGTTAAATTTAGTTTTAACATAAAAAATTATTTTATCATGCCATTATTGATATATAAGAATAATCAATTATCTTCTCTTAAAATATTCCCACAAATAATAATATAGTCTAAATAATATTTATTTAAAATTATCATATCACACCTTATGATATTTATTCATATATATATTAATATGGGAAAGTGGACGAGACCTTTACATTGAAACTACAAATTTTGAATTTGATCTTTAAAATATAGAAACTTCTTAAAATCTTAAAATGAGTAAGCAAATATCACATTTGTTTGTTTGTTTGTTTGTTTTTTTTTTTTAAGATGGGAAGATAAGAACTTCACACCACTTAATGTTTCTAGAAGAGATAGAACTTAATATGCTATAAGACCTTAAACAAAAATTATAATAACATTTATGTTGACTTAGTATACTATTTATCTTATTATTTGTGGTTATGTTATAACTCATATAATGAATGATAAAGTGTGTGAAGTAGTATTAATGGAGATGAATAGGCACATGTTGTTTGTGTATGTAAAAGCTAAGGCTATTCACTCTAATGACCACAGTATCAAATTGCTCTTAGACAATGCATATAATTAGACTAATGTTGTGGATGAGGTAACATAAGGCCTATCATTATTAATGATTGAGAACACATTCATTGATTATTTCAATTAAATAATATTTTTTAAATTTTTTAACACATTATAAAATTACATCATGTTCTCCTTTAAATAGATCTATATCATATATGATTAATATGTGAAACCAACCGCTTTGCACAATAATATCTCATAGAATGTTATTTTGTACATCAAAAATTTATACATGTGTTGTTGCAATTTTATTGAGTATAATCGTAATTCCCATTAAATGTTTCCTAACATTGAAAGCAAATTTTTGTCTCATTAAAGAACATTGAGAGATAATGGACATATATCTAGTGATGATTAAAATTGGAATAAAAATGTCATGTTTTTGGCCATTACAATGAAAGTTTTAAGGTATCTTTTAAACATAAAAAATTTAATATTAAATCACATATCAACAATTAAATTTAAATTAATCATATCATAAAATATAACAAAGAAAAAAGTTATCTTAAATAAAATATTTCATCAAAATTATATGTTAGCTCCAATAATTAGGTCACTTTAATTTAAGTATGATGACACTTCAACGTCTAATCATTCAATTCTAACAGTTGTATATTAATGAATGTCATACACACATATATCTATTAACAACATTATTTAGACAAATATGCGATTAAGTTTGTTTCAGATAAAATAAAACTTACTATTATATTATGAGTTATAATCTAATATTTGTTTTTCTCGAGCTTTTATATGTCAAATAAATTCTCGGTCAGGGTGACCCCCTATCAAAGCATTTGACATCTCTTCCATGTTTTTTTATTTATTTATTTTTACTTAAATTATAATGCATTCACTTACCTTTTCAAGGCATCCTCTCAAGTTATAAAAAAAAAAAAAAAGAGGATGGATGTAATAGCTACATTCAAACAAGAGATTTAAATGTTAGAATATAACCTTAGGTTAAAAAACCAACTTCAAATGATGTTATGAGGTTTGAACTTAAACATTGATATGAGGTTTGAATTTAAGTTCAAACCTCCTATTATATGCTTTAATTTTGTTCAAATTTAATTTAGACTCAGTACAAACAAGTTATAACCTTCATTTTAATCAGTTGCTTTGAAACTAAAATGTTCAAACTATTCAAATCTTGTTCAAATTTCATTTTCAAATTTGTATTTCAAGCATACCTTCTAATAGACAGTCTAGGTAGATTTGAACTAAATTTGAAGCTATATTTACACCTTTTTCAAGGTCAATTAAAAATTGATATTTATTATTTGCAACAAGAACAATGATCAATATGCAATTAACAGCATTACAAGTATATTTAAACCTTTTTCAGTGTCAATTAAAAAATCATATTTAACAATTGCAATAAGAACAATGATCATGAGGAAAGCAACAATATTATAAGTTACATTTGCAACACATTTGATGATCTCTCATGATGCTCTCTGATGTTATTAACTTATTTAAACTTAAATTGCAACAAGGTAGTGTCTATTGCTCAATGTTGAAGTTAACATCCAATAGGAAGTAACAATGAATAAGAAACAACGTCACATATGCAAGTTCGAATAAAAATACCACAATGTCGTACATTTAAGTACTTCATAATTTTCATTGTAAATGATGAATACATTAAATAGTCTAAAAATATGTATTAAAAAAGCTACAATATGTCTAGTGTGTCTAATTAATCACAATTTTACTTTCAAAGGAAAATAACAAAATCATAAATTTTATTGCTCTTGAGATATTCTTTTTTTGTTAAAGTATAATGGATGATAATTTGAAATAATTTTCAATAATGGACTCAATATACTAATAAAAAACATAATTATTAATTTTAATTATAACCCCAACCATTTTCTTGCACACAAGAAGTTTCTTTTAAATATTTATGCTAAATCAGTGTATATCTTTAACACATAAATCATAAATTTTCTCTTAAAAAATTGTATGAAACTAGCTATAATAAACTTGATGCAAGCAGTGGGAACTCTGAAATTTGACAAAGGCATGGGATGGATGTAATATGTGATGATGAGGACAATATTGTCGCAATGAGAAGAGTGTGATAAAGAGAGTTTAACGAAGATTTGTTCGTGATAAAATTTGTACTTGTTGATCACACCATTGGTTTTAGAGGGAGAGTTATTGAGGATAAAAAGTATAAGTAATATGTTATTTGAAAATTTACTTAATTAGGCATACATCTTAATGTGGCATTCAAATTAAAAGCTTTTGATATTTAGGATTATTTCAATTTTTATTTCAATAAATTTATAGGTAAGTTAAATGCCTTGATAAAATGAATCCATCAAAACTAAAAATGATTTGATTTGAGTTCAAATGTCAACATACACTATGACTAAGGCTAATGCAAGTAGTCGACACATCACCATTCAGGTCATAGATGCACGTCATCTCCTACAAGGCTAATTCATGCCATTAATGCATACCATTGACTATAAAGTTGATGCACGCTATCCCTACATTTCATTTTTTATAAGGTTGATGTTTGCTTTCACCAATAACATCGACGAGCAAAATTGCTTATAAAACTAATGTATGTCATTAATACTTGCAACATTCATATAATCCCAAGGCATGTCATCATTTATAAGGTTGATGCACACTGCTAACACACACCATTACCTATGTGTCTAACACTTGTTGTCCATGCATGTGATCACCTATATAGATGAATCACACTATCGATGCATGACATTACTTATAATGTTAATGTGCGATATTGATGGCTTCTACTATGTTGGTTATTGCCATCTATAATATCATCGCACATTGTTCCTTATAGACTTGATATAAATCATTAATACCAATGTTAAACATCTACTGACCTCATTATTTGCCTTTGCTAATAATACCAATGCACACCACTAATATGATGGATATATACCACTAGCATCAACATCAATTCAGGATATCAAAACCAATAATTATGTTGGATGTCACGACCTACCCCGAGAGCTTGGAATATCAAGGCGGGAACAGACGGTCGGATGGATAAAAGAAAATTTTCATCACATTTTCAAGCTTAAATAAAATCTTCAATCATACAAGAGCCACTACAATCCATAAATGATTTAACAATTTGTCCACACATATATATACTAATAAAGTTCATATGACAATAAATTTAAATATAATTCAACATAAGCGACATAATTACTCTATCTCTAGTATCTACTATAAACATAACTCTCCCTTCTATCAACCATTTAGTTAAGATAGTTACCTGAAAAAATTAAACAACTAACAATTGAATAAAATTCAGTGGGTCAATTATGTTATTACATTATAGTAAACAAAAATGTAGAACTAGTATGCATGTTAGTTTTTATTATCACATGTATATAAAAGAAATTTGATCAAACAATCAAACATATGCGGTTGGGGGAGGGGTAGGTATACATAAAATATTTCGTATGAATTTTTACTTTTACATTTATAATCCGTCTTAGGAGTCACCGTCTAAACTTTTATCAATACTCATCCAAAAGACAAGTAATCATTACCATTTGTCAATTTCATTGGCCCATTTTTCATCATTTTGTGCACGGGTACATTACATCCTCAGCCAGTACCATAAAGGGCTAAACTCCACTTTCAACATACACATTCATAGTATACAATTATACAGTTATGCAAATTAATTCATAACTAACAGTAAATTTGTTAACTTTATAAAATGATGAAGTGACAATATGATCTAGCATTCAAGTTATTATCCAACATGAAGAAACAGTAAACTACATCACAATTTATGAAGAAGTAGAAAAATAATCACAACTTGCAGTACAGGAAAAAATCATAATCATACAAACATGCATTTCATCACAAGAAATTAAAGATATTTTTACCATAAATGTAAGAACATAATTACCCACTTTAACTTGTAGTTTTCTCTTGAATCTCATTTTCTTTAATGCTTCCTTCCTTAATTGAATTTTTTATAGAATAAAATATTGATTTGGATCAATATTAGAAAGCAATTTATTTTATTTTATTCATATGATACTTACATATAGTTTTTATTAATTGACGCTCATATTCATCAATATTTATTTTTTATTTTTTCTAAATCAAGTTAAATTAACCTTTAATTCATTTAATATAATAATATGTCTAATTTGTCATGTAATACATCTAAATCCTATTAATCCTATTTTTTTAATATAAAATATTAAGTGTTAAGATGACTTAATATTTTTCATTTATTGTTTATCATACCTCTTAAAATAATTCTAAAATAATTACGTGTTATAGATAAATTTTATTTTCTTTTAATGTTTATCATTTCCCTTCAAATGAGTTTAAATTAATTAACGATAATATAACTTAGCATAGGTTTAAAGTTTTATTAAATTTGCAATTATATTTCATATATAAGGGTTTAATACTTAATTACTTAACTTTGATTCATGATATTCCCGATTTACATTTTTTGTGAAATATATAAATCCTAAGTCAAATTATAAATCCTAAATTAAAACTTGAGATAATAACATTAACATAAAATTTCAATTAAGCATATAATTATATACATTAATTATTTACTTACCTCTATATCCTCTCGATTTTGCCCTAAGATCCCATAAGACGTCGGTTTGTCCAAAGTCATGCACTGACTCTGCACCGCTCCTCGCTCTCTCTCTCTGTCGGGCAAGACCCCGACGGTCGATCGATGGCGTGGAGCCTTCTCACTCCCAAAGGTGCAGAACTCCTCTTCTTCTTCCTCGACGCCTTGAAAGACTCTCCTTCTTCCTCTATTTTGATCGTCGTCAAAGGCTGTCTGTGGGGCCATGTAGAGTCTTCCCCTTCTCCTTCTCTTTCCCCCTCTCTCCCTCTCTCGCGTGTTTTGGAAGTTTGGTTTCAGCAACTTGAACTCGAGCCTGCCTTTCAATTTTTCTCTCTACGGCTAACCGTCGCGTCGGTTGTATTTTTTTTCGGTTATTATAATCTCTTCCTCTTATAAAAATTTCATCCTCAAAATTAAATGACATTAATAAAAATAACCATACCTTTAATTAAATAATTTAGGATAAAGTACTCGCATTTTTTATTCCTTCTCCCGCGTAGCTTTTCGATCTGATCCATGTTTACATAGTACACGGACAAATGGAATTTCCCTATTCCTGAGATGTTTAACATCATAATCTATAATTCTTTCTGGCTCCTCCACAAATGTCAAATCCGGTTGAATATCAATATGATCCATAATAAATTTGTTGGCTTCATCATCAATATACTTTCGTAGAAGAGAAATATGAAGCATATTGTGCACTCCTTACATGTGAGAAGGTAAAGCGAGTCAATAAGCTACTTTTTCAATTCTTTCCAAGATTTCATATGGACCAATATAGTGTGGGCTCAACTTTTCAACTTTACCAAATCGTTTTATACATTTCATAGGGCTGACTTTAAGAAATATAAATTCTCTCACTTCAAACTCTATTGGCCGATGTTTAGCATCATAGTATGTTCTCTGCCTATCTTGAACAACTTTTAATTTATCATAGATCAATCATATCTTTTCAGTGGCTTCATCTACAACATCTGTACCAATGATTCTTCTTTCACCTGTCTCCACCCAATAAAGTGGTGTTCTGCATTTCCTTCCATACAATGCTTTATAGGGAGTCATACTAATACTTGCTTAAAAGCCTCAATCAAAGACAAATAAATTTCCTAATTTCTCTCAAAATCAAGAATACAAAGTCTAAACAAATCTTCAAGTGTTTGAATTGTTCTTTTTGACTGGCCATTAGTTTGAGGATGGAATGCAGTACTGAAAATAAGCTTCGTACCTAAAGCTTCTTGAATTTTTTTTCATAGTCTAGATGTAAATCGGTCATCCCGATCGAACACTATAGATTTTGGCACACCATGTAACTTCACAATTTCATCAACTTGCTTCCTTGCTAGCTTTTCAACAGCAACATATTGTTTGATAGGGATAAAGTGTGCAGATTTAGTCAACCTATCAATAATAACTCAAATAGTATATCACATTCTCTTCTGGATCTAGGTAAGCCAATCACAAAATTTATAGCAATTATCTCATTTCCACTCGTGTCAAGTAAGTAAAACTGGCTTATGATGTTTAACCTTAACCATCTGACATGATTGACACTTGTAGACAATTTCAGCTACACTTCTTATCATTCCTGGCCACCAAAAAATTTTCTTAAGATCTTGATACATTTTGCTACTGCCCGAATGAATTATATAATTAGAATGATGTGATTTATTAAGATGTCTTTCCTCAAATCTCCAACATCTGGAATGCAAACTTTGTCATGATATTTCAGTAATCCCTCTTCATCGATTTCAAAATCTTCTGTATGGCCTACTTTTATCAAATTTAAAATTTTCAGAAATTCATTATCTTGAGGTAAAGTATCTCGTATTCTGTCTTTCAAATTTGATTGTATAGTCATTTGATTTAACAATGAAGCATGATCATCTGTAGATTTGATAATTGAAATTTCCAAATTTTTTAAATCTTTAATCAACTCCTCCTGTTGAGATATCAACCAATATGCACTACCAGATATTTTTTTACTTAAAATATCAGCAATTACATTTGCCTTCCCTGGATGATATTGAGTATCCAAATCATAATTCTTAATGAGTTTCAACCATCTCTCCTTTAAATCATTTAGCGGATAAAGATATATTTCAAGCTTTGATGATTAGTGAAAACCTTACCCATATAGATAATGCCTCCAAATTTTCAAATACCTTTCGCTAGCTCTAGATCATGGGTTGGATAATTCTTTTATGATTTTTCAAATTGCCTTTGTAATCACTCTTTCATTCGCATAAGTGCACATCCCAAGCCTCTTAATAATGCATCACTATAAATTTGAAATCCTTCTGTCCCTGATGGAATAGCTATTACTGGTCCAGTCATTAAACAATTCTTCAATTTTTTGAAAAGTCTCTTCACACTGATCTGACCATTCAAACTTGATTGCATTCTGAGTTAGCCTCGATAGTGGCATAGCAATCTATGAAAACCCTTCAACGAATCTCTTGTAATATCCTATCAATATCTAGAAACTTGACTTTATGATGGTGGTTGGTATTCTTCATTTATTTCGACTTTACTCGATCCATCCTTTTACTAATCAAGAATGTGATCTTTATTAACCAAAATTTATACTTCAAAAATTTTGCATATAATTCATTTCCTTTCGAGCTTGCAAAATAATGTGAAGATGGTTTTGAGTCGCTTCATCTCAAATAAATTAGAATGACATCTATGAATACAATCACAAATGAATCTAAAAAGAGTTTAAAGATTCTATTCATGAGATCCATAAATACAGCTGGAGCATTTGTTAAGCCAAAATACATCACCACAAACTCATAGTTCTCATACCTTGTACTGAATGCAGTCTTTGGTATATCTTCTTCTTTGATTTCAACTGATGATAACATAATCTTAAATCAATCTTTGAAAATACTGAAGCTCCTTCTATATGGTCAAAAAGATCATCAATTCTTGGCAAGGGATATTTATTCTTCAATGAGAGTTTGTTAAGCTCTCTATAATCAATGCATAGCCTTAAGCTCCCATCTTTCTTCTTCACAAATAATACAGGAGCTCCCCAAGGAGAAGTGTTAGGCCTGATAATTCCTTCTCTAATAATTCTTGTAGTTGATTCTTCAACTCTTGTAATTCTTTGATCATCATTATATATGATACTTTTGCTACAAATTTTGCACCTTGAATTAAATTAATAGATAAATCTATCTCTTTGACTCGAGATAAACTTGGTAAATCATCCAGAAAGACTTTTGGATACTTCTTTACTGCTGGTATATCTTCTAAATTCTTTACTTTTTTAGTAACATCAGTAATTTGAGCAAGAAAACCTTCATAGCCTTTTGTTAGCATCTTTTGAACTTTTAAGTAAGACACCATCATAACTAATACTCCCTTATGCCCCACAAATTTGAATTCTTCTTCTCCAAAAATATTGATTTAACTATCTTTTTATAATAATTTATAGTAGCATAATGTTTAGATAGCCAATCTATTCCTAAAAATCACATCAAATCTCTTCATAAAATTTATTATCTTCCTAATGGCTCTTTGATTATGATCACACTTATATTCCTAAATATAAAATCTAGCTCTCATACCACTCTTATCACGATCTGGCCCGGGAGCTTGGAATACCAAGGCGGGAACAGACAGTCAGAAAGATAAAAGAAAACTTTCATAACATTTTCAAATTTAAATAAAATCTCCAATCATACAAGAGCCACTACAATCCATAAATGATTTAATAATTTATCCACACATATATATACTAACAAAGTTCATATGACAATAATTTTAAACATAATTCAACATAACTGACATAATTACTTATCTCCTGTAGTATCTCTATAACGATAAACATAACTCTCCCTTCTATCAGCCATTTAGTTAGGATGGTTACCTGAAAAAAAATTAAACAACTAATAATTGAATAAAATTCAGTGGGTCAATTATGTTATTACACTATAATAAACAAGAAGATAGAACTAGTATGCATATCAATTTTATTATCATATGTACATAAAAGAAATTTGCTCAAACAATCAAACATATGGGGGTAGGTATACATAAATATTTCGTATGAACTTGTACTTTTACATTTATCATCCGCCTTAGGAGTCACCATCTAAACCTTTATCAATACTCATCTAAAGGACAAGTAGCCATTACCATTTGTGAATTTTATTGTCCCTTTTTCATCATTTTGTCCACGGGTTTGCTCACCAAGTCTGTTTCTTTCAACTCATTCATAGCATACAATTATACAATTATACATATTAATTCATAGCTAATAATAAATCAGTTAACTTTATAAAATGACGAAGTGACAATATGATTTAGCATTTATGTTATTATCCAACATGAAAAAAAATAATTAATCATTAAATTAAAGAAAATAAAAAACATACATAATCATACAAACATGCATTTCATTACAAGAAATTAAAGATATTTTTACCATAAATATAAGAACATAATTACCCACTTTAACTTACAGTTTTCTCTTGGATCTCATTTCCTTTAATGCTTCCTTTCTTAATTGAAATTCTTATAGAATAAAATATTGATTTGGATTAGGGCTGCAAATGAACCACAAGACCAGCTGAGAGCTCGGTAGCACGGGAGCTCGAGCCGGTTAGCTCATTTCTTGCTAGTCAGTTCGGCTCGGTTGTTTAACCGATGTTCAAGCTTGTTTGGTTCATTTCGGTTAATCGAGCTCTTATCGAGTAGCATTGAAATTATAAATGAGCTTAATCGAGTATCTTAACGAGCACTATTATCAAGCCTTATCGAGCAATAATTAAACAAGCCTTAACGAGCTTTAACAAACCTTAACGAGTCTTACTGAGCAGCAAGTAAATGATCCTAAACAAGCCTTAATGAGCTTTAACGATCCTTAATAAGCAACAAGTAAACGAGCCTAAACAAGGTTTGAATGAGCTGAGAGCTTTAATGAGCGGTAAAGCGAGCATAATAAGCAAGCCTTAATGAGCTTTAACGAGCCTTAACGGTAATGGCAAGTAAAGCAGCCTAAATTAAACAAGCACTAAATAACCAAGCCTTAACAAGCACTAAATAAATGAGCCTAAATGAACTAATAAATGTGCATAAACAAGCATTTAACAATCATGAATAAAAAAATAATATAAATTTGTAAAAGAAGAAATTTTTATTTTATTTAGGTAAGAAGAATTTTTTTTGCATTTAAGAAAAAAAATACAAAGTCCAACAAAGAAAAGAAAATAGATAATAGACTAAAACTAAGTATAATAAAATAAAATTACATTAACTAACAATTAACAAAAAAAATGAAGGAGATAAAGCTGACAAGAAGGCCAATAACTTAATGGAGGTAGACATATATCATATCCCAACACTCGAGTTGGTTGTCGATTCTTTGTAAGTTCCATCCTTCGGTTCCTAGAATTATACACACAAGAATTATGCAGTGAATTATATAGGAAATCTAAAGCAGATTACCACCTTGTGAGTAGTATAACAAGTAGTATAGCAAGCAAATTACCACCTTTTTTTTGTTTCCATTTTAGATCTCTGAACTCAAATAAGTTCAATGGAAGAATACCTGCTTCAATCGGTCTGCTTTCCAACTCAAAGATGTCAATAAAGAGTATTAAAATACTGCATTAATACAAAAAATTTAACCAGTTGCAAAGTTCAATTCTCCAAATCTGAATCGTGAAAAAACAAAAAATTTAACCAGTTGCAAAGTTCAATTCTCCAGATCTGAACCGTGAAAAAATAGAAAATTTAACCAGTTGCAAAGTTCAATTCTCCAGATCTGATCGGTGAAAAAACAGAAAATTTAACCAGTTGCAAAGTTCAATTCTCCAGATCTAAACCGTGAAAAAATAGAATTATGGCAATCAGAATTATGCAAAGTTCAAGCTCAAATGCAGTTAATAGAAAATACCAAGAAAATCGATTATCATATCAAGTGATCAACCAATATTGGCTCGAGCTCAGATAAAAAATTATGCATCACATAGTAGCTACCATCAACTCTAAAAGAAAGGGCAACAAACATTACATTGAAGCTCCAAATCCATAGAGTAAGTACCATCACAAATTTAAAAGTACTCAAGTTATCTTTAGCTATTCTTATAATTTATCATTTATAGCTAATCAACTTGTCTTATTTAAATGTGGGGTCAACATATGTGAATTACTTGGTAAAAGTGTTTGGGAATTGAAAAAGTAACTTCTTACTTATGAGAATGCAAAAGTGCTCAAATATAATGTAAGTAATGAAATCACTTCTTACTTATGAGAAAGCTGTAGCCTCAAGCTATGTGCATTAGCCATAACAACAAAACATAAAGGAGATGAAAACCTTAATAATTTTGATTTCAATTCAAGTAAGAAAATTCTTTTATAAAATTCACCATATAATCAAACCGAAATCTTATTCATAACATCATCTAGAAAAGGAAAGGTTGACCAATGTGAATGCATGAGAACTTATCTAAAAATTTAATGTATTTTATGCTCAAATAAGTTCAATGGAAGAATACACTTCCTCTGCTCTCCAACTCAAATATACAATAAAGAGTATTAAAATCGCATTAATACGTAAAATTTAACTTGCAAAGTTCAATTCTCAGTCGAACCATGAAAAAAAAAATTTAACCCAGTTAAAGTTCAATTCTCCGGTGAACCATGAAAAATATAAAATTTAACCGGTTGCAAAGTTCAATTCTCCGATCACAGGAAAAACGATTATGACAATCAATTATGCAAAGTTCAAGCTCAATGCAGTTAGCAAAAATAGAAAATACCAAGGCAATATGGCGGTCTGATGGTGATCAACCAATATTGGCTCGAATGAGGATAAAAATTATGCATCACAGTAGTAGTAGCTACCATCAACTCTAAAAGAAAGGGAACAAACATTGAATATCCAAATCCTATAGGTAAGTACCATCACAAATACATTTTCATAGGACCTCAACACAACCGATACTTAGAGAGAAGGGCTACTACAAATTAAGCTTCACATAATAGCCATCAACTATGGAAGAAAGGGCAACAAACATTACATTGAAGATCCAAATTCTATGAGTAAGTACCATCAAATTCACAAATATATTTTAATAAGACCTCAACATAATGGCTACCAGCAATACTTAAAGAGATGGGCAACTACTACTATTGTCCAAATCATTCAGTAAAACAGTCACTCCCAAATAGAATCTGGAATATCATCATTGCTTTCATTCTCTTGGACCAATACTATTTTAAGCATAAAGAATAATGTAATTATGTAAAGCGTGCATAAATAAGCATCAGCATTCATGAATAGAAATTTATAAAATTAATGTGCATAAACTAAAAAAGTACAAAATTTGAAAGTTTAAGCTAAATGCTTAACCACCTTCGATATGAAAAATAAGTACTAATCTTATGACATTCAAGACTTCATAAAGAGTTCAAGAGAAAAAATGATAATACATCAAATTAGTTCAAATTCAGTAGAGTTTCATTTCAAAGTTCCAAATATTGACTCCATAACATCTCAATGTAAAAGAACTTCTTTCAACTCCTCTTTTCCCTGTACAACATAATTTACATAAATATTAATGTCAAAATAACTAAATTTGTAATACATAGTAAATTAAATTTAGCCACTTTCTTTTTTTCTTTAATTCCTGAAACTACGATACCAGTCACTCACATAATAAATATTGAAATGTTTTCATTACAAAGAAGCGATATTGATCAATGACTCTACCACCTGCACTAAAAGTTGATTATGAGGCAACTGATGTTATTGGAATAGAAAGTATATCAGAGGTCATCCTCGATAAAATATGATATTTAACACTGTTTGCCTTCCACCAACCTAAGCAATCAAAGTTATTTGAGTTCTCACTGAATGACAACCCCATCATCCAAATAAACATCAAGCTCGTTAACTTGTTTGATTAGTGTAATATGTTCGATGTAAGTCTCATACTTCCTCTTTCCATATCTTGGCCTCCCCTTAAAATTACAAGCACTTCAAAACTTAAATCACCTTCTAACAATCTTGTCATTATTAGCTCTATAATCTTCAACATACTCATTATAAAGTTCATATAAATTTTGACATACCTCACCAATGTGCATCTGTGTAATTTCTTTAGAGTACATAGAGTTGAATGCAAAATTTATCATCTTCATTTTATTGCGGGGGTCTAAAAGCATCTTGAAATTAAAAGATTGCAACTTCCCAATATTTGTCAAATTTTCCTTTCATTCATTGGATTTTCTTAACATGTGGGTTCCCACTAAGAGAATTGTCATCCAACATCTCTTTGATCCCCACAATTAAAAAAAAGTTATTCAACCTATGTTAATTAAAAATTTAAATTAATTTAAGTGACTATAAAGCAAAATGAGTTGCATTATTAGAAAATATGCAAAATTTAGAAGTAAACGATATCAATTATGGCTTGACTAAAAAGCTCAAAAAAAGAACAAACATCCTCTAATTTTGCCCAATCTTCTTGACTTGGACATAAAGTGTAACACGGATCTCTATCTTGAAACCTTGGGAAAATCTCCTAAAACTCTAATGCAAAAGATAACATTGCATAAGTAGCATTCCATTTAGTGACGCAATCTAAAATCAATTTTTTTTTAGGTAAATGCAACTGTTGAGCTATCTTGCTGAACATCACTAATCGATGCTGCGAAGCGGTCACATATTTGACACTATCTCTAACCAAATCAATTGTACTTTTAATTTCAGAAATCTCATCTTGAACTAACAAAATCAAGATATGTGCACAACAGCGCACATGAAAAATTCTTCCACCAAGAGGAAGTTTCTTGTAGAACTCTAGACTAGCTTTCAACATATTAATTGCCAATGTATTGTATGTTGCATTATCTACTGTTATTGTTGCAACTTTATTTTCAATGCCCCAATCCTTTAAGCACTTATACAATATGTCATGTATGTTTGCTGCTCTATGAGGCGGGGGCACATCAACAAAATTAATCACTCTTTTTTTGATTCCAATGTCAAATGACATGTCGACCATATAATGTATATCTTGACCCATTTCCATAGATCGGTTGTGACACTAACTATTGGCTATCTAATAAGTGTTTCAATATTTTTTTCCAATTTCATAACTTGCTACACAATCATTTCTCACAACATTTGAAATCCTTTCATAATGTGGATAGTAGCTTTCATGACAATGTTGAACATCTCATATTCTACAAATTTAAATGGCAACTCATGTACCATTATCATATGATAAATTAATTCCCTTATCTTAGCATGATCATACCTCCAATTAGCAACACTACAAGCACTCATAGAGTCAATTTTCACAATCATTGAATTGAAGATTAAGTTGCCCTTCAGTTGCACCATCCTCTACCACAATGAAGCAAATGTATTTGTAGTAGTTTTCACCTTTGCTCTTTATAAGCTTATGCTTACAATGATTATACCCTCTGTACCATCATTGAGTTTGATCAAAGTAAAATCATTCCATCGATGATGTTTTTCTTCTTACTTTTTTTAGCAAAAGGATCGACTTTCTATCATTTGTCATCAATTGGTACAATTATGTTTCTCATATGCATCTCTACTACTGTTGGGCTCGATGAGGACCCTACACTAAACTCTCTCATAGGCACCTGTATAGGACTAATAGTAGGTCCTATAGGACTGGCATCTTCCTTTGATTGACTAGAAGACATACCTTTAAAATAAAAAGTAAACAAAGATGAGCATTTAAAAAAATGACATAATAGTAAAAAATAAATTGATTTCATATAGCTTTATCCCAAAATGATACCTCAATTGGGATTTTAAAAAAGGGTTACAATCACAAAAAAAGGGCTACCAACCTATATAGCAATTTTGAGTCCATTAGAGATTCCACACAAAAGGGGCGAAGGTAGACTATAATCCAAAAAAGTCTAATCTAAATGGATCAACAAAGAATCGGATTACACTATAAGGCTGATATTATACAATAAGCGGAAAAGAGCAAACAAGGAAAAACTCAGAAACTTAAGGATAACTAAAAGTTCTCCAACCAAACTAGCCAAGTAAAATAGCCATAAGGCAACCACTAGAGAATAGCTCACCATAAGTACCCAACAAAGGAAGCCTTCCCAATAGGCAATAGCCAAGAAAAAGTAAAAAAAACCAACAAAGCACCACACAACAGAGATTTAAAATAAGCTCATCCACCATAGAAAGGCAATACCTACAGCTAGCTAGGATGAGTCAAAAAACTTAATATGATTGCAATGAAAAGTAAATAATGATTGGCTCTTTAAGATTGCATTTAGTATGAAAATTTTAAAGATTTTGAATGAAAATAAAAGAGAATTGGTGGGACACAAATCACAATGGTTAAAGGAAGAATAACTTATTATAAACTAAGTGTAATAAAGACAAAATTCTTGCTTAGAGAATAAAATAAGTTAATATAAGCTGAAAATGTTTAAAAAAATTAATATATAACTCATTATAATAATAGTAGCTAGAGAGTTATGATAAAACCTACCTAATTAACTCATCAAAAGATCATATAATTCGTCCCCCATCACACCCATTGTAATAAAGGCCTATCTTGACATAAGTAGGTATGACGAACCACAGAGCCAAGATCTTGGGGCAGCGGTAGCACAAGTCAAAAAAAACCAAACCAAGATTGGAATCAATATCACAAGGTAATAAGTACAAAATTGATTAAAATTGGTATTAACCACTGACATCGAATCCAACCAAATATTAAAAAAAAGTTTGAGTCCATTCGACTATTCACAAAATTTTGAGTCTACCAACTAAAAAGCACCACAACCCTGACCAGAAGGCAAGACCATAGTAAGAGTCGAAACACCACTAACCAAATAACCACCAACAACATAACCTAAAACAGCCAACCAGAAAACAAATTGAAAGAGGGAAAGGCCGAAAATATGCAACAACATAGCAAAAGAAGCTCAGTATTACCCATGTCATTAGAATTGGTCATAGAAACAACCATCTCAGCCAAATAACCAAATAACCAACGGGTTATGAGAATATAAAAGCATTGATTGCCAAAGAAGAAAAATTGAAAGAGGGCATAACCCAAAATCTCAAACTGTCAAACATAAACTTAACATTGCCAAACAAAAATTCCTCCGAGCCTCCACTATTTGTCAAAACAATCAGAAATTATTTAGGGCATAACCAGATAACTGTAAACAATGACATAATGGAAATAAACCAAACAAACTTCTCCACAAAGATTTTCCTCTCATTACTTAGAGTTCACGATAGTAAATGACACGAACATGATTCCTCTCATTCGTCGAACTCCGACATAAACCTAAACCGAAAATAATAAATCACTTACCTTGGCCACAATCATGGAGAAGGAAATTATTTGTAATCAATAATATATACTAATAGATTCATTTTTACTAGGCCATGTCTTGTAGTTTTTTTTAATTCTTTTTTAGGTTTTATGTAAAATTGTTATCTCTTTTATAACCCCTTCTTTCTTTGTATATACTTGATATTCGCACAGAGTTAAAACATTAAATTTTCATACTTTATTATTATAAAATTTTCTACTTGTTCTAGTTTGATGTCTTCTATATATGGGAGATGCCGCTAAGTAGTGGAAGGTGGGCAACCTTTAATATATCCTCAAACTATCATTCACATCAACATCCTTAGCACTATTATTATAAGTCAATCACTTCATCATCCATTGAATTATCAATTATTCAAGAAGCAAGCCGATGATAAAGAGCAACAAACTATGATATCAAAATAAAAAAAGTCGTTGGCATGGTTTAAATTAAAAATTCCTTCCTTTTATCATTTGTTGTTGAGATATCTTGCATAATTATTGTTGAATAAATCATTCTATGCATCTAGAGCAGCCTTGCTCTCAAGGATTTTAACAAATGTAAGAATTCTCATGAGAAACTTTCGAGAGAGTTCTAAATTTTACATACAATCCCCAACTAGGCTTCTACTTATGAAAGGATATTGCCATGGCTTTGAAAATGCAATAACAATCTAAATATAAATTAATAAATTAACTTCTAATTCAAGATACATGTTGTAATCGTATTAGCTGAGCATAGCAGGGGGACGTTACCAGGTTGTTATGAGTAAGGTACAATTATCCCCAAAGAATTTAATTTGACCTCTTCTACATAGATTAATTTCATAGAGAAATATTGCAACAAACAATCTTATATGGATATAAAATTATTAATGGATATCTCTCGAGCTCTTTTACATAGGTTAATGTTAAATAATCTCAGATAGGTCAAAAATCAGTTAAGATTTTCTCTTGATGTCTTTTATACAAGTCAATGTTATCGAGCAATGCTCTAATAAATAATATTTGATATGTAAAAAAATTTTGATGGATTCATTTTGGCCCTTTTTACACACATTAACATCACTGAAAAGTACTTTTTTAAACAACACCAAATAGATAAAAAAATACTTGATGGATTTTATTTAACATCTTTCACCATGAGTTAATATTAGTATGGCACCACATACTTACAACCTAAGAAAGATTAAAACTTTTTAAAAGAAATATTAGTACGAGTAAGAAATGTAGTATATTTCTTATAATTTCATAACAAATTATCAATCATACTTGTATATGGAAGAAATGAGAAATAGACATTCATAGATTAAAAAAGAATTTTATATTTGTGTATGAAAAAATACATGATAGTAGATATTATCATATCTATCATGATTATTAATAAGATTTAGTCTTCTCCTAAAAATAACAAAACAAAATATGCTTTTAAAAAATAGTTTTTTGAGTCATTTACTTTGATTAAGTAATAATACATAAGGGATATCTCAAAGTCCTTTACATCCTTCAAATTCTTTTGAGTTTTAGCGTCCAAGCGGTCACTTTACCTTAAGAATTTCTATGGTCTTTAAAATGTAACTTAAGCTTGAGCTTTAACTTTTCTTCTGATAAAACTAGCCTATTGATGTTAGAGAAGATATATACAACCATTCTGTCAATTAAATATATTATTATGTGACTATCGAAGTAATCATTTCTTTGATAAGAACACTTTTTACAAACCTCAATAGGAGGTCCACATTGATGTATAGTTATGGTTGTCTTAAAATGTTTTCAAAGTTTTAAATTTATAATATAAATATTTTTAAAATTTTAATATATATTTTTAGATGATAAAGACTTTGACATTTGAAAATAATGAGCAAATAATATGTCAAACAAAAAATCCACTTGGACAAGCATTAATATCAATGCAATATTCAAGTTGAAAGCTTTCAAAATTATATTTAAAATCATGTAAACTTTAAGTTTATTATTGATATGACACTGTAAATTTCACTAGTTGAAGAATGAATCTTGATATTGTCGATTACGAGTGAGCTCAGATCAGTCTTTAAAATATAATTGAAAACTTTGGGATATCAGTCAGATATCTAAATAGCTTTTAAATATGGAGTGTTTATAATCAAATCGAGTGTTTTGACGAGCCGGATCTTACAAGCCCGATATCTCTTGATTCTAACTTCATTTGAGCATTCAAATACTTAAAATACATCAGATGATCAAAGAAATTATTTTGAGTCAACCGATGGAATGGTTTGGATTTTACACATATTTACATAAATGTCACTCATCTAATCTATAAAAATCTCATCATTCTTCTTATGAGAGTCTCTGAAAACTAAAGAGATGAGGGAGCTCTAAGGTTTGAAGAACCTGTATAATCATGCGGTCAGTGTACCAGCGCGGTCCGCCCGCCGGCCATTGACCACTTCACTACCAGTCACTTCAACCACGGTCACCGCGGTCACCGCGCCACCGCGTCGCCGTCACTATCGACCGTCGTAGACCGCATCATCATCCGTTGATGCTTTCGACCACCCAGGCCACCATGCGGTCGTAGCATCGCTTCCTTTGTCGATTGCGCCATCCACACTGCGTCCGATCTGCATGCCGACGCCACCATCGCATTAATCCGCCGTAGTTCACCATGGACATTCGCAGCCTAATTCTAGTTCTAGTTGTTACTTGATTCTAGAATTTTCATTGTGAGACTTCCTCACATACAATTCTGTAATCCCATTATTATAAAAACTTAAACTTTGTACTCCAAATCACATATATAGTAGAGCATTTTTATTAGACTAGGCCCCGTGATTTTTTTTCCTTTTTTAAAAATTTATTTGCATAAAAATCCTGGAGTTTCTTGTTATCTCTTCAAATATCTGTGTGTGTGCTGGATTTTTCAACAAGTCTAAGGTGTAAAATTTTATTCTACCGTAACTGATTTTCTAACATATAACAATTATATTTATAGTTAAATTAAACATCATAACGAGATGAACTCACCAACATTAAAGTGATCTGATTTAAGCCTAAGTAAGTCCCAATCAAGCACTTAAAGTTGTGTGATAAAGAACTTTAGAATGTTGAATGGATGACCAAATGATCTCCACTTAAATTGTATATGTTTACAATCAAATCAAATTTCTTGATAAGATGAATCTAATAAGGTCAAGATAAATCAATTTTAATATCATTAAAGCACTCAAATATTTAAAAAATATATTATAGCCAATTAGATCATGCAATAAATTGCTTTAAAATTTTGTTATATTTATAAAAGATATCATATATATATATATATATATATATATATATATATATATATATATATATATATATATATATATATATATATATGAGTGGGACCTAAATAAGAAAGAAGAGAGAGCTTAACAGTTTAAATTGAGCTTTATTGGAGTACAACCATCGGACTATATCTTTTAGCATCGGTTTGATTATCATCATCTAATCATTGTCATTTGACCATCATCATCCTGACTACCATTGCACATTAAATTAGAACATGGTTGACTATCATACTAGTGCTTTAGCTCGACCTTCGCCGTTAAGCAACCCTTCATACCCTCAAATGAGCTTTATTGCCAGACCATTTTTAAATCTCTTATGTTCGATTGCTATTGTTACATCATAGTTACACCACCACAATTAATTACCACCACCATACCATAATTATTAAACCGTCTTAATCCAACCTCCATCATCAACCTACCACCACCCAACCATCATAACCTGATTTTGATCACTTGACTACCATTGCGTAGCTACAACCACCTAACCACCATTATCCAATTATAGGTAACCACCATCTGCGGTTACAAATTTGTCAATTTTATCTTATAACCATTATCCCTTAACTGCAATCAATCGACCACTATTGTATGGCTATGATCTTTTAATCACTAATCCTTTATCACAATCTTTCGATCATTGGCACTCTACTGCTAACTCTTGACTACCATCACTTGACTATGAACTATCATTATCTCATCTATCTATAGCTAACTTCATCTTCCAATTATGGTCTCTTAGCCACCATTATTTAACCACTATCATATGATTATTATTACATGACTACCAATTATTGACTACCATCATTTGACTTTAATCTCTTAATTATCATTACTCACCCATGATTACTCGACTATCGCCACTAGATGAAGATCACTTGATCATCATCAAAAGATTAAAATTGTATAATTATAATCATCAAACTACAACCTTTTAGTATTAATAATGGCCTCGCAACCACCATTGCTTAATTACAGTCTTTTAACTATCATTGCCCGTTTATGTTCTCCCAACCAAACACTCGATTATTATATTAAAACCATCATCATAGTCTCTTGATTGTTCTTGATTAACTTTATTTACGAGTGTCAATAATTGACGTGACTAGACAACCTGACATGAACTTGACTAAAAAAAATCAAGTGTAGGTTAACCCGATTAATTTTGGGTCATGTTTGGGTCAAAGTATCTATCTCATTTAATTTTTAAGTTAGGGTTTCATCAACCCAAATTTGACCCATCAAACAAATTTTACTAATTAGCTAGATTTTGACCCACTAACTTAAGATTAACCTAAATTAAGTTGATCTAATTTTAACTTAAATACTTAAATCTGACTTAATTTTGACTTGAATCTGATCTAAAATACATATCTAAATGAGTAAATCGAGTCTATTTTAGGTTATCAGTTCGGGCTTGAGTTTTCGATTTGTATAATGTTTGATTCGTATAAAGCAGTTTTTGGTTGGGTCAGACCCGAACCTAATCACTGAACTCGAATCGACACCCCCAAACTTTATTAACCTCTACCTACTTTATTGCCTTTAACTATATATAAGATTGATGCACATAATCAACATATATCATCACATATAAGATTGATGCATGTCACAGTATACACAATTACTTATAAGGTCAATGCATGCTATCAACGTATGCAATCACCCATGAGATTGATGCATGTTGTTTCTGCACATCATTGCCTATAAAGTTGATGTATGCTATTTACACATATTGTCACCTATAAGATTGATGTACGCTGCTGACATCTGCTAACTTCACCTCTTACTATTATTAATAATGTTTGCATGCCATTGCTTATAAGAACGATGCATGCCATCAACACTAACATCACTGCCTGTTGACTTTGTTGCACACTATCACTAATAATGTCATGGAATGTGTCACTCATAAGGCTAGTATGTGCTATTGACATATGTCATCGCTTATAATGTCGATGCACTCCAATTATATGATTGATGCATGCCACTGACTCTTCATCAACTTCATCACCTTTCTTCCCCAATAATGTTAATGCATAATGTTACTTATAAGGTTGTCGTATGACATAAACACAAATGTTTGGTCACCCACTTTATCATTTGTCATTGCCAATAATTTTGGGGTATGTTTTCACTAATATGATCGATATATGACATCATCTTCGACTCTTGACATTAAAAGAATTGTGTATACTAAATATATTTGCCTTTGATCTTCCCTCTTTAAGGAGAATGACCAAGAGGACCATAAATGATCATTTGAATATAATTTTAGTGTCTCATGGTACTTCCAACATCCAACTTAGAATCCATCATCTCTGACTTAGGTTTACCATCTTGTATTAATTTTCTTCAATTATGTGACATATTATAAGTTCTTACTAGCGATATATACTAGTAGAGATGTTTGTAGCAAAGTCCTCTTGATTTGAATAAATGTTCGGACCTATTTGAAATTGATTAAAAAAAAAATTAGATGAGATTTAAATCATATACAAATTATATTCAAATAAGTTTCAAATAAAGGTTAGAATTCAAACTAATTTCATTTGCAATCATTTTGCATACTAAAAATATTGGATAATTACACACATATATATATATATATATATATATATATATATATATATATATATATATATATAACTCAAAACTCATATATTTAAAGAACTATCATGCACTAAAAAAAATTTATGTATTTACCAATGCCACCATTAAATCTTTAATAATTTGATAAAAATGAAAAGTATGAGTTCAGATTTTATTATAAATTTGTATATTTGAGTTAAAATTTTAACAATAGATATAAGAAAACTAATTTTATAAATAATAATATTTTAAATATTATGCTAGTAAGTGACTCAAAAAATAATATCATTCAAAATAAATGTTGAAATATACTTGTCCAATTTCCCATCCGACTGGGAACCAGAGTGATATTATACGCTGGCACTAGTTATGCTAAGTTCTTCCCACTCCGCCGGACATTATCATCATTCTAAAACATCCCCTCCGTCTATCCAAAGTCGTCGAGCATCCAGCTTCACCATGGAAGCAAGCACTTTAAGCATCGACTCTATTTGTATCCCTAAATTCCACCACAAGCCGCTTCCACATCGAGGAGGTGAGCTATGTTGCTAATTTTCCTGTCCTCTCACTCTGCGCCTAATTCGTTATTCTAAACCCTCAACCCTTAAACCCTTGCTCTTTCAATAAAATGGATACGACAAGAAAGAAAGAAAATTTCATGGAAATGCTACTCATGAGCTGCTGATCATGTTTTTCCATTAGGTCGTCGCTTATCGTACATGGAGGCAAGCATCTCCCTATGTAATTGTCGATTGCACCCTAACAGCAGACAAACAACTTCTCTTGCTACGGTCTCCTCGCGCTACTTATTCTGGCGGAACCGTGTGCATTGTTTTAGCCGGTCACCGGGAAAGTATATGAATGCTGAGTCAGTAGGCTTTGATCCGTCCCATTCCCAGATGCTCAAAGTGGATTCAAGCGGCGAAATGAGTTCGTTAGTGGTGCCAGAGGAGGAATCAGCTGCCGAATCTTTGGCTCCTACGCCTGGGAAGTACCAAAACCGATTTTTGAATTTTGTTCGGCTTGGAAGTATGGTGGATAACATGGCTGACACCTTCTTCAAGAGCGAGATCAGGCGGAGGTTGTTCGTGACTGCTTTGCTGGTTGTCGTCAGTCGGGTGGGTTACTTTATCCCCCTGCCTGGATTTGATAGAAGATTGATGCCTCAGGATTACTTGAGCTTTGCTTCTGGGTCGACTGGTTTGTTCTCCAACCAATTGTTAGTCACATGGCGCATGTTTATTCTATTGCCGCCTTATTCGTGTGTATTTGTTAAATAACATTGAGGTGCTGTTTGGCTACATGTAAGATTTAATTTAAGTAGGATTTGTAAATTTAGATCTAGTAAAGATTGGTGGCATAAAATCTTGAAAACTACTAGTCATGATAAATGTTAAATCTGGTTAGATTCAACTAATTTGTTTGATAGATATTTTCAAGATTTAGAATTTAAGTGAACTAGAATAATAGCTATCTTAAGTTCATGTCGACGAGAAGTAATATAAATCTCTTTATGCCCTACTTTTCCTGATATTTAATATATACGGGATTTACCCTAACATAGGATTTAAAATGTAGTAGGATTTATGCGACTTAACAAATTGTTTGGCAAGATTCATCTTAAATTCCGGCTAAATTTTGTCAAATCTTGCAACAGAACAAGCCCTTAAGGGTGTTTTTTTAGTCTCAGTGAGTACATGGTTTTTGCATGAAAAGATGTATAATGCTACCCTCTATAGTTGGTGAAAACCGCAAATTTAGGGAAAAATGCTTTAAAGCTTATGCTAATTTGGAAGATTTTTTGATAGAGCTGTATGCTCTAAATCTGTGTTCCATGAACAACATTGTTGTATTCTGTTAGAGTCTGGATTCAAATAGCCATGCAGTTTTTATTCAAACTTGTGAATTTCACAACTATGATCTCGCTTGATCAAATTTGAGAAACTTTAATAGATATCAGCAAATAATGCTCTATTTTACTATATCATCATCACCTTGAGCAAGTAGATTGTCCTTGGCAAAGGGTTTCATTGCAACAAGTCATTTTGATTAGCATCTGTTGTCTTTTGTTATAATTTCATATTTTTATGTTTTCAATACTTGTGGACTTTTCTTGAAGGAAGGTTATATTGTTTTAAGTTCATGTCTTGTAGCTTTTGAGACTTATTTTCTGAGCTCGTGTTTTAGCATTTGTACTTATAAATATTCAAAATTAGTATTAATCATGTACATTTTTTTTCCAGATGAACTTGGTGATTTTTCAGCTGAACTAAAGCTATCTCTTTTCCAGCTAGGGATTAGTCCTCAGATTGCAGCCTCCATTTTGATACAGGTTCCTTTTTTCTTCTCTTATCAAAATATTTAAGTTATTTTCATCTTATTGAGAGGATTATGTACTGAAATGTGGAAAACTTGTGAGCATGCTTCAAGTAATCCATCACACTTATTGTTCTTATGAAGAGTATTACAATAGTCTCATTTGATTGAATAAGTTTGTTACTTCATAAGCCAATTGAGAATGAACTTAGTACTCATAATATACTGATACTTGGGTGAAAATACTGAACTATATGTCATCAAGCTTAGATGTTTCTTGCTCTCTAATTTCAATTAACTGTCCATATTGAGCCTTTGACTTAGATAACTATTCCAATTTCATGATTGGCAATATTTAACTTTTTGAAATGTATCTGAGAAGTAAATTTTACATGTATGCTGACTCACTAGTACTATTTTTTTCCTTTGCTAGTTTTGCACCATTTTTCTACTTTTTTGTTGAAGGACGTTACAAGAAATGAATTTTTGTCATATGTCCAACCTCGTCTTTTATATTTTTTTAATACTTCGAGGGTTTAGTCCTTTTGTCAAAGTGAATTTAGTTCTTAATCATTAGACTTGTGCAAGTTCTTTTTTATATTTGTTATACGGTCATGATCATTTCTTATTCCAACTAATTGGGGTTGGCAATACCTCTTATACAATGGTGAATATAATTTCTAGAGATTCTCATTTTTTATTTATTTAATAGTTCAAACTCAATCTCTTGATTTGGGAACATTGCAGAAAGTTGTTACAAGAGTAAAAAAAAAAAAAAAAACTCTTTAGCTTATTTGGTCTTGTTCCTACACTCTTAGCTTTCTCCATTAAGAATTAGTTATTATTTGTGACAGGTTCTTTGCCATATTTTGCCATCGCCAGAGGCTACGAAAGGAAGGTTTAGATGGTCATGAGAAGATCAAAGGCTATATGTGTGTCTAGTTTTTGATCTCAAGCAGTGAGACTTATCTGATTCTGAAAATCACAGAATATTCTAGCATTGTGTGACACTGATAACTAAATGATTTTGTTACTGATGTTAGATGGTGGGCTTCACTGGGGTTTATGTGCTGGAGGCTATTATTGTTTCTTGCTCACTTCAGTATTCAATATATGCTGTGAGTCAGAGGTAGATAGATTTAGAGCTAAAATTGTTCCTTAACTTGTTAACCTATTTGCTTGGCTATTTGTGTAATCTTACGCTCTGTAAAGTAGGAAGTAAATGGAAAAAATCTCTATTTCTAAAGCTTCGCTAAAAAATCAAGTTTCATACTTTACTTTTTCTTGGGATGGTCATGGAGAAGAATTGTAATTGTAGAAACAATTAGTCAAACTCATATATTTTTTTAGGATTTATTCTACAAACAACTAATTAACTTCATATATTTATTAGGATATATTGTAAAACTATTTCAAGTAAATTCTATTTTTCTGTCTGAAACTTTAGGTGCTTGAAGGATTCAACCTTTAATGGCTTGCCATGTAATATTAACTTTGTAGGTGCAGACAATTAGAGTTTTCTGCTACATGATTTGAGCTTATCCAACTAAAATAATAGCATAATGATAATTAAGATGGAAATAGACTTGTTTGGCAGGCTATTATTTATTGGCTTTCAGGTGTAATTATTTTAGAGTGAAACAACATTATCCTTGCCTCATTATTAATCTCATCCCAACTATTTGTGGTTGATTTTATTAAATCTCCCTCCAATTATTCTTGTTGAATGTTCTATGTGGTGTTATATTTTATGTACTGTTTTATACAACTTCTAACCACTTTTACTTGTTTGCTTCTCTTCATTACAAATTCTTTTTCGTTATTTTATCTATCAGTCATATAACTGCATCTTCTACATTTTGTTATAAATGTCCAAATTACCAATTTTTTTTCCACTACCTTTCCTTGAATTGGTTTTAACCGAATTATCGCTCGCATATAATCATTCTCGTTTTAATTGCTTTCTTATTTTTGCCACACTTATTTGTGATTGATTCTTTTTCTTCCTAAGTATTTGGATCCACATAACATTGGCTCTCTAATTGAAATTTTATGAAATGTACCTTAAATCTCCATTAAATTCTTTTATCAAATTTGATTCTCATGACACTTTATCATTTAAACTAGCCACCTTTAAATTTTATGAACTTGTCGAAAATTTTGTTCTTTTTTTAATTAGTTTCAAGTTGTTTAATATTTATCTCATCTAGTTATATTTGATCTTCCAATAGTTCTTATTAATTTGATATCAACTAATAATACTTTTTATACCCTCAATCTTTACCATCCTAATCTTAAACTCTATAACATTTGAACTGAAGTTAAGCATTCAAACTTTTATTTATTTCAAAATACATCTTTTCTGTCTAAATTATAATGAACCTATACCATATGTAACTTGATCTTCTAATATTATTGAGTAATGATTATTAATATTTTTATATTCTAAACCTACATGTCATGCACTAAGCTTTTTATAACTTAAACCCTTTATTTTAAGCTACAATTTGTGAATGATTAAAACTTGTGATGTAGTATCCATGGGCAAGAGGATAGGATATCTAATTGGTGCATGTGATGAAAAAGGTGGTTTAGATTAAAATCTAGTGGGGAGGTTGAGTTGTGTTTTCAGCTTACTTCTTTCTATGAGACAACTAAGATAGATAAAGAAGATAACCCAAAAGAGAAAAAAACACACAAAAGATTTTAGTGGATTGACCTACCAACCTACATCCATTATAGGGGGAGGGTAGGGGGAGGAGAGATTTCATTAAGAAAAAGTGGAGAAGATTGCAAGTCTCTTATATGTTTTCTGCCTCCCTGTCTTAGTTTACAATTTGGCATTAGTTTGAGTTCATCTCTGTTTTTTTAGAGTAGTGGGTATATATAGGTGTTCGGCAAATTGGATGAGGTCCTAGAGTGATAACGATGTGGGAGGGAGAGTTGGATGTCTGCAAATGGGGCAAGAGTAGTGGGATGTATAACAAAATAGAAAGCAACTTGATTTCATGTGGCAAACATCAAATGATCAGCTCGCTGATGCACGATTGGTATTTCTAAGAGCCATGGGGATTTGTGGTAGGAAGTTGTTATAAAATTGATGGAATCTCTAGATTGTAGTTGTTGAAGTGCCTTGGCATCCTTTGAATTGTTGAGACATGTGACAATAGTTTTACAATATTAGCTAAATGTTGAATCAGACTCATAGGAAGGCGCAGGACTTGAAGGAAGGCCCATGTCCAAATGGTTGATGATCTCAGTATGAAGACTTAGACAAAAGATAGGATGGATCAACAAATTCTCAATTTGACTAACATCTCTTCTTTGATCGGTCCTAGTAATTTGGGTGGATCACGGGTGATGATTATTTGAACATTTATTTGGTAATGATTAGAGGTCCAAATGATCCAATTAGATGCACTTATGATCTTGATCGACTGGATGATCGTGATGTAGTGTAATAACTATTCTTTTAATTTGTTTATTTATATCACAAGATGCACCACCTCTTAAAATTATGCCATCTAAAAATAGTACATAAAAAGTATCATGCTTTGGTTGTGATTTCTAATCAATAATCATCTCTATAACTAATATAAAATGATACAAATTCTAATGTGATTGGATTAACAAATTTTAATGCTCATTACTTAATCATTTTCTTTGCACACAAACTTTCTTCTTAATATCCACAATTAATGTTTGTGACACATTTGTAAGATTAATAAAATTCATATAATGATTTCTTAACATACCATTCTTCCCCAAGTCCGGATGCAAAAGTGGAGGTTGTTAGTATTCGTAAGAAAATTTGTAAATAATCATGACATGAATCCTTTAAATCATCAAATTGTATATTTACGCTATATATCTGAATAAAAATGTCTTAAATATTGCAATGTTAAATAGTTCCACATTTTGACTATCAAAGAAGTTAGTCCATGAAATAATTGGTTAGGATCTTGAATATGTACTCTTACGTAAATTAATGGAATTAATAGATATTATGGTTCATAGAAGATAAATATTTTATGTGTTCAAGAAACTAAATGGGTTGAAAGGAGATTGATAGTTTAGGTTTTAAACTAGTATTAAAATCGAACTGAAATTAGGTGTGATTATAGATAAAGTTTGAAGGATAATGTTATTAATAATAGATATAATTATTTTAAAGATTATCATATTAAAGATATCAAAATAAATATTATTTGGAGGTAAGAAAAATTTAATGAATAATTAATACAAATAATCCTAAGAAAAAGTATTTATTAAAGATTTATTGTAGAGTAAGAAGATTTTAAAAGTATTCATTGGTTTAGTTAAAAAGTAAGACTATATTATTCGCTTACGATTAGAATATAATACTTTTTGAAAAAAAAGATGAACATATTATTACTTATAAAATGGATCTAAAAAACACGATTGATTATTTTGAAAGAAAATAGATCGCTTAAATCAGAAAAGATCAAAATACCAAGTGAAATTTTAAGAAACATCGAATTATTAGTTTTAGATTTTAAGATGAAAGGTAAGAGAAAAATAAACTAAATTATTATCCTGGATTAGATACACTTAAAAGAACACAATAAAAATATTTTTAAGAAAGCTACAAAGATATAATTTTGTTCATAAAGATCTAACGTTATGTAAAAAATATCGTAAATTAAAGTTCTAAAGATGTGCTTGGAGAATCAAAGGAAAAATTTTTAAAGAATAATGGTGGAGTGAGTGCAAAGAAAAGATAAAAAATAAGATTGTTATAAAACTTGGTTTAGATGTAAAATTGAGAGAAAGATATAAAGTAGAGATTCTAAGAAAGCAATATATGTTTAAAAAATTTACTTTAGTGATAGATAGATTTACAAAAGAAGAAGATAAAAGTTAAGCAAAGAGATAGGAGAAGTAAAGACATATCAAGTGCAGATAAGGATGAAAATAATAAAGCTTTCTTAAAAAAGATATTGAAAATAGGTGGATGAGATATTTTGATAAACTTTTCAAGGGATCCGAAGTAATTGATTTTAAACTCAAACAATAATAGAATTTCATTTCTATCGTATTAGTAAATGGTTAGTGAAGCTTTAAAGAAAATGAAATGTGGAAAAGTCAGAGACGGATAATATTCCAATAGATGTGTGTGGAAATGTTTAGATCAAGGAATTTTATTTTTACAAATCTTTTAATATTATTTTAAAGACTAAAAAGACGCCGATGAGTGGAGAAAGAGTCATTGGTTCCTATATTTAAGAATAGGTGATGCACAAGAGTGTGCAAATTATAGAGGAATTAAGTTAATGTGCCATACATTAAAATTATGGGAGAGTAATGAGCATAGTTACATGTGATGTTGTGAAGTTTCGACAATCAGGTTTCATGCCAACGATCTACTATGGATGCTATACATTTGTTAAGAGGGTTGATAGAGAAGCATAGAGTAAGAATGATCTACATATGATATTTATTGATTTAGAGAAAGTTATGATAAAGTCTCAAGAGATGTTCTTTGGAGTTCAACAAAAAAAGAGTTAATATTGGTTATATTGAAGTCATTAAGGATATGTATACTAGAGTCGTTACTTGTGTCCAAACACAAGGAGGATTGACAAAATATTTTCCTATTTGTTGGATTACATCAAGGATCAACATTAAGCCCTTATCTTTTTTACTTTAGTTATGGATGTTCTTAGAGGCATTTACAAGAAGATGTACCTTGGTGTATGCTTTTGGATGACATTCTTCTTGTTGATAAGATTAGAGGAGTCCAACAAACTTGAATTATGGAGGTGACCTTTAGAAAGAGAGCTGGACGAAAAGTCCAAATGATGGTGAAATAGATGGAGATGTTATTAGTAGAATTCAAGTTGGATGGTTGAAGTGGAGGAATGCATCGGCCTATTATGTGATAGAAAAGTTCCACTTAAACTTAAGGAAAATTTTATAAGATGTAAGACCTGCAATTATGGTGAATGTCAATAAAAGAGAAGCATAAGACTAAGTTAAGTGTGAGATGAGGATGCTTAGGTGGATGAGTGGCTTTACTCTTAAAGATAGAATGAGTATGTTGGGAAAAGTTGGAGATGGTAGAGATTAGAGAGTCGCCAGATGGTTTGGCCATAAAGCTGGCCGTCAGATCCGATTAGGAGAGTAGATGCATTAGATTTGCTTAAGAAAGGTGAGGTAGACCTAAAAAAGACTTGGTTAAGATGAAATAATGATCTTAGTATACTTGAATTAGATGAAATTTGACACATTAGACACAATGGAGAGGATTCATGTAATACCTAGTGGGATTAAGGCTTGTTGTTGTTGTTGTTGTTGTAATGATTTCTTCATTGCTCTATAGTTTTTCATTTAATTGTCTTAGGAGAAAAATCACCTCCATAAAAGGTTTGCTAGGCATTAAACCAAGTTGATTTTTGGTTGTCTTAATATTTCTACCCCTTTGTTCCAAATCATGATTCGAGGAACTCATTTTAATGAATTTAAAACTTGTAAATGTGTCCTAATATCTCTACCCTTTAATTCCAAATCATGATTGGAGGAACTTATTTTAATGGATTTAAATTTTATAGGCTATTGATCAACCATGCTTTTGTATGCATTATGTTGACTTGTAGATGCTAGAAATAAAGTAGGATATTAAGTTTAACTTGAATGTTAAAAGCAGCAAATCCGCATTTCCTTTTGAAACATTTAGCTTCAGAAGTGGCCTAGTTCATTCTTTTAAAGCTCTTATAATTGTTTTGCGGTGGATTTAGTACTTAGTAATGATTCAATTATGCCTTGTATATTACTACGAATGAGAATTTACTGTATATAAATTTAGTTCTATTGTCGGAAGCTCTGCTAGCTGAGAGTTATTTTCTGATGACAGGTTAAAGCACGTTATGATCACAAGCTTCTTGTTGGTTATTGGTGCAATGTCCATGACATGGATTTCTGACACTATCTCAGAGTCTGGTTTTGGTATTTTATCTTAATTTTTTTTTGAAAAATTTCATCATTAATTCTACTTATATATCTTTCTTGTCCTTATCAAAGGCATATCTTTCCTTGCTATGGGATTCCTTCATCTAGCATCACATTGGTTGAATGAATATTTCTTGTATATTTGATACATTTATTCACATTCTAGGTCATGGCTCTTCTTTGATAATCTGCTGGGATACTAACTGGCTATACGGAGACACTGTTCAAGATGTTGTCTCATTTTTCAGGTTTGTTCACTGTAATAAGGCCTTATTCCATTACATTAGTTTTAAAATTTTTCTTCTTTCTTCACAGAGTGAGCATTATAATGCTAGTAAAAGCAATACATTCCAATTAATACATGCTACATCTGAAAATAACATTTCTCTTTATCAGTTAATTCTACATGTGCATTCCCATAAATAACCTATTCATATTTTCTTTATGCTGAAAAAATATAAGAGAAGAATAGTAGAATACTACATCTTTCTTATTCCAAATGATAGAAGATGTACAATATTTATAGCCTAAGTTGTGAGTTTAGAACAGAAAACAATCATGATATAATTATCCCAATAAATAGAGAAATAAGTAGGAATGAAGTTAACATAATTTTTTGTAGTAAATTGGGGATTGAATCTAGCAAATATTCTTATTTCTTACAGACTAGTGAACGATACATAACATATGGGCAAGCATAGGAGAGCTGGTAGAAGTGTGGGTTGCAGTCTTAATTACATCACAACTCATAATGTAGGCAAAGATGCAGGCATGAGCTGGTGAGAGTAGCAGTTGAGTTGCCTGTGAGCTGACAATAGGTGGCTGTTGTGAGTGGGTAAAGTGGGTTGCGATCGTGATTGTAGGCTAGATTTGATTCAAATTTGTTGCGATGCTGGAATTGACGAGTTGATTCCATGAATTTTACAGTCCCCCTTAATTTTATAGTATAAAGTTATAATTTGTAATTTAGAAGTAAGGTGTAAAATTGTGATTGATTAATAGCTTTAGTAAGGACGTATGCAATTTGAAATTTTGTGCAATATAATTAATTTGAATGATTTCTTGTTCAATTTTCTCCTTTATAAAATATCTTAACATGCTTAGTTTTATCTCGATAGATATGATTCTTAGCAATGTTAATAGTTGGATTGTCAGACCTCGTCAGCATATGTTATGTATGGAATTTGTAAGTAGTTGAGGTGATGCTTATGCCAAATACCTTCACAAATTTCATGGGTCGTGATCCTGAATTCAACTTTAACACTGCTTTGAGCTACAATAAATTATTTTTTGCCTCTCCATATAACTACAATTTTCTATCTTAATGAGCATCAATTAGATGTGGAATTACGATCTGTTATAAATCTAACACAATTAGTTGTAGTGAAGATTTTTATACTTGTGTTCATCCGCTTTTTGAAGAAAAACTTATTTAGATGCTTTTTTATGATATCTTGTATCTTTATATAATATCAAGGTACTTTTTTGTAGGGTTATTCATAAATCGACTAACAACACTAACTTAAAAAAACAAATATGAGGTCTGATGTGAGAAAGGTTGATAAGTTTAATTTTCTTTGTTCTAAATTTTGTTTAATGGATTCATTAGTGTATTTGTGGGTGTACATCCAAGCATATCAGTCCTTTAATAAGTCAAAGATATAGTTTTGTTCTTGCTTCATCACGCTATATCCATAACCAAGGTCCTTGGTTTCAAATTCCTTTTCTAGGACAGGTTTTTGGTTACTCATCTTTTCTTTATGATTTCTTGTCAATATATCATTAACATATATATTAATGTTAAAAATTTCATCTTCAGATTATTTTTTGCTAGGTAAGGTGTGGTCAGCTTGCCTATTCATACTTTTTAATCACAATAGTTAATTTGTCAAACCAAACTCTTGGTAATTGTTATAAGCCATATTAAAATTTTTCAAGTTGCAGACTTTGTTTGTATTTCTCTCTCTCAAATATTAGACGAACTATCATATAGTATTATCTTCTAAATCCTCATTTAGAAAGTCATTTTTTGCTTCTAGTTGATAGAGCTTCCAATCTTAATTAACAACATGAAAAAAATTATCTTAATAGTGTTCATCTTAGCAATGATTGTAGTTGTTTTTTTGGTAATCAACTCCGTAGAATTGAGTGAAGTATTTTGCAACTAGTCTTGCTTAATAACTATCAACTCTTCCATTAGCTTTGTATTTCACGTTTTCAATTTGCATCCAATAGGTTTCTTTTTGGGAAGATTTTGAAATATTCCATGTTCATTTATTTCAAAAGCTTGAAATTTTTTTATGATCTGCATTTTTTTATTCAGGTATTTTTAAGGTTTTTAAATATTGTTTGTAATTTTATGCTCAAAAGACTTATAGTAAATGCATCAAACTTAGTAGATAGTTTGTTATAGGAATTATAATGACTAATAAAGTGATTAGAGGAAGTTCTTATGTTCTTCCTGAGAGTAATAAAATAAATGTTTATATCATTCTCAGAATCAATAATATATTTTCTTGTGTAACTATGTTCAGATCTGGATCAAACATTGGGTAAGAGAAATGTTTTGTTCTGCTTCATCGATTAGATTTTTATGTTATCTAGAATAGACAATTACTTTGTACCTTGCTCGTACATGTGATATTCGAAGCTTTTGGAGAATTAAAGAGATTGAGAGTGAGATTATTTGACTGGGTTTAGAAGAGGTGTAGGTTGAGATACTAGTAAAGTGAGATTGATATTTTTGAAATGTCATATTCATAGAGTGAGATTGGTATTATTGAAAGCTCATATTCATAGAGTGAAATGATGTTGTAATGAATGTCAGTTTTGGGAAAGGATGATGGATTTTGAAAAGATACATTTATTGTAGTTACGAGGTGAATAGCTTTTGTATTCTTGTTGCTGATGAGAGTGCCTAATATAAATATATATTTTATGACTTTTGGGTCTAATTTTGCTTTCTTGATGAAAAAGAATATGCACAAAGGTAGAGCAACCAAACACTTTGAGAGGAATGGTGGAGATGCGTCTACTTCTGGGATAGGATTAAGTACGAGTTTGGCATGGAGTTTTTAATTTTAAAATTCTTGATAGCATGAATATGTATTAGTAAGGATAGCCTCCTCTCAATAATGTTTAGAGATATTGTTAGCGAATATAATTGATCCAAAATGTGTATTTTTTATATTATCCTATGTTATTGATAGTATGGATGCAAGAATTTAGGTAAATAATTTCTTATTTAAGGGCATATTCACCAAAGATGGAGAGAAAATAGTTATTTTTCATCGTTAGTTTTAATGACTTGAATTGTGATTTTGAATTTGTTTCTATAAAAGAATGAAATTTTTGAAAACTAGATATAATTTTAAATTTGTCTTTCATTATAAAGCTTCAAGTAGTTCTATTTTGATTATCATCAGAGGATATAAATCACATGGCATTTGAGATATTTTTCATTCGAGATGTTCCCCAAATGTCATTATGGATGATTGCAAAAAGGTAGAGACTTTATAAGGATGATTTCAGCTTGCATTTCTAGGTGTTTAGATAATTGGCAAGTTTCACACTGAAATGCTTCATGATTTTTATTGACGAAAAGAAAGGGAATAGTTTTTTAATATCCAAGAAAATTGGATGCGAAAGCAAAAGTGTCACAACATTATTATGCCTTCATTAAAGGAAAATACATATTGAGGTTGTTTTCCTTGACTTTCAGAATTTGATCTTTGATGTTGAGGGTTTTATTTTGAAATAGATAATTGACAATTTGGTAAAATATTTTTTAAATACCAAAGTTGCATGGAATCTTGATTCATTGTAGGAGGTGACACGAAGGAGCTTCTTGCTATTGATATTTTGTGTTTAATCCTGGTTATCATTTAATTAAACTTTAGAGGAGTTATGAAGAAGAATAAAAAGCCCAAGAGAAAGTGAAAGTCAGAAGTTAAAGAGCGATGAACGATAGAGAAGGATGATTTTGATATAATATTAAAAAATAGGACAAGAATGCTATATTTTTTCTATTCTAATAGGTAAAAGAGGTACAATATTTATGGCCTTAGTTGTGAGTCTAGAATAGAAAAAAAATTAGACTATGATTAGGTTAAAGGGGAAAAGTATGATTGAAATTAATCTAATTATTTATGATAAATTAGGGTGCAGAAAATAACCCATTTCCTTATAAGTTGGTGGTGAACGCATGGCAAGGCAACATAATATGTTGGTGGAGGAGAGCTAGTGGCTGTGGTTGGGGCCTTGATTGTAGAAAAACAGATGACAAGGTGGAGGAGAGTTGGTGGCGGTGAGGTGTGGCCTTAATTGTAGGAGCTGGTAGGCAGTAATGAAGGTGGAGATGCAAGCATGAGCTTGTGGTAGTTTGCTGGCTATAGGTGAGCTTACAGTCAAGCCAACTGGTGGCTGGCATGAGTTGCCTAGAGTGGGCCGTTGCCTTGATTGTAGGAGCTGGATTTGAGGCGGATTTATTCCTGATGTTGGAATTGAGGGGTTGATTCCAAGAATTCTACACTTCTTTTATTTCCTCAAATGCTTAACCATTCTCATTCCTAATTCAGGTATTACTCGATGACTCTAAACTTGTTAAACATTTCAAACTTAAAGGAAGTCGGAATTGAAAAGATATCTCATGCGGAATATAAGCATGCATTAAGTGAATTCAAGGTGGGATAGATATTTGAACTGCAGGAGCTTCTAAAGGAGGCACATTAGTGCTAGAAGTGCATGAAGCTCAACCTTATGAAGTGAATTTTGGGTCAATTGATATTGCATTATTGCAATACTAATGATAAAAACAATTATAATATTTAATTTCACATTAATTTTCTGCTAGGAGGGGCTAAATTGAAATGAAATTTGCAATAAATATTCTAGAAGTAATTTGGAAATGACTTATCTGCTTAATTATTGTGTATCACGAGACTTGCTTATACATTGGTAATGACTACAAAGCCTGATGCAAGATAATCACGATCATCACATTATTTGTTTTATTAAGTTTTAAGCATGTGCTCATGTACTTTTAACTGGTTTTAAAATATTTTTTTACATGTAGTAAGAACATATTATTGAGTTTATTTTCTTTCTTGAAAAGTTTAATGCATTTTAAGAATGTATTATAAGTGCTAGTCATTATAAGAAGCTTTAGGATTGATTTAAGATTTCTTGTGTAAGGAAAAGCAATCAATGAAAAATAATGTCTATTTGGATGAAAGATTCATTTAACTTTTTTTTTGTCTTCCCAAAATTTGCTTTGGAAGAGTTATTTTTGGGAAATCTTAATATAGAAATTGTAGTTAGAAACTAGCTTTCATAAAATTTTAATAACATAAGCATCAAAGCCTCATATGTCCCAAATGAATCCAAATAATCTTTTATTAGGGCACTAGATTAGTGGATTAGTCAAACGAGCTATTGAGGCCTTCTTTCTTGTATCTCATTGTTCTCCCTCATTCAATCCTTTGCTCTTCAGTTCTTGTAGTTTCCAACTTCTTTTACTTAGCTTTCCATGTGGTCTCCTGGTCTCTTTTTTGAGCTTGATTATATACCTGAGGATGACATTGAGCCTACTTTAGAGATTGAACAAGAGACTTTGTCAAAATTCAATGATACATTTGTGTTTAAGGAATCTTTTGCCACTACACTGCCATTGTTATTCCACAACATGTATAAATGAAAATACAATTAAAAGGTAAATAAATCATGCATATAGTTTAAAGACAGAAGGGAAGTGATAAATAAGCACTATATTTCCTTTAGCAATTTTCAATAATAAAAACTCGAGAATAATATATAATAATATTTGAAAAAAAATCATAATTTATTTGTTATATTTAATTATATTTACACTTTTAAGGTGTTTTTTAAGTACTCATAATCCTAGGCCAAAGATTGGAATAAGATCATGTAAGAAGATACTAATCATTTCAATCAGAGGGATAGTTTTGGGAGATTAATGAATATTTAGATGCCTCTAAACAAAACAAAAAATATAGAGAGGATAGCTACAATATAAGAAAAACGTATCATGTAGAAAAGTGCATTTATCTATTTCATCACAAAGGAGAGAATGATGAGGAAAAACATATAATAAACTCAATTTAAAGGCTAAAACCTTGCAATCTTGTGCATTAACTATAATATATAACATTATTCCTCTTCCAAAAACAACAAAGACAGCTTTACAATCATTTATAAGTCCTACTGACAAATTATCATATAACACTTGTGCATTGTTGGCTAAAACTTTAATGTGAAGGAGGATAAAGAATTTTTATTTCATACAAATTAGCCATACATGGAATTAAATAATTCATGCCTAGCTCTTATGAGAGAGTTGTGTTTGAAGTTAAACTTTCAAAATAAAGATTATATTCCAAGTAAAGCACTACCTAATGATTTTATCCTCATTTTGTGAGGACTTCAGATTTGGTTCCAAGTTTTCATAGGCGTGAAAACTTATGGTTTATTTTACCTCTTAGCGATAAGAGAGAACTTTCGATTGAGGCTAATTATTATGCGATGAGAGCTTAGCATATGGCTCTAAGAATTTAAATTTTAATATTTAAAATTCCAAGCAGATGATGGGGGGAATGATGATGTACCCAATAAATATCCCATAGTTTCAACATCTTGAGTTGTTCTGATCCCTTGTCTACTTTATCAGAGAAGATATTCAACTCAATTTAATTAATTCTTTCTTATTAACAACCAAGTGTTGTTTCTTCTAAGGGGATTTTATAGACTTGGGGTGGATGTTTGTCTATATAGATAATTTTAAATCAACATTAGCTAATATAGCTTTATGCCCTATCAAATATATCATATGATTCATAACTCAAGTGCTTGGATCTTTGGAGAACACACGGATTATGATCGTGATCATGATATAATGGTGCCATTAATGAACAACCTACCTAATTAGAGAGCTCTAATCACAACCACTTCTATCGTGTTATTTTATGACAAAATCACTCAGAAAGAGGACACATACTATGTTCTTACTTGTATGAGATCATTTGAGAGTGAATATAGTGACACACTCGACGTGATATTGATTTTTTTATGAGTTATAATTTTTCTCAAAATTGCCACCCTCTACAAATGGCCATGGAAGGTGGTTGAGTTATTACTTTAAGCATTAGTGTGGTGAATTTATTCAAATATTTTATATTTGATAATTTATCAAATTTTAATTTTAGGTTGAAATTTAAGTCCATTATTATTTGATTTAGAATTTAAGGATATTTTGATGATAATATCTACTATGCTTGAAAATTTTAATTTATATGGTTATCATTAGGGTATGATAATTTGCGTCGCTTATATTTGTAACTTGAGGGGTTTATTTTGAATGTGAACTTCTTTGGTTGAGATTTTCTTCAACAAGACCACCATCGTGATGTGTTGATAATTTCATTTTGCCACTTTAGGCCTTCTCAACTCAGAGGATTGCTGCAGATTGATTGAAAATTGTTGATTTCTAATGAATTGGATCTATCATTTGTGTATATTATGTGTATGATTCATCTTGCTATAAACCTTTTAACTCTATATAGATGATCAAGTCTATGATTGTGATTGTTCATTGTCTTGAGAATTGAGAGTTTACATTTAATATGAAATTTCTTCCTAAAAGGTCTTGAATGCTATATTTAAATGTGGAGATTGAATTTTTTTTTCTTTGTGAAAAATACACTTTGTTTTCAACCATTATTATTATTTTAGTTCTTATGAGCATTCGATCAAACTGGTTAAGTAGAACTTATGATCTTATTATATAGGTCAGGTGGGCTGCTTGTACATGACATAATTGGTTGGAATTTAATTTAAAAAAGAGAATATACTTTTTTGAAATATTTATGAATTTTTTTAACATAATTGAAATTCTTGAGGCCAAACTGAAGTTACATTTCATTTTTAATCCACATTTCATTCTCAAACATTATATTTGAGCATTTTAGCATATTGTCAAAGTACATGTGAACATTTCATTTTTTTATGATTTTTGTGCAATTTGAAAGATTTGCATGCTATGCAAGGTAAGATAATTTGAGTCAATTTCATTTTTAGTTTGCACATCATTCTTAGATGTCAATTCAAACAATTAGGATATTCAATCAAGCACATATTTTAAGTTCATTTTATGTTTGTTTGTATAGCACTTTGAAACTTTATGATCAAACATTTATCACTTCGATTAGGGCTGGTGTTGATATTTTCTTTTGGTGATGTGCATGCATCTTAGTGCACTTGCACAACACACTTGTAGATGTCTTTGCATGATCTAGTTATATGATATTCAATGCATTTGCATGATGCAATTGTACACTTTTTAGGGTATTTTGGAAGAATTATTTCGTGATGTGTGGGCATGACCTGAAAATGTTTGTTTCTTTATTTGCGTGTTTTATTTTTGGGAGATGTGCAAATATTTTATATTGTGAAATTGAAATAGTCTTCTATTTGCTCATATGTGAATGTATTGTGAATTTAGTGGTAAGAAGGTGATCGTACTTTTTATATTATGAATTCAAAGCATTTGTGCTTTGTTGCTTGCATTTAGTTCTTAGTTTTCTAAATTATAAATGTTCAATGAATAAATTTTGTTTGTGTTTACTGGTGAGCTATAGTGTCTCTTTATGTTTTGTGTTTTGTCTTTATTTGAAGATGACTTTAGTATATGGTAGGTTCTATTTGTGTTTATTGATAGGTTATCGAATCTTTTGTTGTCCAGTTCTATATTCATCTTCATTCTTATTTAAAAATTTGATTTTCAATTTTTAATTTAGTAGTTTTATATTTCCTTGTTCATTTTATCATGTTCACATTTAATAGACCAATCTAATCATGTTCTTTGCAACCTTGTCCATAGTAAATTTTGTAGACCACTAGCATCTTCCCACATTGGGGAATCATCGAGAGTGATGGGTCTGTGTACCGTGCTAAGAAAAGCGCTCATGATTGATATTGTGAGACATTACGATCATAAATTTTGAAACCTACCATGCCAAGAAAGGCAGACATGATATAATTGCAGAGAAGATTTATCATTGGATTTTTTTTTTCATTCTATTGGAATTATTTTTATATGAATGTTTTTGTTGTGCTAAGAAAAGGCACAGGGGATCACCCATTGCTTCACTAGTGTCACCTATGAGTCTCCCAACCACACTAAGAAAAAAATTCACGATTTCACTCATTATACCAAACACACTGCAATCAAGATTTTGTGAGCTTTTGAGGGAGAACATTTTATATCTTCGCACACAAAATGATTTTCATAGTGACAATGAGTTGAAAATGCACACTTGTCATTCTTTTTTTTTTTTTCTTTTTTGAATTTTTGTTTATTATATTTTTTGAACTCTTTTTTTATATAGAGAAAGAGATAGGAAGGGAAAGTAAATGGGAGAAAGAGAAGGGGAGCTTTCTCTTTGTTTAGAGAGAGAAAGGGAGTTAAGTGGAGGGTGTGAGAGATTTCACTCTCCCTTTTTGTTTAGAGAGAGAAAGAGGGTGTATAGGGAGAATATTTTCTTCTATTTAGAGAGAGACAAAAAGAGTGAGATTGAGAGGGATTTGGTGGATAGGAAGGGAGAAAGATTGAGAAGGGTTAGAGAAAGCTCTCTGTTTTGAAAAAGAACCAAATAGAGAAATAAAAGAGGAAGGTGAGGTATAGAGTAATGGGGGTGGCTGGAGGATGTTGTTGGCGAGGTGGGTGTTGGTGGTCATCGGTGTTTGGTTGGCAAGGTCAATGGGGAGGAGGAGTTGCGGCTTGGGTGAGGGAGTTGGAAGTGTGGAAATGAGGAAGAGGTGCTGGGTCTAGAGTTTGGTCTCATGAAGTGGGATGCGGGATTGGGATGTACCCTGAAGAGGGGGGAGTAACAGGCTTAAGGTGGCCCTAGGATTGCCAACAAGGATGAGGGACAAACCAATTAGTGGTGAACATGCTAGGGAGGTTGTAGGCTAGTTTGGGGTGGTCAACGCAGGCTCAGCTAAGTGAGGGGGAGGAGGTTGGGCCTCATTCATGAGGTAGAGGGGAGAAACGAGGAGATCAGAGAGGGAGAGGGCCTTGTGCATCTTCGATCAAAGGAAGGGAATGCTTTTGTTTTTGGGTAGAGGAGATGGCAGAGTTAGGGTTGTGGGGGTAACATGCTAGAGAGAAAAGGTGACCTGACTAGTTTTATCGGTGTGAAAGGTTTTGTGTTTCTTTAATTGGATAGGCCAAAGCATAAGTGCAAGTCATGTATAGTATGGAGCACCGAATGGACGGATAGGTGGGTGGTATTTTGCAGAGATTTGATTGATTTTTTAATGAATTTAAATTTAATATATATACATATATAATTAGGTAATAAAATTATTTCCCTTTTTGTGTTTGCTCTAGCTTGCACATTCTCCGTAATTCACATGTTAAATTTCATGCAATCACCTTGTTTGTGAACACATCAGCAAGCTAGGCAATATTGGTATTCTTCGAGCTATTTTGACATTTTGAATGATACATTTTGTTTTGTGTATGAAGGAACTATGGATAATTTGATAGCGATTGGAACACTTCAAACACAATTCACATGACGTATCCATCGAACATCGATTTGATTGGGTTTAGTTGAAATGATTGCGTAGGTTCTTTTTTTAGTAATTTGATTCTCATGACATATCAATAAAGCCTCTTTTGTGAAAAGATTAATGCTTAGATGGTTTTGATTGATTCCAATTGCAATTGAGATATTTCGATCCAAATTTACATGTAATTGCATATGACGGTTGTCATCCTCATCACATTTCGATTGAGTCAATTGAGAGATAAGCATAGATGTCAACACCATGTTACTTCATTTAGATAGTTTAACAAATACATATGCATTTGAGTTGAACTCAACAATTAAAACACTCATTTATTTTGTCTAATTTCAAACAAGATTTTTTTATTCATATAAGCAATTTAAATAAATTAATAAACTAAAGAAATAAGTTAGAAAATAAAAATAAAATGTCAATGAACATTGTGTCATAACTCATGCTATTGTGCTTTGTTGTGCCTTGTCATGCAAATAGTACAAGAGGTACACTATGCTATATTATAAGTGCTATAGCTTTAGTTGTTTTACACTATTGATGTGGATGATGACTGTCGACAACCTCCATGACCCTTAAATTGTAATGCATGCATACTTTTGGCCTTTTGGGTGTGCTTAAAGCTATGCATAAGCCAATTTTGCCTTTCCCATCACTGTCACCTTCCAATTCTTTGGAGATGAGTTTCTTTTAGTCTAATCAAATGATACATCACAGGCATAATTATCATCTTAATGGCAGGGTTGTAAATAAGTTGAGTAGAGCTGAGTACTGCATTGTTCATATTTATTTATTTATTTTCTTTTCAGGTTCAACTTGAACTTGAATATAATCTGAGTTTTAAATTCTTGTTCAAGCTTGTTCATCAATTTTCTTATCAAGTTTGAGAGCTCTAATCAAGCTTAACTAATTATATGTTTGATGTCTAAAATTTAAATATGTAGCTTAATTATTGAATATAAATGAATTTGTAGAGTTTAATAAAAATTAACATAATTATTAGTTTTATTTAAATTATATGGTGAAGTTTAAATATTGATATTTTCATCATATATATGCAACTAATAATATATATGATTTTAAAGTTTATGAATTATAAAAAATGATATAATAACATAAAATTAATCATTTAATTAACCATTAAACCATCATTGAATTAGCATTTTATTATATTTTTATTGAATTACTTATTAAACCATAAACGGGCATGTTCACAAACATAATTGTATAAGCAAGTGAATGTTCATGCTTGTTCATTTATTTGTTGAGCTTTTTAAAATTTTGTTCAAGCTTGTTCAATTATATAAAAAAACGAATACGAATGAGTATTATATGAACAAGTATTGAGCTCTTTAGTGAGTGCACTTGTTCGCTTATAGTCTTATTTTTCATATTATATTTTAAGCTTGATCCGTTTAATTTTACATTAATTTAATATTTCATAACATATTATTGTTCTTTTTCCTTTAAAAGTTTAATACATTTTAAGAATGTATTATGATTTCCAATCTATATAATGGCCTTTACTTTAGGATTTAGCTTAATTGATTGAATAAAATATTGAGCTATTATGGCCTTCTCTTTCATATCTCTTTTTCTCTCTCTCTTGTATCTCTCTCCCTCTTGGTTTTTCATCTTTCTCTCATCCTTCTCCTATTAACTGCCATAGCATAATTACGTGTTGAAAGTTAAATAGGGAGATTGTATGGTGCCAGTTGTAATTTTTTTTTTTTTTTTTGCTAATCTATTTTTAATGAAAACAAATAGTGTAACAATCACAGGAATTTAGGAGCAGGCTGAAAGTTAAACTTAGTTAGCTGTGTGACCTTACAAATTTGATGTTTCCAAGTTTTAGATTTGTCCCTTTAACACAACACACTGGAGGGATTGTATGTTATTTCTGCTTTTTTGACTTTGTTTTCTCTTTATATTAAATTGATGATTTCTTTGTTCCAGGCAACACAGTAAGCTTTTGGCCCTACTTAGTTGCAGTGATTGGAATATTCACTGTTGTGACAATGTGGGCCGTGCTAATTACTGAAGGTTGTAGGAAGATCAAGTTGAAATACTATGCTTTTAAATTAGCTTCTGCATCAAGGTAGTATCTTTGCAAGAAGCCTGTGCTAGTTATTTTTTGCTAATGTTTGCAGCTAAGAGTAAATTTGAGTGCAAAATTTTATCATGTTTTCCAATACCATGAATTCTAAAAAATTAGCCATGTAATATTTGCTTGAATTCATTCCATGTTTCTGTGTTATTAAATTATAGTGATTAACTTCTAATTTTAAGGATAATTCTTCATAAAGGCATGGAGAAATCTTGCTTTCATATGTAGAATTATTTCTTCTTCTAGTTTCTTCCCAATTACTAGTGTTAAACGTGTTCATTGAATTTAACTCAATAGTATGCAGTTCCTTTCTCATATTGCAATTTCCAACACCACATTTGGTATCCTGTCAGTTAATATATATTTTTATTAATAATTTTGGGAGGGGGAATGGTAGACTCAAGAAGGCCAATTTCATAAGATTGGCTAGTTCTATATTTCACTTGTGAATTTAGTTTTTACCTTTTTTTTGGCCCACCTACGTCTATAAAGTGGGATTTTATTATGGTGTTGGGGGATTCAAATCTAAGATGTTGACAACAACTTCTAAAGCCCTTACCACCTGAACTAATTAGCACCCACTAGTTTTACCCCTTTTAAAATACATCTAAGCTAGGTTTTAGATTTTTTTTAATATTCATTAACATATGCTTCCATTATTCAATACAATATTTTTAAAGATGAGTTTGGGGAATCTTATCTAGAATAATATAGAGTGTCTTGTATACCTACCTTGGATCATTACTATGATGTTGCGTAGGTGAACACCTTGCCTTTAGGAGCTAAAGATTGTGGGTATTTTGACTTAATTAGAGAGTGAGTTCAAAATGTTCAATTTTCAAATGATTAGTTAGTTTTATTATCAACTTCTTAGTGCTCGAGTATATCTAGGTAAGAACAATCCATAAGTCTCTTGTTATCAAAATTTATATACCTAATGGCATAATGATCACACACAGACATTTTAAAACTTCTAACATATATTACATTTGCATTTGCTTTTATTTTTATAAAATAATTTAATGACATATGACAATTGAATTTAGTAAATCTTGTTCTTTCATTTAAAATAATTGTAAAATACAAATCTGTACATATGTGGACATTCAAACATAATAATATGATTCACATTTTAACATTGATCTAAATATCATGAGCACTATATGGCTTTAATATATCATAGGACAACATGTCTAATAAGAAAAATTTAAAAATGTCTCTATATACATGAACCACTATTACACATATACCTATCAAGTAGCATTCTTTGTCGATTACATTTTATTGTAGTTAGAGTCATGACAATAATTCTATCATAATATTTACTATAACCTTCAACAGGATGAATATAACTTAAAGCATAACATATTATTTATGTTAGGGTGACATCATTTGAAGCTCATGTATGACACTTTAATTGCAATAATGTTTTCCAAATATATGACATCACTGGAGTGATGGAAGCAATACATTCAATGCATTTCTGCAAGTGTTCCCAGCTGGTAAAATAGAGGGGCATCTCTATCTTTCAATATACATGAATAAGTATTCATATGCATTGTCCTTTTACACTCATGCCAACATGCATTTGGTATGTTTGTAAGGTAAGTTGAATGATGCATTATAGAGGAAGCATTTGAACCATAGATATGGAACCCTGTGATTGATAGCAATATGGGGAATTAGTGCAATGAGAAGAGATAAATCTTCGTAAAATTATTTACAATAATTGTCTCATAGAGACAACATTTCATGTTTAATCATAAATAAATCAATTGAATCCATCAAATTTGAAGAAGAGAATATTACTCATTCAAAAATAAGATTATCTACTTTTGCATGTGCCAACACTAATCGAGTATGTTCTCCACTCTTTATGTTTCAATCCTTAGAAATCATTAACAATGCTAAGTGTAAGACATGTACAGGCTAATATCAAACGTGCCTATTTGTGATTTCGTGCTGATTTTGGTAGACATGGAAGAAAGCGAAAGAAGAAAGTTAGGCTAGTGTTTACCTTGTTTTTACCAAGGAGTAAATAGACTAATATTCCTCACCCTGATTTTAAAATAAATGTCTAAAATGATTAGGTGTTCCCATTTCACCATTGGACTTTTTTTAAGTGTTTAGTTTAGTCCCTTAAGTCACTAAGAGTGCGTTTGGTGGTGGTGGTGGTGGTGGTGCACCGCATCGCAGTGCCGTTTGAGGCACAACGTTTCGTCTGCGTTTTGAAGAATTTGCAGTTATAAAGTTGTGTTTTTCAATCTAACTTGGCTCTCTGCATTGATGACCTGAAAGCTGCGGTTTAATTTTTTGAAAATATAAAAAATTTGCATGCCCCACTATAGCTTCCTAAATTGCAGATTCTTCTGCAGGACATTCATCATTATTTTTTCAGACAGCTGCAATCGTCCCAAACAGACCCTAAATAGGAATCAATTTGGTCATATTGCCAAGTTGTTATTTTTGGACGAAACTTGATGGAGAAATTTTTCATGTGAGCATTTTGAATTTTTTATGATCAATCCCATTAATTTAAGCTGATATTAAGTTGTAAAATTATCCCTGAAAGTCTAGATGGCATCATGGAATGCTTCCCCCAACACATGTCCAAAGAAGTTACAAGTTGACGATATGGCCAAATTAATTTATGTTTGGTGAATTGAGATACTAAATTTAATATTTTTAAAAGTCCAGGACTAAGTAGACATACTAAAAAGTCTAGGTATCTAATTGCTTAGGAAAAATATTTGAAATCTGTACTGGCCTATGATGTTAGGGAGTTAGTTCTTCATGAGGCATATTGATTTTATGCAACTAGATTTTCCCTAAACTTATTTTAGGGTTTATTAAGATTTGGTTTCTACTTCCTATGGATGCGAGCATCCATAGTTAATTACTCCTCTTATTGAAGTAGGAGAGCACCGTTGATTAAGGTTGGAAGTAGATACTAATCTTTGGTATGAATCAATGCTTAGTGTTTGTGGTGTGGATGATTATCTAGGGTAAAGGAGAATAATTTCAATCAAGTTCTCATGGTTCTATCATCTTGAGACTACTGCTATTTCAACCTACCAACATTAGAGAGCTATTAGCCATAATTTACAGGGAACTTGATTAGCAACTATGATTTGCCTCATCCTAAGAATCCTGAAGAGATTAGGGTTGTTGTGCATGTATTTGTTGAATTATTTAAGCTAAACTTGGCTTGTACATTTGCCTAATTATTTAGTCTTATGATTTAGTTTTTTAGGCAAAGTGATTGAGAATTTTGTGAGTTAGGTAGAGTTTGCATCCATTAGAATGATGTGTGTTTATATGCGTGAAGTCTACCTTGTGGACACATATTGGGTTTGCATCTATTGGAATGCCCTGCATTATAAGAGTGAAGTCTTTCTTGCAAACATATATTGGACTTGCATCCTTTGGAAAGTTGAAGTTTAAGTGTAATGTTTGTTTTACAAACATGAATTGGGCTTACATTCATTGAAAGTGTGGAGTTTGTTTTGCAAATATAAATTAGATTTATATCTTTTTAGAGATTTTTCCATAAATATATAAATTCATTTTGTTGGTGCAAATTGGGATTATGTCTGTTGGAACTTGGAAAGCCAATATTGCAAGTGAAGTTTGGTCTTACAGACATGATTAGACTTATGTCTATTAGAAGGCTAACGTTCAGTATGAAATCCATTTTACAGACATAAGTTGGACTTAAATCCATTGGAATGCCAATTATTAAGAAAGTCTGCTTTACAAATAGTGAATGGGCTTATATCCATTGGAAAGCTAAACATTAAGTGTAGTTAGTTTTACGAACGTATGTTGGACTTACATCCCTTTAGAATGCCAAATATCAAATGGTTTAATCTCATTTTATAATAGAGATGGATATTTGATTTCAATCTCATTTTATGTTTGAGATGAACTTTTGATTTCATTTCATTTTTTATGTTTTAGATGAACCTTTACTTTTATGTTTGAGATGAATTTTTTGATTCAATCTCCTAAGTTGGAAAAATTGATTTTTATATTTTGTTACATTGTCTTTAATACAGGATTATTGGATTTCATTCAAGCCTTCAATACATGATTATTGACTTTTATCCAAGCCTTAAACACGTGATGATTGATCAACCAAGTGATTGTAATTATGTTTTGATTTTCTTAGCTAGGCATTTTACCTCATAAAATTAGATTTATGTATTTTTTGAGGATTTTTATTAATTCGTCTGTAAGCGATCTGATCTTGAATTTTCCAACATGATTTAATCTATCAAATGTATTAATGACTTAGGTTAGATTGTTCATATATGGTTTTAATTGAATTATAGTTGATTATGTTCAATAATTTAGAATTTGATGATTTTTTCTTGATTTTTATTCAAAATTTTCAAGTACAAATTTTCTCGTAAAATTTTAGCTGCATAACAGCTTAGCAGTATTATGTTTGTGAAATTTAGTGCGATTGTGCACTCTTCTCTCTTGCTCCATACCTAAAATTGATGAGGTTTTTTTTGTCTCTTGCTAGACTTAAGATCGATAGCAAAGGTCTTCAAATTCTATCCCGATGGACCCAAGATCAACAAACGTGGGTCTTATTATTTTAAAACCTGCATTTTATTTGATTTTGAAATGTTTAAAATTTATGCAATTTTACAAAATTTTGGCAGCATGAAGTCTTAGTAGTGCTGAGTTTCATGAAATTTAGTGTGATTGTACACTTTTCTCCCTTACTCCGGACCCAAGATCGACAGTGGGAGATAATCATCTCTTACTGGACCCAAGATTGACAACAAATGTTTTCAAATTGTTCCTGATGTGCCAAGGATTAGTGGTATGAGTTTTCAAATTTTAAAACCCGAGAATAATAAATTTCTCCAAATTTTGTGAGATTAAGATATCACAAAACCTAAAAGAAACTTATAGAATTCCCAAAATCAGGTGATTAAGGTGGCTCGACTAGGGGTTTGATTGGCAAGGGATTCAACTAAGGTTGTTAGACGACAAGAGGGATAGTTTCGGTTAGGGGTTGTTTCACACGAGTTGAGGGTGCGATAGTGGCTAGGGCATGGTTGGCTTCCTTTTCATGTCTCTTTATCTCTTGCGTGTGAGGTAGGGTCCAAAACAATGCTCAATCGACTCCCCCTTCCTATCCTTATAGCCAATCAATCGTTGTTTCGTTCCCATTCCACGCATTTGAAGCTTGTGGGCCAGCATCACAGATCATCATGGGTGCATGCAGTTTCATGTGAGTTTGTTGTCGAGGTCAGATGTGGGATCGACTGCCTCCAGGTTTGGCTTATCCCTCTTTTTTTTGGTTGCAAATAGTATTATTTTGATTATTTAACTCATGATCTTTTTAGTATACATTCAAGAGTAGATTTAATTCCCTTTAAAACGTCCAGTTCATATTCTTGAGATTCTATGAAAAGTTTAGATTCACATTTAAGACTAAAATTAATTTTACTTAGAAATTGAAATTCACAATCAAGGGAAGATTCATGGAATTACAATTTGTAGGTTTGGATACGATCATAAATTTAGTTTCAATTATAGGTTAAGTTTCTAATCGAGAGTCAAACTCAAACTTAATTTCAAAATCAACCTCCGACTCTTTGTTTAGATGTAGATTCAAGAATATTTGCTAATGTGGTTGCATATTTATATTCTATGATATCTAAAAAATCCACTTTAATTATAATTCTTCATTTAATTCTTCTTCAAAAGCATATTCATGGATTGCAATTTCTTCAACAAGATCAGCTTTGACCTTTTGTAATTTTTATTTTGGTGTATATTTGACTTGTTTGAGTGAAGGTAAAACCCTCTTTAGAGATCTTAATTACAATTTTGTTGTAGCTAACAATTCTCTTATAAGATGATTCACTTAGGATTCTTGTTAAATTGTAGCTTAAGACAATGTTAATTTCTCGTCTAAGATTTCTACCAAAACACTTGATGATAACAAGCAGTCTCAAGGCAAACCATGATTAATTACAAGATATGTAAACCTATCATAATTGCATTAACACCATATTCATTTTGGTTAGGTCACTTAAATTGTTCATGCAATTGATTTTCATACTTGTTAAATGACATATATTACTTTTTAACTTTATGTTTTAAATCAACCCATTAAGGTCTTCACCAAAACTATTGAGCATGTCCCATTAATTTTGATTTAGCATATTCAAAAATTTCATAATCAAATCATTGGTTGTATTCTAAAAAACTTTTAAATTATCAACCCAGCCTAAAAATTTCTGAAGGTTTTACTTACCATCAAATGTAGGACTGTAAGTTAGATCCTCATGATAGTTATGTTTTACTCATTTTGAATCATGAATTGGCCAATTTTTTTTAAATTGCATCTATTATAAATTTTTTTATTGACACAATTAACTTGCGTTGCTTTTAGCTGCGAAGAGGATGAACCCTTAGCTCGGATACCAACTAGATGTTGGACAATTAAGAGCCTATGGTTCACGAATAACCTAAGATGAGATGCACAATGAAAACATATCAAAAATCAGAATAGTCAAGTAACTAGCTCTTGACTTCAACAATAATAGTCACATAATTTAAAAAAAATAATAATTACACTTCTTTCATCCCAAAAAATAATTTTGTTCTCACCAAAATGTGAAATTCCTCAAGAACGAATATAATATTTTATTAAATGATCAAAAATCATATTATGAAAGGACTTTGACATGCATCACACTTAACAATATTTCAATTATTCAAATATTAGTTATAGACAAATCAATGTTAAGTATAGAATGGAAATCACCCAAAAGGAATATCTAGGCCTCACATAAGTACATAGATATTTAAGCAGTCATCATGACTTGCAAGGTACTTGAATAATACACACCCATCCATTTTAAAAAATAAGAATTGAGGGAAACTGAAAATTTCTTTTAATACTTAATGTTCAATTGATTTTTTGGCACCTCAGTGGTCTTATTTATAGGGCTAACTTAGGTAAGTCATTAACTAACCTAAGGTTAATTCTAGATCTAATTATGGTAGACCACTAGATCTTTTAGGATTAATTATGGTAGGTTGAGGAAATGCTAAAAAAACCTACAGAAATTTAAATTTTTTTAAATGAGTTAAAATATCTAATATATGAGAAATAAATCTTCTAAGAGAAATAAACTCCAAATTTAATTTCATAATTTTAAGAGTTTTTTAGAGTTATTTATAAAGAGAAATAAATCTTCAGATAGTCCAACTATTTGCATGTGGCCAATTTAGTTTCAGTATCACTTTACTCCAATTTAATCATTGGCTAAATAAAATTGATAAAAAATAGTCCATGTAAAAATAGAGATACAAAATTGACTTCAATTTAATCTTATATCTATACAACATTGATGTCAATTTAGTTCTCAAGTGACATTTTAGATCAATTTTGTATAGTAGGGAATTAAATTGAAGAAATATGATAGTTTGAGACTAAATTGACTGTGTGAATACTTGGGGGACTTTTTTTTGGACTTTAGCTCTTTATTAAGTACTTAGGACTTTGGAAAAAATTTTGTTTAAGCTCACTGCAAATAATTATTAATTAGAGTTTAAGTATAACCCAAGAAAGACTCAAAAAATAAGTAATTTCTCACAAATCTTCTAAGATCCTATTAAAAATTACAAAATTTGATTCTCTCACATGTCAACAATAGGAATCGTATTCAGGTTTCATTGTTTCAGTATGTTAATATTCATGAAAGAAAATTCAGGAGGCTGCATGACAACCATGAGCGTTCTTTAAAAGCCTCATGGACTGTAGAAATCAGTGGACAATGATGCACACGGGATTGTAGCAAGTCAACGTCTTACCTTGGTATCAAAATTATATTAGAACCGTAGAAAAACATGTAAGAAAATCACAACAGTCAGGATCTCAGAACCATAGCAAATCAACAAAACTTGAGGTTCTGGGATGTAGAATTAGCATGTATAAGGGAATTCCATGCAACTCAATTGCTGTAAGTAGAAGAGGAAGGAAATAAAAGGAAATCAAAGGAGGATGGTATATGAAGAAATTGCGAAAGAAAATTGTTTATAGAGGAATCTTGAAATCCTATAGATTAGAGAACTCAAAGGCTGAAAGTAGAACTATTTATGATGCTAGTAGAATTGATACTTTCGTAGTAACAAACCTAGAGTGGTAGCAAAATATTGGAGAATGCAACGATCAACATCATAGAAATGTTTTGATATAAACTGAAAAGAAAATACAATGCAAGTCAAAATACTTTGTAATTTAAAGTTCACTTTCAATGCTTCCAATAACTATACATTCTTAGTTTTCCATCATGTCCATTGAATACCAAAGATTTGAGAAGTACCTCATCCCTTCAGAATGATTCGTGCTTCGCTGCATATCATGTTATACTAAGGCTATTTTGCTACTTCAAGCTAGTACTTTTCATGGTGGTTTAGTCCGCTGCATCCGTAACCAATGTATTAGCGTATAGGATACACATTTGTAACTTAGATGGTGCATCGCATGTGCATGACACTTTAACCAATGCAAACAAACCTCTGTTAGTTTAGTTACATTTAGGATGGATCAAGCCCAAAGGCCTGAAAGCTGAATGTTGACTATGAGGGATTTCTATGTCATTCCATACCATACAGTCATGTTTTAAACCTCCAAACGATTCACTTGCTTATGGATCTGAATGTTGACTATGAGGGATTTCTATATCATTTAATACCATACAGTCATGTTTTAAACCTCCAAACGAATCACCTGCTTATGGCATTCGTATATTTATACTATTCTGCATTCCCTAGGTTCATGATCTCAGTTTGCAAGTTTTATTATTGCTCAATGCTATAAGGTTGCTTATTCATCATGCTCATTCATTCATTCATTCCTCTTTCTGTTAAATATGCTTTGTTCTTTTTTTTTTAAATAGAAGTGGTGGTTCTCTAGTCACTGAGGTGGAACCTTATATACCATTCAACATAAATCCCTCAGGAATGCAGCCCGTTCTTACTACCACCTATCTGTTGGCTTTTCCTAGCATTATTGCAAGGTTATTCCATTCTTACCTTCCATGGTTTTGGTTGATGCATTCATTAGGAAATTTAAAACTAACTCTATATTTATTTTATGTTTCCTGTCTTAATTTTGGCATTTTTTTTCTGACCAGCATTTTCAACTCTCCATTTTGGGAAAACCTTAAGGAGATACTAAATCCTGGGAGTTCTATTGGTGCAGAGCCATGGGTCTTCTATGCCATTTACGCTGTTTTTGTTTTCCTGTTCAATATCTTCGACATTGTAAGTATTTCAACAGGCTGCGCTGATATAAACTACTATTCTTTTAATTGCATTATTTAAGTACACGATCATGCATATATAATAAAATTTCCCTGATTTATGAGATCGCTAAGGCTCTAGGGGTATACCTAGAGAAATTATTAGGTTAACTTCGATTGTGACTTGGAATCAATGGGTTCAAAGCACGAAAAGTAACCTCTATCATGCAAAGTAAGCTAGCAAGATAAGCTTGCATTCAATTGCCCTACCTGGGCCCTAGATTGGAGGGACCCTCATACATTGGGCTTTGTTTACAACTAAAATGAAAAAAAAGAAGAAGAAGAGAAGCCGAACCTCCTTCTACCCACTCAGTCGGCCATGTTTTCCGCAAGAGTACCCACAATCCTACGAGGATCACACCTTTGGTCGCATCGGCTTGACCATTACTTTGTCTTCAATTCATGACTTTGGCCTTGAATCTATGTCATGCACGCCACGACCCCCACAATCGAACTCCTCCACCCGCGTGATTCACCTCATGACCTCTAAATGCATGGGATTGAGTTGAGGATATGCTGGATCTACTATAAAGAAGAACTAAAAGGGGTCAGTTGAGCCGTAATTATGTGCATATGTGCGAGAATGAGAGAAAGCACAAGAGAAAGAGAAGGATCGGGAGAGAGGAAGGCTGAAATTCTCTTTTGATCCCTTAGGGTTTCGTGTGTATGAGAGTTAAGTGAGGGCAATTTAGTCAAAAAAAAGTGAAAGAGGAGAAGAGGGAAATTGAATCTCTGAACTTTATTATAATATAAAATATAAGTTATTTTTTGTTATAATTCTCATTTATTTGCGGCCTTAAAATTCCAAGACGCATGCACATTGATCTTGGTTTGTCTGGGATAATAATTTGAAGACTTCCTTCATCAATCTTGGGTTTGCAAGAGATGAAATCCTCCCTCCCTCGATCTTGTGTTCGAAGCAAGAGAGAAGAGTGTGCACGCACTAAATTTCACAAATAAAATACTACGAAGTAGCCACGTTGTCAAAATTTTATTAAATTATATGAATTTTAAATCATTTAAAAAAATCAAATACAAAATTTGAATTCCAATGCACGTTGATAGGTCCAATTGGAAAATTTTTGTGACCCCTACCGTCGATCGTGGGTCTGGAGCAAGGGAGAAGAGCTTGTCGATCTCGCTTGATTTCATGAAATACAACACTGCTAAGTTGTTATGTTTCTGAACTTTTATTAAAATTATTGAACTTAATTGTTTTTATAAAATTCATTAAATGAGAGATGAAACTCCGTGACATGACAAAATTTTCATATAAAATCAAAATTTAAATTAAAAGGGTCAAACTTTGAATTATTACATGTAGCTAGCCTACTACCTCCAACAATTTGAATCAAATTACTCATAATCGTTCGACCTCCTTTCCTTTCATGTTAAACTAATGTATTCTAATCAAAATTATAGATGGACTTAAATCTAAATCATTTAACTTGGTAAATTTAAACATATGAATGAATTAAGAATTATCTCACTCACATGTGGATTTTGTAAAACCTACGAAAATGTAAATTTAACTTTTGGGATAAGAATACTTGCATAAACACAATAATGAATAATTATCAATTGCACAACATGTTGGGAGCCAAGGTGCATCACATCATGTTGAGTCTTAAGTGCATTGCATCCATCGAGTGAGAAAGAGAGAAGGAAAGTGAAGGAGAGAAGGAAGCCTATTGTCCCAGCCACCATCTCTCGTAAAGCAACCATGCATGAGGAAGAATGAGATAGAGGGAGTTGACGACCTCTTGCGAGCTAGCCTCTAATCCTTCCCTATTTCAAAGAAAATAAAACCACATTTCTTATTCTATCCGTCTTTCTTAAGTATTAAGAAAAGATTAATTAATGGCATTTTTATCTAACAGAAGAAAGGTTTTGAAGTGCCAAATTCAGGTGAATTTTGAAATAAAAATTTTTATAATTAATTTCTTGCACCACAAGTCAAATTGAAGGCCTCCACCATCAACTTGAGTGCGAGATGAACATACCTCCCTTCATCGATCTTAGATTTAGAGTAAAAGAGAAGAGCATGAGCATGTTATTTTGTGAAACTCAGTATTGCTAAGCCATCATTTTGTCAAAATTAAAAATAATTAACTAAATTAAAATTATTTGAAATTAATTAAAATACATTTGAAGACATGTGTCCATGGATCTTGGATCTAACTAGAAAATTTACGTAGATCTCTATCGTTGATTTTGGATCTAGTGCAAGATGAAATTATCTCCCTCTGTCGATCTTGGATCCGGAGCAAAAGAGAAAAGTGTGCATCGTATTAAATTTTACGATTATAATACTTCTAAATTGTTATGCTACCGAAATTTCGTGAAAATTATTGGACTTAAAATTCATACATCAAATTGAGATCAAAACAAAAATTAATCAAATATTGAATTATTAAATAAAATGGACCTAACAACTTCTAGATTAAAGTTATGCACAATTATTCAATTTGTATTACTCTCACTTTAAATAACATGCTCTAAAGAATTTAACTCTTAAGTAATTAACTCTCTAAATGTATTAACACATACAACAACAACAACAACAACAAGCCTTTAATCTCACTAAGCCATGAATCCTTTGTCTCCATGTCCATTATGTGTCAAATTCTCATTTAAATCAAGTATACTAAATCGGTTTTATACATCTTAACCAAGTCTTTTAGGTCTACCTCTACCTTTCTTATAAGGCAAATCTAATGCATCTATTCTCCTCAGTCATTGGACACCGACGCTTTATGTGGCCAAACCATCTAAAACGACTCTAATCTTATCTACCACCTTACCCAACTTTTTCCAACATACTCATTTTGCATTCTATCTCTAAGAGTAAAGCCACTCATCCACCTAAGCATCCTCATCTCGTAACACTTAACTTAGTCTTATGCTTCTCTTTATTGGCCAACATTCTCGCACCATAGTCATTGTCTTACCACCATCTTATAAAATTTTCCTTAAGTTTAACTTTTCTATCACATAATAGGCCGATGCATTCCTCCACTTCAACCATCCAACTTGAATTCTACTAATAACATCTCCATCTATTTCACCATCATTTTGGAACAATAGAGCCTAAATATCTCACGCCACTCTTATTAATGACTTGTCACCTCACAACACTATCACTAAAACTTCTACAACTAAAATTACACTCCATATATTCAGTTTAGATCTACTTAAATGAAAACCTTTAAACTCTAGAGTTGACTCCATAATTCAAGTTTGGACTCCCTCTAGTCTTATCAACAAGAAGAATGTCATCAAAAGCATACACCAAGGTACATCTTCTTGTAAATGCCTAGTAAGAACATCCATAACTAAAGTAAAAGATAAGGGCTTAAAGTTGATCCTTGATGTAATCCAATTGAAATAAGAAAATATTTTGTCAATCTTCTTGTATTTGGACACAAGTAAATGACTCTAGTATGCATATCCTTAATGACTTGAATATAACCAATATTAACTCCTTTATTCTAGAACTCTCCAAAGAACATCCTTTGAAACTTTATGATAAGCTTTCTCTAAATCAATAAATATCATATGTTGATCCTCCTTACTTTCTCTATGCTTCTCCATCAAACCTCTTAACAAATGTATAGCATCCATAGTAAATCTACTTGCATGAAACCAAATTGATTGAGAAACTTCTATCATATTGGAAACTATGCTCAATTACTCTCTCCATAATTTTAATGTATGGCACATTAACTTAATTCCTCTATAATTTGCACACCATCATTACCTTTATTCTTAAATATAGAACCAACAAACTCTTTCTCCACTCATCGACATCTTTTAGTTTAAAATGACATTAAAAGATTTGTAAGAAGAAATTTCGATCTCCTAAACATTTTCACACTTCTATTGGAATATTATCCGGTCCTACTGCTTTTCTACATTTCATTTTCTTAAGCTTCATTAACTTCAGATTTACTAATACGACGATAAAAATGAAATTATCTATTTAACACACTAATGAATTTAAAACAATGCCTTCATGTGACAAATTATGTGAAATTAATAATCATTAATTGTTTGACACTCCATAATTATCAATCATTTAAATTGATTGAATATAATACATCGAGTATCTAAATATAAATAAATAACTTAACAATATCATATTATTTTAGTTATGAAATGATCACAAAATCAATCAAGCGTTCCAACGAATATGAGCCAAGCCTAGTTATGCTTGCAAGATAGAGTTCAATACTTAACATAAGTTTGCAAATAGACACAAGTCTAACTAAACGAATATTAAGCTTTCTAATCGATGTAAATCCGATATATATTTGCAAGGAAAATATTATACAAAATTGGGTTTTCAAATAAACATAAGCTTAATGTCTGTCTGCAATGCAGACTTTAATCATATTTAAACATGACTTTCTAATAGATGTAAGTTCACCCTATGTGTGTTATGCAAATATTATATAAATCATATATTAAACACTGACATTCCAATTGATGTAAGCCCAACCACTTGTTCATAATGTGAACCTCACCTAATATGACATTTCAAGGGATATAAGTTCCGTCACTAGCTCGTCATGCGAAATTCTCTAAAATATGTCATTCAAATGGATGTAAGCCCAACCTACTTCATGTTTGTCATTCAAACATAACATCAATCCCAATTATGGCATTCAAATGGATATAATTCCTATGCATCTCAGCAATGCAAACTTAATCACATTCAAATGACATTTTAATGGATGGAAGCTCAGTTGTTGTTCGCAAAGCAAACTCCATAATGTAAGTTAAACTTATGTTTGCTAGCAAACATTATATCAATCACATATTATACATGGGCATTCTAATGGATATAAGTCTTGTCACTTGTATGCTATGCAAACCTTACATAATATGACATTCCAATGGATGTATGTTTGTCTATAATACAAACTTTAATCAATCAAATCTGACATTCCAATGGATGTAAGCCCAATCAATGTCTGCAATGCAAATGTCACTTGTCATGCGAACTTCCTAAAATCTGACATTTAAATGGATGTAAGCTTTATGTTTGTCTACAATGCACACTTTAATCAATTAGATTTGGTATTCCAATGGATGTAAGCCCAACCAATATTTACAATGCAAACATCACTTGTTTGCCATGCGAATTTCCTTAAAATTATGGCATTCTAATGGATGTAAGCTTTATTTTTCTCCAATGTAGACTTTAATCAATCAAATTATAGCATTCCAATGAATGTAAGCTCTGAGTATTCTGTAATGCAGATTTCATGAAATTGGATTATTGGGTAGGCTTATTAATTAAGTTTAGCTTAAATAATTCAATAAATAATTGCATGATAACACTCGCACAACAATTATAATCTACTTGAGATCTCTGAGACGAGGCAACTCATGATTGCTAATCAAATTCCTTGGACATTACGACTAATAGCCCTCTGATGTTGTTAGATTAGAATAACGGTAATCCCGCAATGATGAAATCATGAGATCTTGATCAAGAGTATTCTTCTTTTTCCTTTTAAACTCATTCACACCACATCACTAAACATCGATTTATACCAGGAATCTATATTTATTTTCAGCCATAATCGAGAGTACTCTCTTAATACGGTAAGAGAGATAATTAACTATGAATACTTGTGTTCATAGGAAGTAGAACTTAGATCTAAATAAACCCTAATATTATTAGGGAAAATCCAGTTGAATATAGCCCAATCTGTCTCATGAAGAATAAACTCTCTGAACATCCTTAAAGGTGGCGGAGATTTCAAAGGTGTTTTTCCTGAGGGATCATAATTGTATAGTTCTAAATGTATTCAATCTAACTTTATATCAGAAAATATCAACTAATAGTTTGGATTCTTTTTACTCTCCACCTTTGAGTTTCACATCCAACATATTATCTAGACATTGCCTAAATAGTTAATATTGACCTTGTTCCTAAAGTTATTATTAAAAATGAAATTGTGCCCACTATTAGATATTAGAGATGACATATGCGATGGAGAAAAAATGTGTTGATCCATTGTATATTTCTATTAAAATTATAGAGCTATACTTTTTCTATTAGATGAAGATTAACCTAAAAATTCATTAGAGTTGAAATTCAAGTATATTTAATGCAAATCTTGCGGTTGAACCTTGAGTGTTTCCTTATTATAGCTTTGCTGTGACATTTTATTTATGTGGCACTACTTATATCCAAATCTTCCAGCTTCATGTGAAATCCTTTTTTTTTTGTTATGCTTTCTATGATTGACTTCATGTTTCTAACTTCATTTGTGATCTTCATTTGCAATTAATTTGTTTTCTTTTGTGATTCCTTTACTTTGGACTTTTGTTGCAATTCTATGATTTTTGAATTCCCTTCTTTCTATAGTGTCTCCTTAATTTCTTCATTGTTTGTTATGAATCTTTTGTTTGAGAATTTTTTATTATGTAGGATCCTTTGCAACTATCAGTTCCTATGGCTTTGAATTATGTTCTAAGTGACTATTTTCTAGATCTACGATTGATTAGTTTAACTTTTGCAGCTGATGAAAGGAGAAATTTTAATTTGTTTAGTAATTATAATAAGGGTTTGATGCATGTACAAAATTAAATTGAGTGGCTAAATAATTTTTTTTTAGTTAGATATGCAACGCTATTCACTTATGGAATTCAGTTTCTTGATGAAGTGAGAGGTAATGAAGAGTTTTGGGGGAGTTTATTTGATTGTACAAGTGTTGTGCTTCCATTTATGGTAATTTTTTCCCCAACCCTTCTCTCTCACATCTTGGTTATTAGTTTGAAAGAATAATTATACAACAACAACAAGCCTTTATCTCGCTATGTGGGGTTGGCTACATGAAAATGTCAACTTCTCATTTAATTTTAATAAATTAAGATCATTTTTTTATACATCCTAACCAAGTTTTTTTAGCTCTACATCTAATTTTCTTAACAAAAGGCAAATCTAACTGGGTTATTGGACGATCGATGCTTTATGTGATTAAACCATCTATGGCGACTCTCTGTAATCTTATTTACCACTGGAGCTACTCCAACCTTTTCACGAACATATTCATTTCACATTTTATCTCTAAGAGTAATGTCACTCATCCACCTGAGCATCCTCATCTCTACGACACTTAACTTAGTTTAATGTTTCTTTTTTACGGACCAACATTTTACACCATAAATCATTGCAGGTCTTACCACGATCTTATAAAATTTTCTCTTAAGTCTAAGCGGTACTTTTCTATCACACATGTCTGATGCATTCCTCCACTTCAACCATCCAACCATCCAACTTGAATTCTAATAATAATTCCATCTATTTCACCACCATTTTGAACATTAGACCCGAGATATTTGAAACATTCACTCTTTTTAATGACTTGATCACTCAATATCACAACACCACTATTAGAACTTCTACAACTAAAATTATACTTATTATATTTAGTTTTAGATCTACTCAAATGAAAACCTTTAGACTCTAAGGTTGATCTCCATGATTCAAGTTTCTCTTGGACTCCCTCTCTAGTATTATCAACAAGAAGAATGTCATCGCAAAAAGCATACACCAAGGTACATTCTCCTATGAATGCCTAGTAAGAACATCCATTACTAAAGCAAAAAGATATGGGCTTAAAGCCGATCCTTGATATTAATCCAATTGAAATAGGAAAATATTTTGTTAATCTTTCTTGTGTTAACACAAGAAACAATTATAGTATACATATCCTTAATGACTTGAATATAACCAATATTAACTCTTTTCTTTTCTAGAACTCTCTAAAGCACTTCTCTTGAAACTTTATCATATGCTTTCTCTAAATCAACAATAATCATATGTAGATCCTCCTTACTTTCTATATACTTCTCCATCAAATTCTCAAAATGTATGTATAGCATCCATAGTAGGTCTACTCAAGATGAAATCAAACTGATTTTGAAAATTTTTTGTATCATATCGTAACCTATGTTCAGTTTTTCTCTCTCATTATTTTAATGTATAACACATTAACTTAATTTTTCTATAATTTGCACACTCTTGTGCATCACCTTTATTCTTAAATATAAGAACTAACAAACTCTTTCTTTACTTATCTAGCATCTTTTTAGTTTTTAAAATAATATTAAGATTCGTAAGCCAAAATATTTTCATACTTTTATTGGAATATCATTAGGTCCTATTATATTTTTACAGTTCATTTTCTTTAAAGTTTCTCCAACTTCAAATTTACTAATATGATGATAAAAAGAAAATTTTCTAGTTTTTTAGGTTACTATGGTTGCTAAAATCAACCGTATTCTTAGATCTTTCATCGAAAAATCTATCAAAATAACTAATCTATTTATGCTCAGTATCCTTTTCTAAGAAAATATTTTAGAATTTTCATCCTTAATACACCTCACTTGAATGAGATTTGTACTTATCCTATCTCTTTGTTAACTTATACATACATCTTTCACCTTCTTTGATATCTAAACTATTGTATAAATGATTAAAAGCTAAATTTTTTACATCATATATTGTTTTCTTAAAATTTCTTTGAGCCACTTTATATATCTTTCCTAATTCTCCGAATTGTTACATCTAAACCAAGTTTTATAACAAAGCTTCTTATTTCTTATCTTTTCTTGCACATTTTAACTCTACCACCAATTATTTTTTTTAAAAGAAGCTTTTCCTTTTGATTCTCCAAGCACATTTTTTATAACTTCTTTATTTTGCTTCTATTTTTTTTCATATAAAATTAGTTTTCTTATTATATCTCAAATTTTAAGATCTTGTAGTTTGCTCTTAAAAAATATTATTTTTATTATTTTTTAAATGTCACCATTTAATATTAGGATAATAATTTATTTTATTTTTCATCTTTCATTTCTTAATCTTAAAATCTAAAATTAATAGTCGATGCTTAAACTTTTACCTGGAATGATCATACAATCTTTCAATCTTAACGATCTATTTTTATTATCAGAAAATAATCAATTTGTATTTTACTAAATCCATTCTTATAATTAAGAATATGCTCATCTCTTTTCTTAAATAAAATATTAGCAACTATAAAATCATAAGCTAAAATAAAATTTAATATAATCCCATTTTTTCATTAGTCACTCCAAATTCATACCCACCATGAATACTTTTAAAATCCTCTACCATTCTATGAATATGTTCATTTAAATCTCCTCCAATAAATGCCTTTTCTTCAAGAGGTATCCTTTGTATTAATTCCTTTAAGTCATTCCAAAAATTTTCTTTTATACCTACATCTAAATATACTTGAGAAGTTTAAACACTTATAACATTGATAATCTTTGTATCAACAACAATCTTTGAAGTTATAATTTTATGCCCAATTCTATTAATATTTATAATATTATATTTTAAATTTTTATCTATTATCACACCTACATCATTTCTAGTTCAACTCCTACTTGAATATTAAAGTTTAAAATCTAAACTATCAATCTCCTTAGCTTTCTACCCAACCCATTTAATTTCTTGAATACACAAGATATTTATCTTTCTATGGGTCATAATATCTATTAATTTACATTAATACTACTTCCAAGTATAATTCCATGGACTAACTTCTTTGCCCGCAACCGTCTATAATGTTGGAACTCTTGCTTATTAAACACGCACTGCGTTACGCAATGAATTTACATACTTTTCATATATTCAAGTACGCAGTCACTTCTAGGAATGCCCCAAATATAATGTATTAAATGATTGATGTCATGATTTTTTCCAAAGTTTTATGCTTGTTATTAACTACTTAACATAATCCTTCACTTTTCACATTCAGGACTTGAGACTTGCTACCCGGCAAAGGTAGTATTTTTGAAAGAATAATTGTTTTTAGTTATAATGGCTATGTTCCAATTTTTTGTCAATTGTTTGAATTTCAATCATGGCAAGACTATCTTCATTTTAATTCTCATTGCTAATTATAGTAGAAGGCAATCTTTTTTTAATTGATTGCCATCATATTTTTTTATTTCATCAAAATAGTCTTTAGTTTTTTTGGAATATTAGCTTGTCTTGCAAATTTTGCATACTAGTGAGATGTTTTTTTATATCTCATATTACATCTGCATAAATCTGTCCTCTAAACATTTTTCATCACTTAAAATCTTATAATTTCAATTTTTCCTTGACAATTGTGGGGGGCTTTGCAGGCTAATTTGCCAAAAGAGATTTCAGATTATATGACAAAAATGGGAGCTCGAATTCCAAACATAAAACCTGGAAAGGCAACTGTTGAGTACTTAACTAAAATTCAGGCATCAACTCGTTTTTGGGGTAAGAGGTTTTATGCTCATCTAATAATCTAAGAACTGCCTGATTAGTTCATGCTCCTGATTTCTCATCATGTATTTTCTCCTCAAGACCGTTCAGCATTAGCACCATCATCTAACCAACTTAAAAGTTAATTTATTGATAAAAGTTAATTCTTTTTGTTTTCTCTTGCAATTTTCTGATGCAATACAGGTGGAGTATTGTTAAGTATGTTGGCTACCTCTTCTTCCATTCTCGATCACAACTTGCGCCGTATGAATGAAAATTTCTCGATAGGGTTTACGTCAGTACTGATCATCGTAAGTTCTTTATCAGATTACTCTGTAATACAAGAATTGAAATTTCTCGTTAATGTTCAAAAAACTTGTTGACTCAGGTTGGCTCCATAATTGAGTTAAGGAGATCTTATCAAGCATACAATGTAATGCCTACTTTAAGCAAGGTTCTTAGGAGGTATGGTGTCTAAGGAAATCCAGATGTTTACAACTCCAGGTACTGTTTTTGTTCAATTTAATGCATTTTTACTTATTGGAGGATTTACATATATTCAATAATAACATTTTAATGTATATTTTACTGTGATTATTACATGAAGTATTATGTAAGTAAATATGAATGTGTATATATATATCTTCAGAGGAATTGGGTTAATAACTTAATAGTAACATGTGTTGTATATGTAGGTATGTATACATAGAGGCTTTTTAAAGCTCACACGGTAGATTTGAGTTAAACAGTTTTCTTATATATGATTTACACACCAACTTGTGGTCTTGTAATGATTAGTTAAATTTTAAACCATGTTGAGTGTTAAACAATATATTTGATGATTTTTTTTTTTTTTGGAGTAATGTATTATAGGTTTTTTAAGAATTTAAAATTTGAAAAATTTTTTTATATGCAAAATTGAAAATTTTACTCTTAGGCCTCGTTTGTTTCAGCTTTTTCCCTGTTGCATTTTTTAAAACGGAGTTTATAAATTTTAAAATCTGTTTGAATTTTCTCAGACTTTTACAAATGCTTTTCCTCTTTATAAAAGTTGTTTATATACGATATTTTAAAGTAGTTTTTAAAAATTATTTCAAAATAAATTTTTTTAAATGTAAAAGTTTAACCAAGCGAAGTCTTAGTATTGTGAATTTGAATTGGCTTAAAATTGAAATTTGTATTTTCAAATTTGATGATGATTTTAAATAAGTTTAATTTAGCTCCAAATTGGTTCATTATATATATTAACTAAATTGATTTAATTGATTGAGACTAAGATTTAATATTAACAATGCAGGTTTTACTTGATTTTGAATTTAGAACACGTCCCTCTATCTACATTCAATGAATTACACTGCAGTGCGGGCGCTAAAATTCTGTTATTTCATTTGAATAAATTGACTGATATTTAATCTGTTTAATCAATTAATAAATGATTAAAGTTAAATATCATGTAAAGATTAGCTAATAGTTCATTTAATTTACAAAATCGTCATCAAATAATAAGCTAAATTGAGATATTTATAGAACGGTATTAGTACGTTCATAGCATTGAGAGGTAGATTTGCAATTTATCCATAAAGATAGAAAAATTGATAAACATAGAAAAAATGATAAATTTAATTAATTTTTTTAATAAATTAGTATTTTGTGCACTGTTAACAAAAAATCATACCACTTTCTCTCTCTCTCTCTCTCTCTCTAACACAAATACATTGTCCACCAATCGATCGATTATCGCTCTATCTGTATCTCTCAAGTTTCGTTTTATAGCGTCTATACTATATATTCCTTATTGTTTTATAGCATCATCAACTAACAGTTTTTTTTTTTCTGTAATAAGATTTATCAATAGTCATTAAATCAATATGATTAACGTTATAAATTAAATATAAATATATTGCATAAAAATTTCATATAATATGATTATATATAATATCTATTTTCAACTGATTTTATATTATAACTCAAAAGAGTTATAAATATAATTTTATTTATTTATAATAAATTTTAATTAAAACTATGTTATTTTAATTCAGAGTTTTTAACAATAATGTTATAATAATATTTTAATTTGATTAAAAAATATGTTTATATTCACTGATTATAAGTAACTCCATTTGCATATCATAATAGTAAATCACTTGAATACGAGTTATATGCTCATAAAATATTTTAGATGATAAATTTTTCAATAATCATAAGATTTATATTAATACATTTAAAGGGCACTTGAGACTTTGGAAATTTTATTTTACAACAAAAAATTTTATATCAATATATTTTGATTTTAACAAACTTCTAATATTTTTTTTAATACAATTCATCGACTCTATTATCATAATTTATTTTTAATGTCTCTCTATTTCATCAAAAATATTTTGCCAAGTGAAAAAATTTGATAGTCATATTATTTGATTATATGCTTTATAACAAGCTATAAATTCTATTTTAATAACGAAGAAGCTATGAGTGATTTTTTAACACTCTTCCAAGTTACAATTTATCCAACTAATATGAAAATATAATATGATGCGAGTCTTTTACATTCGAGATTGTTGACCTATTAATAATTTTCATATGCTTAATTAAGCAAATATATTGAAATCAGCAAGAATTAGATACAACGTCATGAACATGAGAGTTTGAAGCGTATGAATCATGATCAGAATTGATCGAGATGTCTTCAGATCATGAAATCAACTGCACCAATGCGTTTAGAGTATCAAAATCAATTAAAATTGATATTTCACATCGATCAATTATCATTCAATGAAGTAAAATAAATAGAATATGTAATTTCACGCAAAGTCTGGTCGAATGCTATCCGCTCAAAACGGATTGCACCGTTATCGTCGAAATTGAGAAATCTATCAAATGAGATATTTCGTGATTGATTCGGTGAGTGTGGTGTAAATAGCGAGCCGCGGAATGCAACAACGAAAGAATTAAGCTCGAATTGGTCACGATCGAACTTCAACATTACTTAAATAATCCGATTGTAAAACAGACTACGTCGTTGGACTTAAAACATCAAAATTGCTTAGAAATGACATACATATTACACGACATTAATTTCGATAAATTTTTCACATAGATATAGATATGACTATAAAAATAAATAAATTTAGATAGTTATTTTAATATTAATCAAATCTGATTTTTAATATTTGAGTTATTTTAGAATTAATTCAAAAAAATCTTGGTATAAATTACTTTTAAAATAGACCCAATTTCATCCAATTTTTTTTGAAAATCCTGCTTAAACTCATTAAAAAATAATTAACCTAAAATGAGAGCTTAATCTCCTACTTTCCTTCCCGTTTCCTCTAATAACCGACTCCTATTTTCCTCCGAACCTCCGATCTCTCACTCTCTCTCTCTTTTCCCGTCCGCCTCTGTTTCTCACAGAGTTCGCACGAGACGACCGTCGATCATCCCTCCGTCTCTTTCTCTCTCCGAATCGCAAGTCGTAAGCTTCTCTCTCTCTTAAGAAAAGAAAAAAAAAAACGAGCACCGCTTTGTGCTTGAGCGACGGAATTAGGCCGTCGAAGCCTTAATTCATTCATTCTTGATTCTTCTTGATTTGCTTATTGTTTCTTCCCATCTCCCCTTAATCCCCTCTGCCCTCGCATCTGACGTATCTGAGTACATATTCCTCATCACCTTGTCATCTATTTGCTGTATAAGGGAAATGAATTGAATATTTTGACAATAAATATAAATTTAGCACTTCAATATCTCATTCTAATTGATTTGAAAGATGATTTGACTAAATATTTAATTAGAGCACAAAAGATCTCCTTGAAATTATAATATAATTTTAAAATATAATTCACTCCAAATAAGATTTATAATAAGACTAAAATATAATCTCCAAATATAAATGTGAATATTGTAGAACATTTATATTAAATTTAATAACTCAATATTGAGTATAAACGAGTTCTCTAATGGACTCTAAATCAAATCATAATTCACTTCAAATAAATTGAAAAAAAAAAAAATATTCATAAGAGATTATTAATGAGATTGAATGATTGTTAATAAGCATAATCAATGAATTCTTGAAAATATTTGAAACATATTATTCATCTTATTAAATACTTGAATTGGATCTAATAAGCTATTAGAATAATTTAAAATGCCTTCAACGTGTTGAATCTGCAACATAAATTTAGAAGCAGACATAAAGCATTAATTTCAATTCTAAATAAATCTCACATACTTTATAAGACATTTACTAATTTCAACTTGGATATTTTTAAAATTTATATAAATATCAGATGAATTGAATTTGATTTGCATGTATCATAAGATAAACTTTTAATTGAATTCAAGTGCTCCAGAATTCATATCAAATCATTGATATCAAAATATATTAAATTATTCTAAAGTTTATAAGAACACTTGAATTGAAAGAAAAAAACTCGCATGGTGTCTGAGGTGTGCGGGTTAAAAAAAAGAAGAATAATGAATCAATTCAATCCTTTATAACTATTTGCATGCAAGCTAATGAATGTCTTTATATAGTAATTCAAGTCAATAAAAGATATAAATATTCAATTTAATAGAATGTGATCACAGTAGGATTAATCCTCTATGCTTAAAATAGAGTTGAAAGTCTATTAAATGATTAACTTTTAAATGAATTTAAATTACATTATATCATAAGACTCAATCCTCTTTATTTGCAATAAAGTTAACAAGGTCTGTTATGACATCAATTTTCTAAAGAATTTAAATTACATTAAGTCATAGACTCGATCATCTACTAGCAAATAAGTTGAGTTGACAAGGTTTACCTCGATGATGACCGCGTTGATTGAAAATCTCAGTCAGATGGGATATTATCATCAAAAGATACTTGAGCTCTAAACTAATTCGCCATAAAACTAAATTCCAACTAAGTATATATTTGAACAAAATGAAATTCAATATTTAAATACTTAAAACAAACAATTCAACCACTCATCCATCATTTTTTTGTGGAGGATGACAAATTTAAAAAATTATAGCTAACAAAAAACTAATGTCAAGTCAAATAAATTACATATTTAAATTTAAACAATTTCATATCAGTAAAGGACATGGATAATGTCCTCTGTCCGCGTGATCTTTCCCCTAAATGACACCACATAAAATATGGTTATGTCCAAGGTCCTTTGACCGGGTGGCTTAACCTCTGAATAGCTCCACTATATTACGGTCACAATTATAGTGTTTCCCAATTGCTCAGCCCTTTGAGTTATAAATCATTGGGTATATTTGATAGGCATAAAAGCCCTATATTAGCTAAGGTGGACTTAAATTTGTCTCCTTAAACAAACACCACCCCAAGTCTACAAGGATTACTTAGATGACATAACTCATGCGTGGGATTCTTCGATGGGTCGACTACCCTCCGACTAAGTAAGTAGATCATGACGGATAACTGGAACCATGATCTGACGATCGTCATCATTCCATCAATCATATGTTTTAAGTAAATAAATAACAGATCTTCTAAGTTAACAATACTCACCGATTGCTACAATTTATTAAGTAATAAGTGACCTAGTGACTAGCATTAACCGAAAGTTCTCTCTCACTTATTGAGAGAGGTAATTACCTATAAGTGCTTGCGCCTATAGGAAACTTGAAACCAAATCTAAAGTTCTAACATATAACGAGGATGAAATCTTTGGGTAGTGTCTTATCTACTATTCTCATCTGCCTTTTAAAAATTTTCCGATATAATTCAAACTCTCTTCATCGAGAGATCATATGCAAATTTTTGGATCCCATATAGATAATTAGTAAAATCAGAATCGAAGTACCACAATCTCTAAATGATTTGATACCTAATATGTGAGAATAAATTTTTTTTGTTCTCTTCAGATATTGCATAACCTATTTTACTACTTTTTAATGATTCATTATTGGGTTACTTAAATATCTATCATACCACACGACAATATACGTAATATCCAGACGCATACAAACTTAAGCATACATAAAACTCCTTACTATAGATACATAAAATATCTTTTTCAACCCTTTCATTTCAATTTTATTTCTTAGGCATTGATGTAAATTGAATTTATCACCTTCGGCAATAAGTGTATCTTCTCATGCACAATATTTTATATCAAATCTACTAAACACTTTATCGATATATGTCATTTATGATAAATCGAGTATACCACGAGAACGATCTCGATGAATTTGTATACTCAACAGAAAAAAAGTATTTTCAAAATCTTTCATTTCAAATCTCTTAATTTCATGTAAAAGCATATATCGTTGCTTACAAGTAAAATATCATCAACATATAATACAAGGATAATAAATTTACTCTCATTTATCTTATAATAGATACATTGGTATTTTTTTGAAACTAAAAGAAGTAATTATGTGATTAAATTTTTTATATCATTGATGGATGCTTGCTTTAAACTGCAGACAAAATTTCTTTAATTTGCATGCTAGATGTATTGAATAAGAAGATTGAATTTTTATTTATTTATTTATTTGCATCATAAATAAAAGTTTCCTTAATGTCACAATTGAAATTTTTTTGGTTACATCCATATGATGTAATCCTAAATTATAATGAACTACTAATGACAATGATTCTAAAAGAGTCATTCGATAAAACTTGAGAGAAACTATATTTATATTCAATGTCTTCCTTTTGAGTAAAATTTTTAGAGACTATACATATTTTATATCTTTCAATATTACCTTTTTAATCATGTTCGATTTTAAAAATCTATTTACAATTAATTGATTTTACCATATTTCTTTTTTGACATTGCACCCTTTATCATTTTTGGAATTGAATATTTCATTATCATAAAACTTATGATGTTAGAACTCCCACATTTCAAAGTTAGCCATTTTTTCAATAGTATTTTTCATAGTAAGAGCATGAAGATGTTCAGTCCGAATCGTATAATCAAGATATGATATGTTCTTTTCATTTCTTAAAATTAGTGTCATTAAATACTAGAATGTTAATCAAAATGATAGATATAGAAGAAACATTAATTATGGTGATCAAATATTGATAATAAATTCTGTTAATAACATGTCTTTCTTTAAATCAACATACTACATATGATTAATATAAAATTTTCACATATTTATTATTGCACAAAATATAGCCAAACAATAATATTTCTTTGGGCCGATTATATATTTAACATAAATTCAAGTATTAACCCTTAGATAATATTCATATATTTTAAAATTAAATAAATTGATATAATAGAATCATTTTGATGATATAGTGATTCAATTTAAATTATTTTGAAATATTAAATATCAACTATATTATTCCATCAACTATTTCAATTCAAACAAATTTAAAATATTTGATAACAATATAAATTTTAGTAACTTTTTTAAATTAAAATAGCTAATTTCTATTAATTAATTAAATCAAGTTGGATGTTATATATATTCGATGAAAAAAAAAAAGAATGCAGAATATTACAATCAGTTAAAAAAATGAGCCTTCTCAAATTCACATTGAAATAAGTTGAAAAAAGGCCATTTAGCAATATAATCATTGTAATACAAATACCATTTAAACCATTTACAGTAAAACATGTGTTATATATATATAAGACAATAAAAAAATTGCCAACTGAATCCATTGAATTAAATGGAACAATAGAACATTCACATCAACGTATATTTATGTAACTTTACAAAATAATAATAAAAATAAAGAAAGAAAACGTTTTGTACTATAGAAGTATTACATGTAATCAATCGAACATTAATGTTATAAATAATAATTCTTTAATGTAAAAAATGATTATGATTGAACTTTATATAAATATATATAACATAAACGTTTATATATTTATATATATATATATAATGCTAAAACTAAACGTTTCATATTATGAAGGCAATAAATAGAGCAAACTGAAATGTTTATTATTCAAAATTTAATTAAAAGTATTTGATACGTATTGGCGTTTAAAACTTCAAATATAAATTTTGCCTCAAAACATTAATTTGGATAAAGAAATATTTTCATCATTCAAAGTAAATATTTATTAATGCTTTCTAAATGACAATTACATGCACAAAAATAAATAAAATAAATTTTGGGTCACCTGTATTATGTAATTCTTCATCTTCTTCTTAGAAATAACTTAGAAAAATAGAATATGAAACATGATTGAATGAAATTCAAATGACTGAATATGAATTTTATTTTTTAGAACATTATCACAATCATGAGGATAAATACATTGATTATATGAAAATTGAAATTGTGATCAAAATATAAAACAAATATTGGCTATAACTTTTCACTCAAAGTCTAGAGTAAAAGAATTGTTGTGTGCTGGAACAGCGATAGTAGAGAAAATATATTTAACGTCTTAATTTTATATGAAAATCAACACACACATAAACACACAGAGTTAAAAAAATAGTTGCAGAAAAAACATAAGTTTTAACATGAAAAATCTTGAAAGGGAGAAAAAAATCATCAGGTTTGGCCTAGTTGAAATAGTTACACTATTATTTATTGATGATTATAAATAATATCATTCCTCATATTGGAATATAGACTCCAATGTAAGTTACGATCTGAAATCTCCATGCCTTATACTTTGGAATTCAACTAATTTATGTAAACAACCCTGAAAAATGAAATTACTAAGTTATGATCGATGAGCATTACTCCATTGGTCAGCCATGGATCCGGTCCCAATTTGCAACCATGTAGATCTCTCCTCTCCCGCTTTCATGTCCTCCCAATCCCAATGCGTAGCCAGCTTCACCTCCTTGCTTTCAGCCTCATCATCTAGATTTTGATTTGACGTCTTCTCTTCCTCCATATCATTATTGCATGTAGCTATATATTTGTTCATATCCGTCTTCTGAACATCCCTCCTGGTTGGAGATATATAAGGGCAGGCATGTCAAGCTGTAACGAGAGTTCGATAAGATCATCCATTGGAGCCGGCAGGTTTAGATCTAGAGGTTGATGATCTGAGCTATTGAGTATTTGTAGAAGATTTTGGGTCTGGGTTTGCATTAAATATTCTCCGTTGATACTGCATTCTACTTGCATGTCGCTTGTAGGCTCGACGTCGGAGGAGGACGTGACGACGGTTTTCGATGTTATCCTATGGCTACGCTTGTGCCCGCCAAGCGCCTGGCCGGATGCGAACTGTTGTTCACAGATTGAGCATATGTGCGGCTTCGATTCTTTCTTTGGCATTGATTGTGGCGAGTTTTTTGCGAACGGCGTGATCGATAATGTCATGTTTTTCAATGAAGATCCGACCTCATTATTTTTATGAATGGTATTGTTATTTGCGTCTTCCATCAGGGCATTCTCGGTACCAGGCTCTTCAACTTCGAGATGAGCGGCAAAGCAACCCTTAACTTTATTATGGCTGGCCCGATGGCCTCCTAGTGCTTGGTGGGAGTTGAAGATTTTCTTGCAATCCTTGCATTCAAATATTGGACAAGATCTTGGAGTAGTTAGAGTTGGGACCTGAGGTTTTGGCTGAGGCTGAGGAATTGTGGGGATTTCGTCATCAACTTCCATGTTTACTGAAGCAAAGCATTCTTCTCTATCTGCGATGAGGACAACAGGTTCTACACTAGTGGCGGAGAGCATGACGAGGCAATTAGCTACGTCTTCTTCTTTAGTGACCAAATGAGGCGGCGGAGGAGTACTGTCATCAGGTTTCCTGTCGCGACTGGTTCGTTTGACGTCATCTTCCTCGCCTCTGATGCCTATGACAGAGCACCAACGACTGTGTTCATGGAATGATTTCAATGAACGGAGTGTTTTGCTGCAATTTCCACAAATGTGGCTGGTGCGTTTGTGGGTTGGAATGCTGCGAGAGTTGGATATATGCTTGCCGCCGGTGGTCGTCTGGTCTTCATCAGGGTTAGAAATGGGTTCACCAGTTATCCCGTGGGCTCCCATATGCTCTCCCAGCGCTCGTCTGCAACTAAACCGCTTTTTGCATATATGACAGTAGTGTTTACGCTGTCCATGTTGTTTTCTCAGTTGCTTCTCAATCCGGCCTATAATCATCGTCACTATAGAGAAGATAGGAAGAAGCTATAGGAAGAAAAAAAAGTTCAGAAAGAAAAGAAAAGATGAATTTCAAAGAGGCATTTGGTGAAGTATGATAGTAATATAGGTCGTTGGTCTGTTGTCTAAGTAGGTGTTATTCATGGAGGTTTTTTTATCTCTCTAGGGTTGGAAGATGAGAGGTGGAGCAAATTTTTAGATTGAGGAAAGGGAATTTGTGAATGAAAAAAGAGTGAGAACTGGATTTAAATGGAGATTTTACAAGTGGATGTAAATAAGAATGGATGGTGGTTGCGGCCCTTGCGGGCATGAAAAATATGGGTATTTGGGGTCAGCGGAAGAAGGAGCATTTCGAGGGATTCATCACAACAGTTTCTAACATCTACTTACTATTTTTTTGGGAATAAAGCCTTCTTTCTTGCTCCACCTTTCATTTAGCTCACCCGCTCTTTATTATTATTTTTTTGTTATTATAATCTCTCAAAAACTAAAATAGGTGTTTATATAACAAAACAAACTTTGCTAATCTTTCATACTTAATTTTTTTTTATTTGGGTGGTTTTAAAATGAAAAATTATGTATATCGAAATTTTGATATAAACTATGATAAAAAGAATTTAAAATGATTGGATTTGATTTAATATTAGAAAAGCTTGTATTAAATTAATTTTAAAATGAATTTTATAACATTTACGCTCATGATAATATAATTTTATGAGAATATTTTGACATAATTTTTTGTTTTAAGCTTTTGAAATTGCTTTGAAATGAATATAATATAAAATATTTATGTATTGCACTCATATCAAATCAAATAAAAAACTTTTAAATTTTATTAATCAAATTATTATGATATATTTATATTTTTTATATAGATATAAGCATCAAGAATGAAAAAAATGTATCCATAAAAATAATTATAAGATATTTTAATTTATTAAATTTATATTTAATATGTGAATAATATATAGAAAATCAAATAAAATTTGTATTACAATCATTTCAAATAATCAAATAAATTCAAAACTCATCATGTCCCTATATTTTGTTTTATATTTTTAAAATAATCAAATAAATTCAAACTCATCTATTTTAGATCTATTTTGTTTTATATTTTTTTATTCTTATTTTTTATTATTTTTTTAAAAAAACTTATTTAATTAGCTTATTTTCTTTTGTTTTGGATCAATTTTATTTTATATTTTTTAGTTTGTTATATTATTTTCAAAATACGTTTAGCGAATGTATATTTTAATGTTTTTATTTTTAATTTAAATAAATAAATATTATTATTTTAAAGATACTCAAAATAATCCTGGTATTTTAAATGCTACAAAAACAACTATCACCATTAAAATATATTTTATTTAGAATTAAAATATAAAAATAAATAAAAATAGATAAAATAAAATAAAAATGAACCCAAATAACTCCTAAGTGTTTTTATTTTGATATTTAAAATAAATCACATTATTTTTAAAAATATTCAAAATAATTTTTCAGTGCTTTTAAGTATTGTTAAAATAACTATTATTATTAAACATATTTTATTTTAAATCAAAATATAAATAAAAAATTAAAAATAAAGGTAATTTTAAATAGCTCATAAGAAATTAAAAGGCAAAATAATGTACTGCAGTATTTTAATAAATAAAATGATCAAATAACCCTTTAATCCTAGCTATTGTACAATTGATTTGCCATACAATTCAAGGCTAAAATTATTTGCTTAAAAGATAAGATCCTATGCAAAAAAATTATTATGACAAGAAGTTCTCATGTAAATGTTCATAAGGATCACTGACATTTTATCAAAATAATTTTAGACTTTGTAAAAAGGACTTTTTTCGTATGTAGCACTTAAAGTATCTTTGTTTATATGTTTTGCCACTCAAAATATATGATTTAGTGTTTCAAACCAAATATAAGAAATATTTAAAATGATATTTAAAACAAAAAAAATATTATATGATATTATATATATTATCTTATAAATAATAATTTAAAATGAATATCTAATAAAATATTTTTACAAATTTATATAAATATTTTAGTCAATATTTTTCCGGTAGAAGCACAGTACTACTCTATTGCATTGCGCGAGAACTAGCGACTTCTAAACTTTTAATCTTTAATTTGATAAATCCTCAGGCAGCTTACACTAGCAACTCTAGGCCAAATCACACCCTTACGAATAACCATCTCTCTGGTCCTCTCCCTTCGTCCATTGAAATTTTCTCCATTGTCTATAAGCTTCTTCTAATCAACCTACCCCTTGATCTTGTTCTCTCGCACTTCACAGCTTGAAGAAGCTAATAGCATTTGTAGGGAGTTTGCATGAGTTCTGTTGCCAGCAAGTACAAAACTCAACGCTCGCTCCAAGCAGTCATGAGACAAAATACTACCATAAAGAAAGCTACAAAATAAAATTGAATTTAATTATAATCACTATTTTTTTAAATAAAAGTTAAATCGACTGTAGTATGAAATGTTGTTTAATCCTTGTCCTCACCTTGCACAATATATAAAATTACAGAGTATGAAAGACCATCAAACTTATTATTTGAAAATGCATATATCATAACGATAAAAAGACAAACTATCATAAGTTCTATCACAAGAAAGCAGTATAAGAAATAATGACAGTGATCATATTTATATCCAAACAAGAAAATGGTTATGGAATTCTTATGGAAATCACTCTGAACTTCCAGATATTAGAACTTCAGAGCATAATCAACCATTTTGATGGTGCCTAAACTAAACTAATGTGGTTCAATGAAACTTAAATTTTTAAATATATTTCTCCAAAAATAAAATAGCAGACGCATTTTTGCTTTTAAAATTAGCTTTCCATTTTACATCGACAATTTATCAAAATTAGAAGATATTTAAGTCGATAATTTGTCAATCGAGATCAATTCAAACGAGCAATTTTTCGAACACTTAAATAATATTATTTTAATAAGCATTATATAAATATCGTCCGAATTGAAGATTAATTTAACGAGCAAAAATAATCTCGTTGCATTTCACAAATCTTTTATTTAAATGGTTCGTTATTGCCTATTTGATTAATCTTTCTCAAGCATCGAGCACCGATACCGGCTCGAACTAAAACTTGAGCCAATACTACCGAATTACCATTTTGAGCGAGATGACTTTCGGCTCAAATCCTCAACACACCCTATTTCAATAATAAGCTTAAGGAAAAGTAGACTATCGAATAAGAATAAAAGATGATCATTAAAGGAATGGTTGTTTGTTACACATACTGAGATGATTGCATTCAACACAACTAATTATGAGCTAATTCAGTAATTATTTCATAATATGTAAACTAGTCAGATGTTTCCACATAAATCTTCCTCGCATCCAGAAATGCAATACTTATGCTTGGTCCAAAGGTAACAGCACAACCCATGGAGAGCTTATGGGACATCAAATATAAAAAATTAAAGTCTAAAGCTGGCCTTAGGCTTAATACTATTGGACCTCTAGATGATGAAAGCACAAACTTAACAATTTGATTTTTGTCATGAAACACCTTTTTTTTAAATTATCATCTTTTAAGTTGTCAGGTTTTGAATACAAATTCTATAGCCAACTTCAGTTCAAGAGACAATGATAAATTATTTTAAGTGATAAAAACAACAACAACAACAACAAGCCTTAATTTATGGTCTACATGAATCCTTCGTCCATGTGTCTATGTCAAATTCTCATTTAATTCGAGATACTAAGATCATTTTACACATCTTAACCAAGTCTTTGGTCACTCCTACCTTTCTTAACATAAGGAAAATCTAACGATCTACTCTTTAATATCTACTACGCATGTTGGCCAAACCATCTTCGAATTTCCCTAATCTTATCTACCAATGAGCTACTCCAACTTTTTTTTTAACATACCATTTTGCATTCTATCTCTAGGGTAAAACCACTCATCCACTGAAAGCATCCTCATCTAGAAACTAACAAATTTTATGTTTCTTTTATGAACATTCTAATAAGTCATTGCGGTCTTACCAATCTTATAAAATTTTCCCAAGTTTATGGAACTTTTCTATCACATAATAGCCGATGCATTCCTCCACTTCAACCATCCAACTTGAATTCTAAATAATATCTCCATCTATTTCACCATCATTTTGAACAATAGAGAAATTCAACGCTCACTCTATTAATGACTCGATCACCTAAAAGTCACAACACTACCTTAAAACTTCTGCCAACTAAAATTACACTATTATTTTAGATGCTTAAACGAAAACCTTTAGACTCAGAGTTGACCTCCATAATTCAAGTTTCATGGACTCCTCTCTAGTCTTATCAACAAGAAGAATGTCGGCATACACCGGGTACATCTTCTTGTAAATGCTTTAAGAACATCCATAACTAAAGTAAAAAGATAAGGGCTTAATGTTGATCCTTGATGTAATTCCAAATAGGAAAATAGTTTGTCAATCCTCCTTGTGTTTGGACACAAGTGATTAGTATACATATATGACTTGAATATAACCAATATTAACTCGTCTGAACTCTCCAAAGAACATTCTGAGACTTTATCATAAGCTTTCAAATCAATAAATATCATATGATCCTTTTATTTTCATGCTTCATCAAACCTCTTAACAAATGTATAGCATCCATAGTAGATCTACCCGCATGAAACCAAGAGGAAATGCACATACTATGCTCATTATTTCTCCCATAATTTTAATGTATGTACATTAACAATCCTCATAAGCACAATCTTGTGCATCACCTATTCTTAAATATAACCAACAAACTCTTTCTCCACATGTATATTGCTTTAAAATAATATTAAAAGATTTGAAAGAAATTTTGATTCCTAAACATTTATTTCTATTGAATATTATCGTCTTTTTTTTTTCATTTTCTTTAAGTTCACTAACTTCAGATTTTGAATACAAATTCTATAAAATGAAACTTCAGTTCAAGAGACAACGTTAAAATAAATTTTTTTTTTAAGTGATAAAAACATAACAAAGAAAATGTCCAATGTTATGAAGGTGCATAATTAGTTAGTTACATCTGTCCCAAAATCACCTCTGCAGCAGAGACTTCAAAATCTGAGGGCTTCTTCTCAACATTGAGGGCATGAACCTTGCCGTCAACTACATATGCAGACCACCTGCACAAAATAAGCAAAAAAACCAGTGAATCTGTTGCTTTCAGTTGCTTCAAGCTTTCTAATATAGCCCAAATACATCATACTAATGCATCAGCCATTTAGACAATGAAAGAATTTAATGTAGTTTGACCATGTTATCTCAACTATGCCACGACTGCGTAGAGAAAAGAAATTCATTATAATTTAAAGGAGTACATCACAATTTCTCTTCCAGTCTCCAGTCAGCTCTCTAGATTTAATGAGAAGGTTGATAAAAGACTTGACTGCAATATAAGAATCAAGACCACCATGATTTCTAATCCTTGTTCATAAGAACAGAGTATTTTTTGGTATTATCGCACTAGAACAGCACCTATTATTGGAACCATGCCTATTGGTCATAGATTTTCGCGAATAGCAAGTAGAATTCACAATTAGTAAATGCCACAACACTACTATTAAGATTACACCGATACGAACATGAAAACACAAACACTATTAGAATAAAAACACAAGACGTCTCTACTTTTAAAAATATAAGCATGAACACGCATGTGATGTGGCATTATAAATTTATAATTCATATTATTTCTAAATTTTAAAATAATATATAATGATCACATAAATTATATAAACATTAAATAAGTCAAAAAAATTTAATAATATATAGACAAAAAATATTAACATTTAATAATCCAAAAAAAAAATAAAAACTTAATATATTATTTATAAATCATGATACTAGGTAAAGAAAGGAATAAAAGATTATAAAAAATAAGCAATCAAATTCTAACATTAACTTAAAAAAGATTTAGTCATCAATAGTTTTTAGAGTATTAATATAAAAGTAAGTATAAATTACTTAGTACAATATAAATGATAAAAAATATAGTATTTAATTATACATCTAGTTAATATTTATAAAATCTAAACTTAATTATTGAGAACACGTGCCTACTTTTTTTTTTTAATTGGACATGCTACAAGTGTGTTCGACATATATTGAACATGCATCTCACATGTCTTGTTTGATATGTGTCAAATGCTATACATCTATTTCTAATAGAGTATTGGTGCATCATAGATTTTGTCTTCTCCTAATGAACAAGAAAAATTCAAGGCACAAGTAGTCGCCAAACTCCTATGTGTTGGACGACAATGCACACAAGAGACCTTTATTTTTGTTCAACAAATCAATTGCCTGGCACTCATTCCTCTATGTACTTGTAGCAAATTTTGCAATCTTATAACATCCAAAATTTTCTAAAACCAGCAAAGATAAGAACCTTAAGAATAGGAATAGGAATAGGAACTATCTAGCGAATGATGTGTGAATGAGAGAAGTTCATTTGAATTGATCAAATCCTGGAGAAATAACAACCTTTTAGTTTAAAACCAACATTTTGATTTCCTGTCTCATACAAAGTCTTGTGTAGCATCTCCTTCTATCCAGGGAACGACAAATTGAGGTTTTGCAAAGCCTCAATTCTCTGCTATAAACCATCTTTATTAGCATACGCAGCTTAAATATCATTTTTATCTGGTGTTTTTATTGGAAGAGGTCGTCATTCTACTTGATAATATTAAAGCTGTCTCTTTGATATGGGGTATCTAGTTGGGGATAATGATGTGTGCCTTTGGGCCTATTGGACGGCAAGGTGAAGGTGCTAAGCTGGAAGGAGGTGGACAAACTAAATAGTACTAATTGAGATTATTTGTGGCAAGTCAGGGGGAATTCTTATTTTGTAGAGATGGGATATCATCACATTCACTTTGGTTTCTATGATGGAGCAAAGCATTGTGGTCCGACTTTTCTTATCCCATAACAGAGTTTAGAACCTTGTCACTATGTATGCTAGAAAGAATCATCATTCTTGGAGGGATCTTTGGCATCATCACTCCAACGAAAGAAGTTTAGATACTCTTTTGGGGTAATGATCATAATAACATATGTTTGTTGGACCAAGATAAATATGGAGCAATAACAAGACCGACAACAACAAGATCGAGTTCCACCACAACAAGTTACTCATCAACTCTGATGCTTTGGAGCTGATCTCCCTAACCATTGTCAAACATCTTGTTAGGCATGCTTCAAATCACTATCCCATCTTAGTGGTTGTTACTGGGTCAAAGGACAAGCACCCCTCCCAACGGGTGAATTTTGAGGGCACATATGGCATGAAAAATTGCCAGGTGTACTAGGACTCTCAAAGCTCTCTTTTACTTGAGTAAAAACAAAATCAAAGAGCTTGGGATCCTTAAGTCCATTTTGGAGAAGGAGATCACTAGCTTGCAACTATTTGAGAGTTTTGATTGTGGACGGCCCCTGAACAAGCCACCCTCATTTGTAAGGTGCATGACCTTATTTCTACAATGGCCATAATTACTTCTTGGTGGCAACAACAGGCAAAAGATCAAGTGGATAAATGAAGGGGATGCTAACTCACATTTCTTTCATGCTATTGCTACTGGGAGAAGGCCAAATTGGATTAATTGCATTAAAACGAGTGAGGGACTCATTCTGAAGACCCTGATATTATCCATGACACTTGGTGGAGCTTCTTCAACCATAAATGAAGGGATAGGCTAATGTCCCTTCAAAATTGGCCCTCCTTTCAAGCCATGTCTAGAATTGGAGAGAACAACTTCAAGCCCCTTGAAGCCCAAGTTAGTAAAGTTGAAATTTGAGAGATGGTCAAGCCTAAGGGACTACACCGCTCATCTGAGCTGGATGGGATCACTTCATCTTTGTTCAAGAATTTTTGAAGCATTGTTAAGGGTGATGTTGTGGCAACCATTTGGGAGTTCTCTTCCTCAGGTCATATGCCAGTTCAATGGAAGGAGAGTCTTATCATCCTAATCCGAAAAATTTAATAATGCAGATAACCCCTTAAACTTCAAGCCCATCAGCCTTTACCATACCATTTTAAAAATTGCTATTAAGCTGCATGCGACCCGTCTCAAATACCTAATGCCTCTGCTCATCTCAAAGGAGCAAGGGGCTTTTGGTCCCCAACAAATCCATCTCCAACTACTGTCTTTTGGCCCAAGATTTGATCAACAAATTTAAGCACTCAACCTCCACTTTGGGTTTCATGGCTATCAAGGTAGATATAGAGAAAGTTTATGACAGTATGAACTAAATAACTCTGCACCAAGTTCTTATTAAGAGGGGGGTTCCCACCTAAAGCTCATCCATTGGATCCTCTAGTGTGTGGAACACCCCAATTTCTCCTTCATCATTAATGGGGCAAATCTGATTGGACTAAAGTCAAATGTGGATTCTGCCATGGGTGCCTTCTGTCATCATATCTCTTTACTTAATGCTCATAGCTGCTTTATATGGCTTTAAAGCAAAGAGGCTACCATATTGGGGTGTGTATCACTATAGGTGTTGGGAAATTAATTATTCTCTTAAAACCACAGAAAATAAGTTCAAGAGATCCGAACCAAAACGTTGAACAGAATTAACCAAAGTACAAGATCACAAAGACACAAGATTTAATGTGAAAAAATTCAAGAACGAGAAAAAACTAGAGAGCCACACCATACCAAAAAATCCACTATGAAGAAAAAAAGAGAAAAATATAGATTACACTTATCTAAAACCTCTCACACTTTTTTCACTCTCTCAAAAGAATGGAGAAAATGCCAAGAAGTATTGAAAAAAAAAAAATAGCAACAAATTGCCTAAATATGAACTCTCGTTTCAAAGCTCCGCAACCCTGGCGCCGCCATCCTCCAGACTTTTCTGAATGGATTATAATGCCGCGAAGTTGCTACTGCAATGCCGAGGTGCTAACATCTTTAGTCTTTGGTAGCCCCAATCCTAGCGTTATGACGCTTCCTTTGTAGCACCAAAGATGTTGTCTTCTCTGAATCCTGGCATTGTCCTTCTAGCGTCGAGGTAGTGCCTTCTGTCTCTAAACCAAGGCTTTCATGTCATTAGCACCGAAGTGCTGCATCTACAACGCCCAGCCATTATACAGTTAAAAAAAAAAAAATCTTGGGGCACACTACCCCCCTGTGACTCTCAAGGATTCACATCTTGCACCTCCTCTATGTTGACAACATCCTGCTGTTGCCAGAGGCATCTACATCTACAACCAAACTCCTTATCACCATCCTTAGAAATTATTGTTCCTAAATGGGACTACAGCAAAATCAATCTTTTTAGCAAGGCCACTCACAACTGGAAGAAGAACTGCACCTATAGATTACTCGGGATTTCATCTGGTTGAAGATATTGACTATTTGGGAATTCATTTGGCCATGTAAAAACCGATCAAAACTGACTTTAAAGAGCTGCTTCAGAGAACCAGGGTTAAGCCCACTCTCCTCAACTCCTTCCTTGCCCTTCCTACAGACATCATGACTAATACAGATGTTCCTCAAGGGGTTTTAAGAGAACTTGAGAAAATGAGCCACCAGTTTCTTTGGAACAAGAGCTCAAATCTGTATGACCTTCATTATATTGCTTGGGAGAAATTGTGCGACCACACCGTCGCATCAGTGGTCTTGGATTCCATGCCTCAATTAGATGGAGAGGCCCTCTGCAAGCTAGACTCACTTGGGAGTTTATACCCCAATTCCCTCCTTAACAGATGCCTCGTGAAAATTATAGATGCAACCGTTGACCATAATGGAGAGTCATGGTGACTCTACTACTTGAAACTTGAAAGATTACTAAGGAGGGTGTAACTAACCTACAGCATATGGTGAGATGAAAGATCGTCGATGGAAGGAACATTATCATTCTCAACAAAGTTTGGATCCTTGATAGGCAGTTGACTAAATGGCCGACGTTTTTTGATGCTACCCAAGCTGAAAAGCTGCAGGTGGCGGATCTGGTAGCAGCTGAAGGGTGAGGCTCTTATGCAGTAGGTGTTAAGCATTCAGCTTTTTCTAACCTCCTTATGGACCAACCTGAGCTCATATATGCACCTCGTAGTAAATCGGTGACAACCATCTCCTACAGCAACCTAATCCCTGCAGAATCCGATATATTCCGAGTGCCTCAAGAAGCTCCATCAACCCGGTTCCTTTGGTGATGCTTTACCAACTCAAGAATGGCTTCATCATAGGGGGATGGCTGATTCCCTGCTTTGCCTATGCGGTTGCACCCAAGTACAAGATGCTTCCCATGTAGGGGTGTGAATGAGTCGAGTCAAGCTCTAGTCACACCTAAGCTCAACTCGCTTTCTTGCTCATTGGTATGAACTCAAGCTCAAGCTTCAGTTGAGCTCTAAAGTCAAGCCCGAGCTCAGCTCATAGCAATAATGATGAGCTCGCAAGCCGGCTCGTTAGCTTGAGCCAAAGAAGTAGTTGCTAGCGGAACTCACTAGAGAAGCGTCAATGTAGCCAACACTTTGAGCTTGAGAAAAGAAATCACAAAAATAAACTCACATGAGAAGGCCAATAAAAGAAATCACCATGTAGGGTGAAAATGACCTGCAAGAGCCCGCATAGCTGTCATGCTATTCCAAATCAACCAAAATCTATAAGCCCAATTTTTATTGTTTTTTAAAGAAAAAATGGACAAAAGCTTCATTTTAATTTCAATAAAATTAGAAAAATAAATAATGATTCATCATAAATTTTCTGATTAATTTTTAATTACTAGAAACTTCATGACTTTACCAATTGATTTTAACAAAAAACTGATAATGCATGACAGATTATAATTAATCATTGTCGTTTAAAAAAAAACCTGCTATGCCCTAAGAAGTAAAAAATGCCAAAGTAGGAATTAAGTTCTAAAAATAGAATGAAAATATTTAAAAGAAATCTAGTTGCGATTAAAAAGGATGGAAAGAAACCTAAACCAGTAAAAGGAAATGACATGCAGGAAAAAATAAACTAGAAATTTCTCCCAAACAGAAGTTTGCACGAGTTTGAACAAAATTATTGCCGGAACTATTTAAACAATTCTATGAAAGCAATAGTTCTGAAATTCATTACGTTAAAAATCAAAAAGGAAATAGCAATGAATTATTTAATTAATACGAAAAACTCAGTAAGTCAAATTTGTGGGAAATAACCATCAATTTTTGCTTTCTAGTTATTATGGTGTGGGTGTGGCTGTGAGGGTGTGGATGCAGATGGGGTGTGGGTGTGGCTGTGGGTATGGTAATGGGCTACAGTTAATGAAAATATGAAAACATACTATATGCAAGTATGTGCATTGATGTTGGTTTATTTTTATTTTTTATTTCTAATTTATATTTGTGGTACACTTATGATGATGAGGCCTATGATAACAGATTGGTCAATCAGATTAGTTGACCGTTTTGCGTCAAGTTAACAATTGGTTCACTGCATTTTTTTTTTTTGTTTTGTCTGTCTTAGTCGTTGTCTCTTGATTTACAGCAACTGTTGAATTGGGATAGGATGTCATTCTGCACATACTAAAAGTTTGATTGTTGTTGAGTTACCTCGATAGTACAATTCTGTATTTTTCAAGATAACAGAAACAATAACCTTCTAATTTGGAACTATAGCAGACTATTATTGTGACTGCCTGTTTCTTTCACTGTCAAGCTTTATTTTTTTCCTTGTGCAAAACGTGGATAACATTGTAGCAGCATATGTTGGGATCGAGACTAATGAACTGTTTGCACTCAGGAGAAATTTGGGAGTTGTTGATTTGGTATTGTAGTTTAATATAAAATTTGTTACAATGGTTGCTAGAATCAAGTTTTGTTGTTTTCATTAGATTTTTTAGATTGTAAGAAACTATGAAGTGTAGTATAGTTCTGATTATATATTAGATCTCTATGCATGCAATATTCAGTCAATAGTTCAATAAAATTCTAAAGTTTTTCCTCAAACTTGTGTCTGCCATAATTTAATGTGAAATCTTTCAAGTGAAATGTAAGTCTGATGACAATTTTTGGAGATACTTTATTCTAGCGTAAGAATTAGATCATTTATTTGGCGACATCCATCCTTATTATGTTTTATCAGCACATTTTATGATTGATTTTGCTTACGCTTAGATCATTTATCTGGCGCCTTCCATCCTTGTTATTTTTTAGCTAAATATTATATGATTGGTTGTGCATGTGATTCAGATTTAATCAAGTTTCTTACAATTTAGTTTTATTTTTAGCTGTGAAACACCTAAGAATGTAGCTTTATTTTGTTCTCAATTTTTCTAACTAAATTTCAGTGTGTAGCTATCTTTACTTATCATATTTGGTATGATTTGTGCTTATATTCTGATTTGCATTAGAGTAGAAGACACATTTACCTAACTGAGAGTTAGTGGATTGTGTGCTTGATCTTTCATGTGATTGTTCGTGCATCACATCAAAATTTTGCATTAGTAGAACCATAAAGCTTAAGATCTCCTGCATCAACTGCTCTCAGTCATATCAATTAGCTATCACTTATAGTGAGTTCTTGTGTCATGTTTATCATGCTCCATAAGAAGAATGTCACTGAAATGAACGAGTAAATTGGTCTTGACAAATGTTAAGCAATGTGAACAATAAAAGGGATCTTAACGTTACACGCAGTTGTATCCATTTTTCATCAAGCCAAGTCACAATAAAAAAGTACCGACCATGGATAAGGCTAATGTGCATTTGCCAGTCAAGTACACCATTAAATATTAAATAGGCCATCGAATTTATGTAAACTTGCCCAAATATATACGTGGCTGACAGTGTGTGAAAATACAAAAACAGAGATTACAGATAATTGTCATATTTAGCTTTATTATAGAAGCCTACGTCCATATCTTATTAATGACTAAAAATACAAATACACATTTTGCAACATGACAACTGGTTAACTATGTAAGCACCATAGTTGGTTATGAATCTTATTCATTTGATGTCAAAAAAAATACATACAACTATAGATGATCTAGTGTATTATACTCAAGACATACCTATGAGAACGGCGCCCCAACAAAGCACCAGATAGATCCACATCCAAATCTAAGCTCTTATGGAAGCTTCCATCGAAGTCGCCATAAAAATCAATCTAAACAATTGATGCACCACAAACAAAAATAACAATGTCATTTTTTTTACAATTAAAGTACCTAGTATTTATAGAAAATAAAGGAGATGAGAAAAACCTTATTTATCAAGAAGATAGCCACAAAGATAAATTTCATTTCAATAACCATTTCATGCAAAGTATCTAATATAGATCAAATAATGATGAAAATGTACTTTTATAGCTTAAAGACAGAATGCTTCCTTAACTGTGTTCTACAGTAACACAAGAAAGCAAGCTTCATGAGCAATTTGACACAATTAGGCTACAGAAAAGGATGATAATAAAGATTCCATATGAAGAAACTTCAAAGATTGCTGAAACCTAATGGAGTTGTAGAAAAAAAAAAAAAAAAACTACAGCAAAATCTAGTGGAATGGAAGAATGCAAGTTCTTCATTTTGTAATATAAGCATAAGGAACTTCTAGCATATGTGACGGCAAAAATAAGGAAAAAATAAAACATGCAATCTCAAAGGAGTAAAATCGAACAAAGTAAATGTGTTTTACATCATTTTTGCTGGAAGTTTGAACAGAAAATTATCCATAGCATAAAAGGTAAAGAGGAATATAGTCATCGCTAGTGCAAGGGATGTATAGAAACAAGTCTCTAATTGAAGATTGCAGTTTGTCAAGGAAAAAACACAATGTTGCATCATCAGATATATTGAACTTAAATTTAGGCTAATTTTATCTAACACTAGATCAAAATTTTTTGTGATCCATGGTTTGAGACTTCCTATGGATCCAACGCTTGTAATTATTTATCACTCCCATTAACACTCCAAATCAAGGAGGTCGCACAACTCAGTTATTCAAAAGAACTTGTTTGATTGACAAGTTGTAAAGAAGAAGTATGAGGAATTGATGGTTAAATATATCAAGATTGCACGGTTTCATCATCCAAGGTTTATCAGGTAATCAATCTTTGGTTATCAGAGAACCTTAGCTGTGACAATACAGATTTAAATAGAAAACTACTGTGTTGTATTGCAAGCATTTGATTTAGAAGCTTTGGTGAGCATTATCCTCCTAAATCATGGCTACCCCTTTAACTTCAATTTGTTGTAGCAAATGAATCATCTGTTATTGATGGCCTACCTTTGCTAGCTTCACTTACCAAGATTTACATGCATGCTTGGTGGTTGATTCTACTAATCTTGTTGCTGCTAAACCCCTCTTAGCACCATTCTTCTGCTTCACCTTTGAAGTTGTTGGGATGAAAGGGGTTTTGGTGATTTGATACAAGAGGAATTTTTTAGCTTTGGTAGATAAGACCCATTTGTTACTCTCAACCTCTATCATAAAATCAAATTCTAGTTCCCCAATCTCCACTTTTATGTTTCTCTCACCATATCTCTATTTTCTATGCCGATGAGCTTAGACTCAAGCACACTTTAATATGTAAAAATATAATAAAAAATAAGTGATTTTGGAACGTTGTGTTTGTAGAGTTTATATGATTAATAGCCTTGCAAATAAAGTAGTAACTCCTCATTACAAATACTAAGTTTCAAGTTTGAAGCCATTGAATTATTATTTGCAATATCACAAAATTTTGATGTCTTGCAAGAACTCTTGAAACTTACCTGGAATAACTCTTTTAATTTGAAATAGCATATTTCATAATTATATGCACCCCATCAAAAAAATTCATGAAAAAAATGCTATTTCAAATTTATTAAAATAGTGATAAGACCTGCAATGATTTATAGCACAAAATATTGACCAGTAAAACTGGGGGGCATAAAATCAAGTGTTGCGGAGATGAGGATGCTCAGGTGGATGAGTAGCTTTACACTTAGAGACAAAATATGAAACGAATATATACGTGAAAAGGTTGGAGTATTTATAGTGACAGATAAGATTAGAGAGAGTCGCCTTAAATAATTTTGTCACATAAAACGTCGGTCGTCTGATAACCCAATTAGAAGAATAGATGTATTAGATTCGACCTATGTTAAGAAATTTAGAGATAGACCTAAAAAGACTTGATTAGATAGTATAAAAAATGATCTCATTTTATTAGAATTAAATGAGAATTTGATATTTAATAGAACACAATGGAGAAGAATGATTCATGTAGCCGACCCCACGTAGTGGGAATAAAGACTTGTTGGTGCATATAATTATGATACTTTTAATTGCAATTTATAGGGGTTAAACTTTAAATCTTTTTCAGCTGAAGCCTTCTTAAAGCTATTGGCATTGGGTAGTAAGTGTCAGTTACCTGTCATGCTTTAGTGCATATTTTTGAAATGTTGATTTATATATGTTTTATTATATATATATATACATACATACATACATATATATGTATATATATATACTATGTTAATTATTATATATGTTGTCCTGATTTTTATTAGTCTGGTAATCTATGCTAATGTATCAAATAATATATGTGCATTCAAGTATAGAATTCCCCGTGAGCTTGTTGAACATTTTTGTGATTAAGCAATCAACAATGAGTATAATAATATTGATTTTGTTGAAATTGAAGAGGGGGATATGTTGAAGGTGATATTTTAAATTAAAGTCTGAATAGAAAATAAAAAGAATGCAAAAAATTAAATGTTTAAGATTTTGTTATATGATGCTATTTGAAAATGACAAAAAAGTAAATTGTAATACCCAAAAATTTCAAAAAAGATGAAAAAAGTTTTCCTAAAATTTATACCCCAAATTTCTCATCTCTCAAAAATGATCAAACATAATTTTATAAAATTTTGCATTTAATTTTAATCATTTTGATACATAGAAGTATATATAAATAAATAAGTATGACAACAGTTATTAACTAAAATCATTTTTCTGAAGTTTTTAATTAAATTTACCATTAATGGAATTAAGTCGCTATTCATACAATTAGATTTTCTTAAATTATGTGCACATGCAATGGTGAATTAACAAAAAGAAAGTGACAATTATCTTAAAATAGTTTAATTAAATAATCAATTGATGTTAAATATCTAGCAGAATATTTTACTTATCCATTCCTGCTTGGAGGTTGAATTCGAGAGAAGTAGAGAATGAAAGAAGAAGGAAAGGAAAAAGAGAAAAAAGAAGGAAGTAAAAAAATGAAAAGAAAAGGAAGAATAAGAGAAGTAGAAGGAAAAGAAGAAAAGAAGAAAAAAAAGAGTAGAAGGGAACGAGAGGGAAGAGGGAAGCTTGGATAAGATAGGATAGAGAAGAAAATAGAGAAGGGAAGACAAGAAAAGGAGAAGTAAAATGAAAGAAGAAAAAGAAGAGAAGGGAATGATATGAGAAAGAGAAGGATAAGAAAGGAAGAAGAGAAGAAGAATAAGAAAAAAAAAACTAGGAATTTAAATAAGAAATTCAATTTTTGTAGTTTCAAGTGATAGGCTTAAAAGCCTGAATAGAAAAAAATCTTTTCAAGATAAACTACAATGCTTTATGGCACAAAATGTTGGCTAGTAAGAGAAGCATAAAATTAAATATTGCAAAGATGAGGTTGCTGAGGTGGATGAGTGGCTTTATGCTTCGAAACAAAATGCAAAATAAATATATGAGTGAAAAGGTTGGAGTCTTAGATGGTTTGTTCACATAAAATATCGGTCGTCCAATGATCCAATTATGATAGTAGATGTCTTAAATTAAGCCTATGTCAAGAAAGATAGAGGCGGGCCTAAAAAGACTTGGTGAGAGAGTATAAAAATGACCTTATGTTGCTAGGATTAAATGGGAATTTGACACTTAATAAGACAATGAAAAAGAAGAATTCATGTAGCTGACCTTACGTAGTAGGATAAAAGCTTGTAGTTGTTGTATATTAATAATCATGATAAATTATTTTGATAATTATGAAAGTGTAGTTACATTTCAGACTCATTTTCTATACACTTGATCCACGAAGAAAAGATAGGCATTGATAGGGAATATCTCTGATTGGATTGCCCGCCAATGGTATGCCTCATTTTTAAGAGAGAAAAAAAATGGGTTGTAACAAAAAAGCATATAGACAAGAAGTGTATGGCTGTTTATTTATGTGACAATAAATTTTGAACATATAATCTTAAAGAATATTTAAGAACTTGCAAAAATAATAAATAAAAAATGAACACTAATATGAGCCAAATCAATCTTTGTAAACTAGCAGTAGCAAGTTACTCTGTCTTAGCATTAGTTTGATGATAAGAAGTTTAGGTGTGTATTAATTTTGGTACATATTAATTATTATAATTATCATGCAAAAGTTGATGTCTCTGCATTAAATGGGTTGGAATTTAAGCTAAATTATTTGCATCATGGTAATTTGAAACTTGTGAGTAGAAATATAATTAAAAGTGATTGTAAAATGTTATATAAGAGAGAAAAGTTAACATTTTGGGACTTGCTAGGTGCATCAACTACTATTAACCATGCATCTAACTTATGGACTTCAATTAATGGAGATGATTTTATTTGCTTGACAGCTTACTTTATTTATAGTGATTGACACTTGCAAAAGATATATTTGCACTTTTCTTAAATATCACCTTCTCATAATGAACTTTTTTGTTAAATAGTTGCCATCATTGTTAGTTGAATGGGAGCAATAATAAATAAAAATTATTTTAAAAAAATCAATTAGATTAAAATGGAGGCCTTCTATATTATGGTCAACTCTTTCACCTTTGATGTTGTGAAAGTGATGGACTAGAGGTTATGAAAGTGATAGACTAGGTTTCAAAGATGTGTGAAAGCAAACGTATATTAGAAGATCTCAAACAAGAAAACGTAAGTTCTTGAAGTTTGCTGAAAACTATCCAAACAAGAGATAGAAGATGTGCCCATTTGCTAGAACTATACTTAAGTTATGCTCGAAAATACTACTTATTTTTGACAGCCTTTCGCACATTTAAAATCATATGATTCAAACTGCAAGCATTGCCCATTACCTTATGAATGAAAGAAAGTTGAAATTATTCAATATTTTTGGCACTTTTATGAGATCACATATATATTTTCATGCACAAAACATACTTCATCAATTGCTTCCGAGTGGATACAGAAGAAGATTCAATTGTTTCCATTCCGGGCACTGTTAACATGTTCAGCATGAAGCGTGAAACATTGAGCGCACGTGCACATGTGACAGTTAGACCATCTCGTGGTCGAGTTTGTCTAGTGCAAAGCAAATGCACATTTAAGGGCGTACTAGTGAACTCATTTGCAGTAGGTTGTGCACCATTTGGCACGTGATCACCATGTAACCTTAGGACTTCATCTTGTGGTCATTCAACTCAAGCATGTGCAAGGTTCTCATGAGTCTCTGTAGCTAAAGACTGGGATATTTTCTCTCATAATGCATTTTTGTATTGTTCACTCATCATTGCCTTTGTTGCTAGCAATAACTTATAACATTGACATCTTGTCCTCATAATTCTTTGGCACCTAGGCAGCCCTTCTCTTGTCATCATAATCAATTTTCTCATTAGCTGTGAATTTTTGCTCCTTTATTCGTGTTCCTCGACATACTCATTCTCTTCTATTAGCCACAAATGGGGAACCTATCAAGCCGGTTTCTTTAGATACACCAGAGTTTCATCGAATCCTGCATTGATTGCTCCCAAAGCTTTAGTTGATCAACCAATGAGACCGCAACCTCCTTCCTTGGTAGGCCCTAACTTTTCTGAAGATCTTCATATTATATCCTCTTCGATGGTTTATGCGCCTCTTACCTTATATCCTAATGGTTCTAATGGTGCTAGCTTTCACTCCTCTCTATCCAACTACTTTCCCTTTATTCATTAAGATTCAATAGCATTGCAACAAAAATAACCTTTATAAATCAATGCAAGCCTAACCTCTTCATCAATGACGAGATATTTGTGCTTGCTAAGCCACTTGCCCTCTTATTTATTGATTAATTTTATATAAGTTGTACTAGCATGAGTTAATTAGCAAATTCATGTCTAATTTTCATATCAAAATCATGTCTAATTGATAAGTGAATACCCCCATTAGACTCATTAACTCTCCACATATCATTATAAAACTTTTTTTAGAAGTAGATTACATCACACTTTTCTCATAAGTCATATTGCACTTACATATGCTAAAATGGCCCCACACATTTTTATTGGTTACTAGAATCCCCCGTTATAATTATTTAGATCTCACTTTTATGACTTTGTCATGCATTACCTTGAATTATGGTGTAAACTCCGGAATATTAGAATAATGGTATTTAGTATCACTAGTAATATTATACGTGCACCAAGTGCCCGTGAATAAATTTAAAAACATTAATATATATATAAAATTCCAATTTTTTTAAATTAAAAAATTAATAAAACTTATAATTATAAGTAATAATAATATAATTGAATTATAGAAGTAAGTTTTATCAAATTTTAATTAGCAATTGTTTTAAGGAGAAAAAATATAATATAACTAAATGGAGATTCAATCGTATATAAATCAAAATTTGTTGCAAGCACTTAATATATAAACCATAAATTCAAATAAATATTAATCACAACTTTGAAAAATTTACATATTATATTAATGATTGAATATGATATAAACACAATGAGCTAAAGAATGGTTTAATTTATTAAGATTTTTGATAAATTGTAGATGTTCATAAGAAATAGATTATCAAAAATTTAATTTAAATATATTGTCAAATTTTACCAAAAATATTTAAGGTTTTATGTTAAATAGAAATAATTAATTAGATAGAAAAAGAAATAATAAGTGTGCATATAACACTAAATAAATATAAAAAAAATCATAGTTCATCAATATGAATGTAATTTAAAATATAATCATGTAAAGGTTAATATATTTTAAATTATTATATTATTGAACAGGAATAACACACATTTATTTAACATATTTTGTGATAAAGATGTAAACTGCTTATCAAAATATATGAAAATGTAATAAATAATAAAGATGTATAAATGATAAATTTTACAATTGATAAAACTATTATTTACTTATGATGTATGCCAACACAACTAATCTTAATTTAAGGACATAAATAAAAGATTAAATTATTAATTATAAAAATAAATAAAGTAAAAGATTATATGAATAAAGAAATGATAATGAAAATGAAGTATTTTGATTTGATGAAATTGTCTTGTAGAATAAATACACTTTTTTAATAAATGATTATAATCTTTCTTCAATTTGATTTTTTTATCTTCTATCAAAATTCTTTTCTCATTAAGAAATATAATTCCATTGAATCCAAATTAAATTAATTTAATGAAAGCTACACCAACTGAGAAAATATCTAATTATCTTAAATTATCTAATTATTAAAAATAATTAAGTTAAATATTTACATATTTTAAATTAAAATTACATATGAGATTAATGATTAATTATATATTCATCTTCCATTAAGAATTAGGAGTCGAGAAGTAATTAAATTGCATTAAATTAAATATATAATTATTTAAAATTATAGTTATGTATGAGATTAAAGATTAATATTTAATTTTGTATGTAACAATGATTATATATATATATATATATATATATATATATATATATATATATATATATATATATATATATATATATATATATATATATATATATATGAGATTAAAGAATATTTGATCATTTTTATATATTCATTAATTATTTGTAACGCTACCTTTGTCGATCCCAAGTCAGATGTGAAAAGTGGAGGTCATGATAGTAAATCAAAATGAAAAAATTGTAAATAATCATGACATGAATCCTTTAAATCATGTTAATACTAGGCCCCTGAATCGACGCTACGTATGGCTTGAATAGATTAAAAATGTGCGCCTTGATCTACCGAGCTGTGTTGCAAAGGTTCCCACATTATACGGATGCGCAAAAAAAAGTTAGTTCATGAAACTATAATTAGGTTAGAACTTAGAATATGAATTACGGTAAATTAATGAAATTAATAGATATTATCCATGAAAGATAAATATTTTATATGTTCAAGAAAACTAAATGGGTGAGAAGGCGAGAGATTGATAGTTTAGGTTTTAAACTTTAAGATTTAGGTAGTCGAACTAGAAATGGTGTAGGTGTGATTATAGATAAAAGTTGGAAGGATAATGTTATAAATATTAATAGATGTTGAGATAGAATTATAACTTTAAAGATTATTGTTGATACTTAAGATTATCAATGTTATAAGTGTTACGCCCTCAAGAGTATGTTCAAAGAAAATTTTGGAACGAAATGATTAATACAAAGATATCAAGAAAAGTATTTATTGGAGGAGAAAGACATGTTGGTAGAGTAGAAAATTTTAAAGATTCATGATGGTTATGAATTTGGAGAACCAAGGTAGGATTATATTAGATTTTGTTTTAATAATTTTGTATATTATCAGTATTTAAGAAAAGAGATGAATATTATTACTTATAAAATGGATCTAAAACACAAATTGATTATTTTCGATAAGAAAAATAGATCATTTAGATCAGAAAGATCAGAATTCCAGTGAAAGTTTAAGAAACATCGATTTTAGATTTTAAGATGAAAGATGTAAGAGGAAAAATAAATCAAATTATTGTGGATTAGATGACACTTAAAGAACACAAAAAAATATTTTAAAGAGCAAGCTACAAAAGCTTTATAATTGAGATGTTCAGAAGAAAGTTTAATGTTATGTGGAAAAAGAACAAGTGAAATTAAGTGTTGTTAAAATATATTTGGAGAATCAAAATGAAAAGCTTTTATCAAAATGAAGTTTCTTTAATAAAAATAATGGTGGAGTCGAGCAAGAAAATATAAGGAAATAAGAAGATTATTATAAAACTGATTTATATGTAAAAACTGAGAATTGGGAAAGATATAAAGTCAGGTAGAGATTCTAAGAAAGAATATGATTCAAAAATTTAAATTTTGATGATTTAATAGATTAGATATCAAAGAAGGTGAAAGATGTATGTATAAGTTAATAATCAAAGAGATAAGAAAAGAAAGACCAGTTAACTGAGGTGTATTAAAGATAAAAATAATAAAGTATTTTTTTAGAAAAGAGAAAAATAATGGATATTTTTGATAAATTTTTCAATGAATGATCCGAAAGACAATTGATTTTAAGAATCTTAATACCCTAAACAAAAATAGATAATTTTATTTTTATCATCGATTAGTAACCAAGTTAGAGAAGCTTTAAAGAAAATGAAATGTAGAAAACAAGAGAGTTGATGTTATTCCAATAGAAGTGTGAAAATGTTTAGGAGATCAAGGAATTTCTTGCTAATCTTTTAATGTTATTTTAAAGACCAAAAAAGATGTCGATGAGTGGATGAAGAGTTTGATGGTTCTTATATTTAAGAATAAGGTGATGCACAAGAATGTGCAAATTATAGAGAATTAAGTTAATGTCATACAATAAAATTATGGGGAGAGTAATTGAGCATAGGTTACGATGTGATACAAAAGTTTCTCACAATCAGTTTGGTTTCATGCCAGGTAGATCTACTATGGATGCTATACATTTGTTAAGAGGTTTGATGGAGAAGTATAAAGAAAGTAAGGAGGATCTACATATGATATTTATTGATTTAGAGAAAACTTATGATAAAGTTTCAAGAGATGTTCTTTGGAGAGTTCTAGAACATAAAGGAGTTAATATTGGTTATATTTAAGTCATTAAGGATATGTATACTAGAGTTGTTACTTGTGTCCAAATACAAGGAGGACTGACAAAATATTTTCCTATTTCAGTTGGATTATATCAAGGATCAGCTTTAAGCCCTTACCTTTTTGCTTTAGTTATAGATATTCTTACTAGGCATTTACAAGAAGATGTACCTTGGTGTATGCTTTTTGCTGATGACATTCTTCTTGTTGATAAGACTAGAGGCTCAAGAGAAATTTGAATTATGGAGGTCAACATTAGAGTCTAAAGGTTTTCATTTAAGTAGATCTAAAACTGACTATATGGAGTGTAATTTTAGTTGTAGAAGTTCTAGTGATAGTGTTATGACATTAGGTGAATAAGTCATTAATAAGAGTGAGCGATTCAGATATTTAGGCTCTATTGTTCAAAATGATGGTGAAATAGATGGAAATGTTATTAGTAGAACTCAAGTTGGATGGTTGAAGTGGAGGAATGCATCGTTGCGTGATAGAAAAAAAATTTTAAACTTAAGGGAAAATTTTATAAGATGATGGTAAGACCTGAATGACTTATGGTGTAGAATGTTGGCCAAAAGAGAAGCATAAGACTAAGTTAAGTGTTATAGAGATGAGGATGCTGTGGATGAGTGACTTTACTCTTAGAGATAAAATAAATGAGTATGTTTGGGAAAAAGTTGAAGTAGCTCTAATGGCAGATAATGGGGAGAGTCGCCAGATGGCTGGCCACATAAAGAGTCAATGGTCCCATGAATTAGAAGAAAGATGCATTAGATTTGCTTTTACAAGAAGAAAGGTATAGACCTAAAAAGAGGTTAAGATGCATAAAAATGACCTTAGTATACTTGAATTAAATGAGAATTTTAATACACACATAATACAATGGAGACGAAAGATTCATATAAATCACTTAAGAAGATAAAGGCTTGTTGTTGTTGTATTAATTATTAATTAATATATTTGATTTCTTTTAAAATAATTTATATAGGTATTTTACAATGTTATTTTATATTTTGTTTATTTTTACATATATTATATGTATTTTATTAATTAATCTTTACTAAGTAATTACAAAATTAGAATTGTTATTACATATTGTATGTTTATGATTGAATTCAAATAATAAGTAATATAAATTTTTAAAAAGCGAAGGTAAACTCAACATTAAATAAATAATATAAATATGATAATTAGCTTTGTTGTTTTAGTTTAAAAATTCTCACAATGATAGAAAAATATAATTTAATGTGAAATAAGTAAAAAATTTAGTTTGATACAATAGAAATAGATTTTAATGTGTTATGAATGATAAATATATTTTAAAAATTATATTATAAAGTCAAATAAATAAACATAGATTTTAATCTCCTAAGATCTCTCAAAGATCAAATAAAATATTCTTAATATAATAATTTATGTTTTACACAAAAATGAGTGAAATTATTTTTCTGATAGCAATCAAATGAATATTAAGAAAGAACAATGAAATTATGGAATCTTATAAAATTTAAAAAGCGTAGATATGGATTACATATGTTTAAAACCAAAGTACATGAAAATTTTATCTCTACACCACAACCAAATAGATTCACAAGAAAGAAAGAAAAAATCTTAAGATAGAAGTTTTTAGATAAGAATATAGAACATCATGAAAATAAGGATTTGGAGAATGAAATAGATAGAAACTATATATGAGAAGAAAATAATGATTAAGAGAAGAGGCATGTTTGGTTTAAATAATTTAATTTTTTTATTTTTTAAATTAAAAATATCATTTGGTATATATTACGAGCGCCCCCTTACAAAATAAGAAAATTTACATACATAACACATAATTCTTATACATTTACATATCTAACACCCAAAATTTGATATTTACAAAATGTCACTTTTTCTATGCACAAAAATATGCACTTGACTTTAAAAAATAATTATGTGCTATTTTTGATGTAATAATAGAGATTTAAATGTTATTTCAATAAATATGAAAGTTTAGGTGGTATATATGTAAATATTTAAGAATTATTTACTCTGTATATAGATATCCTCAAAAAGTAATGCATCATATGACGCCAACTTTTGACTTCTAAAGGAATAGCCATAATTAATGGCTATGATTGAAATCATTAAATCAAATAAAATGAGAGATTAGGATTTTCTATTGGAAAAATACAAGTCATTTTTTAATAGAAGTATAGATTTAAGTTTCACAGAAGAATACTACAAAACGGTTCTCTAGACTCAAATTTCCCCAATTTCAATTTTTGAAGTATAGCTAATTACTTCGAAGGCTTTAAAGAAGTCAAGAAGTCTAGGACTTTAGTAAAATTAATCTAAACTTTAATTTGATCTAAGGATTTTTGAAGCCTAAGGACTCCAATAAAATTTATCCAATTTTAGCAAATTAAGAATAGGTAACAACGATACTAAAGTTCATCATGAATCTCTTATAAAAGGAGACTAAATCATAAAAATTTCTATTCTCAATATAATTTTTCAGTGACAGTCAGTCTAAAATTGCTCTAATTTTTCGAGGGGATTGAATCCAATAATAAAACAATAAATCTTAAAAAAATCAATTTGATCTTTAAAAAAAATAATTTTTAACTTGATGTATAACTGCCTAAATGTTTTAAGAAATTATTGGTATTGTAGGTGTTCATTTTTTCTAGAACTTAAAATCATAATATCAATAAAATATATCACTAAAAATTTAACCATATAAAATTTAAGAATAATATTCATTAATCTCATAAATATACTAGAAGTATTTGAAAGTTCAAAAGGCATAATAAATCATTCATAAAGTTCATCGACAAGCTTGATGGAATTATAATAATGAGGAATATTAGAAACTTAGGAATATGGTATGAAGTCAACATATATTGAATGTCTCCAAAAAGAGGTAACTCATCTGATAGCTAATCAAGTGCAATATCATTAAAACCACAAAAAGAAGACCCCAATAAGTATGTGAGTCCCATGAGAGTCTAGTGTGGCTTCTTACATGTAATAGATGAAAATAAATTTGATAAAAAATTCTTTTTATAAGATTTCAAAACCTAATGTCTCTGTGATTTGAATCAAATAAGGTAAAATATATGTTTTAAAGTTAGAATAAAAAATAATAGCTTTATCCTTAGCCTTAGTATTTTTATAACAATTAATTGAAGTTGGCATATCTGTTCGAAGCGATCTTGGGTTACAAATCAAAGGTTGTCTTATGTAGTGCTATGGAGGGTGTTTTCTCTATTGATTTTACTGATAAAAATTTTATGGTCTTATTATAATACTCCAAACTGTAAATATTATGTCTATCATAATGAATAATACTCATATAATTTAATCAAAATCTGAGATATCACATCAAATTTGATCATTATTGTTGCTTATTTTGATAAGAATTAAACATCAACTAGTAATAGGAGGGGTGTATGATTTACTTAAATGATATGAAATAGCCATATGTTAAGTTTAATTTTCAAGTTTACTATATCTAAGGTGTATGTTAAAACAAAATTCATAGTACTTCATTAATAACTAACCAATATCTCTTTTTCTTAAATAAAACATGCATGCTAAAGATGCTCTTTCTTCTCCATTTTTTTTTTTTACTTTTAACTACAATAGCACATCCCATCACATTGACTTGAGAGTCATCAGTGAACTCTAATTTTTCATCAACTAGTGAGATGTTATTATAAATTTCCTCCAAGTTATCATCTCAGATCCTCAATTTCTTTTTGGAATAGAATTTGAGCATTATGTTGATTCTACATATAAATTATTTTGTAATATTTGAAACAAATTACTTCTATAATGTTCTCAAAACTTTCATAAATAGTTTTAGGCACATAGGTTGGGTCAGTATGAAAAAGTGGGTTTAACCTTATACTTAGGGGATGAAGTGAAAGAAGCTGAATTCTTAACTTCAAGGATAGAAGCGGATTTTTTTTTTAAACTAATAAAGCATGATAAAAAGAAAAAAAAATTCAATCTCATTCCTAACATCAACCTTAAGTATAATGAGAAATTTATTGATTAGTTGCCAATCATTGTCAATGTAATCAATTCTAGAAGTTAGATCTTTAAAAGTATTCAAATATTTATTACAAAAAAAACTACCATGTCTCAAAGTCAATAATTAATCAAGTAGTTTCTTAATATGGTTTAAAATAATACTTAATATTTTCTTTATTTTTATCTTTCTTCCTAATCTATAATATTAAACTAAGATTCTTGTTCAATAAATTGTAGCTCATCTTATTAGCTTCATTATTGAAAAAAAAATTTCTTTAGAAATCATCTATTTGATCTAATCAGTCCATAAATTTATTAAAGTCAAATAAACTAGCATAAATTGGGGATTCAACTTTAACTCAAGAAGCTGAATCACCAAAGTATCAAGTATTTTTGAAATGATTTTCTTCTATTTCTAAAAATTGGTGATCATGTAAGAGTTTGATTTTCTTTAGGTTTAAGTATAAATCTTCCTCTTTTATTGCAACAAGTATAATTTGAGCAAGTATTTGAAGTGAAGTTAGAATGCTATTATTCTGCGAATGAGCAATGAAGATTCAATCTTTAGGTTCTTATTTTCTCATAAGATGTTTGAATCTTTAAATCATTTTCATGAATCTTAAGATTTACAGCTTTACAAACGTAGTCAAGTTTTCAACTTGGACCTAAGAGATTGATTTAGGTGCCATGCAAATATTTTTTAAATAATATATGAAAAAATATTAGAGATGGGGATTTAAGTGCTAAAGAAAAAAAAAATCAATACAAATGTGTAATCAAAAAGAAATTTTAAGCTAAAAAAACTCTCAAGTGAGAAGGGGGTAAAAGATCATTTATATCTTAAACTCTACTCAATCGATTTAGATATTTTTAATAACATTTTATTTAACCTCAAAGATGCCAAATTTAGCACAGTTATATCTTATGTATGTAGTTTTTTTATGGCAAAAAAAGCTTCTAGTGGTCTTGTACCCTTAGTTCTTAAGAAAGTAAGTTATTGCAAGTTATTAAAAGAAACTTAAAGAAACAATCATAATCATTAATACAGGCAGTAAAGCAAGCAATTAAAATTTCATTTTGTATCGAAGGTGGGGGTTATTTTGAATAGTGGAGAACTCCTCACTAATGTGGTCTCTCAAGAAAAAATATTTAAAAGTTCACACAAGAGAGAAGAAGGCTAAGATGTATTACATCTTACGCTTATAAGTAATAATCTTTTTTTAAGCTAATAATATAAATTTAACATGGTTAAAATCCAAAATGGTCATCCGACTATTTGCAAGTAACCAATTTAATTTCAAAGTATCAATATGCTCCAAATTAATCATTGACTATAAAAAATTGATCCAAAATGATCCCTCGAAGGCTAAATTGGGATCAAATTTGTATGGTTGAGAGACTAAGCTGGAATCAATATTGTATCAATGTTTCTGCATGATGGATCATTTTAGATTAATTTTGTATAATCAGAGACTAAATTGAAGCAATTTGATACTCTAGGATTAAATTACGCATTTGCAACTAATCAAGGGACTATTTTAGGATTTATTTTAAATTTAAAATATCATAAAAAAAGAATTATTCCGTCTTAAAAACTCTAGAATAAGTCACAAGCTTAAAGAAAAGCCCACCACACAAAAAAAAATCTCTTGTTAAAGAAAAAAAATTTCAGTAAAATTGCTCTTTCCCAAGTTCACTTTGATACCAAATATAGTAGTTGTGGAAGGCCTTTACTTTGGGATTAATTATTGAAAATGAAATTGAGTTTTTAGTTTAATATTTTAGTATGTTATCTAGAGTTTGTGGTAAAATTGTGAGAGATTTATAGGAGTTTGATGAAAAGAACACCAAAATTTGTCATACTAAGCCAATTTGAAATATCACATCAGAGAATGAATTCTAAAAGGTGTAAATGATTAAATTTTATGATAAATGAATAGTTTAGAATGTTAGCTAGTGATCCAAAGTTTATAAAAAGAAGTGAGCTTTATATAGAATTTTTAAGAAAATAAAACAAAGATTAGTCTAGATTAACTTAATTTAGACTGATTCATATCGGGCTAATTTGGCCTAATTTGAAAGATCTTTTTTTTAAATAAGGACTTAAGTAGACTAAATAAGAGGAATGATATGAAAAAATTATGTTAATATGCGAATTTATGATCTAGAATATTTAGTGTAATTTGGTAGGGTTTAAAACTTATAATGATGAGTAGAACAAGACTAGGTAGTTGTTCATCTAGGCTTGGCTGCGAGCTATATGGAAGGTTTCAAAGTAGGTTTAAATGCTTAGTTGAATGATGACTAGGATTAGATATTAATTACGATGTAGAAAGACATGTGAGGGTAATCTAAAAGAGAAATTAAGAAAGTGGAAAAGTAGTTACAAGATAAACAACTAATCCCATAAAGATAAAATTAAGCCAACAAAGTACAAACACTTAGAAAAAGAAATTCTCAAATATAATTTTATTATTCCCAAGCTAAAAAATTACATTAAAAACCAATCTCATTTATAAGGATTACATTAATTATTATTCAAAAAAGAAGTTTTGGAAGGAAAGGAGTTGAGTGACCATTAATGGAGGCTTCGTCATTCATTTAATCTTTCAATACTTATTAAGTATCCATCTCATACATGTTTCCAAATTTAAAAAGTCAAATCTCTAGAACCTAACTCTAAAATTTAATTACTTTTCTTGATTGGGCTCTCATGATAAGCCTTGATTGGGGTCATACTTGTGAAATTTCTTATGCTATCATAATTGAATCTTTATCTTCGTATGCTTGATCTGCATAATATGCTACATAATTGTTATAATACACTAAACATAAAATATGAAATTCTCTCTCACAATCAAAATGGTGATTTAAACTCCCACCCTAGATCACTGCCTTTTTCATGATATCATATTTATTCTTTAAGAGGCGGTGTCTACTCTAAAAGTATTCTATCCTTTGAATTATTGTTAAACTAATTATTCATGGTTTTAGTTAGATCTAATAATGCTTAAGAAGACTTTCATTTTTTTATCTATTCATCATTTCTCTCCTCAGTTCTGTGTTCTTTTTATATCAACATCTAAAAATAAGTGGCAGGTTCTTCTCAGTTTCAGCTTTAAGGTAAGGTACTAACTATTAAAATCAAAAATCTAAGTTACTAACTTGGGAACCTCTTTTATGCTTTGTTTGCTAATGTTGTGACTTGAAATGCTATATGAACCAAAGTAGTTATTCCTATGCAGACATGCTCTCCAGGTCGTGTAGACGAGTGCATCCATAGAGTGGAGATCTTTGATGCCCGTTATCCATGCATACATAGTGAACAATTTTTTCAAAAAAATTATATGATAAAGAAACACATTAGCAAAGGAAGACCAAGCACTAAAACTATTTTTGTTTTTACTTATTATAACCATCCTTGTGTATAAAAAATAATATAGTGTTACAGCATTGTCATACGGGAACAAAAATTACTTCATGTTTAACAATCAATCATGTAAATATCTTTCTCATCTAAGTAAACCATGGAGCTGCACCTTTTTTTTATGTTTTCTTTTCTATTCAACTTTGCTACAAATTAAACTTTGCGTTTATATTTTTATGCACTGCATAAACTTGAATCTATTTTGTAATATTATCTCTTAATCATTTCAAATTATTTTAGTGAGGGCAAAGCCAGATAGTATAGCAAAAGAAGTTAGTACCATCTTTTTTAAGCCAAGATCCCTTTCCTTGTAAAAGAAAAGAGCCATGGTTTCACGCACGAGAAAATGTTCTTCTGTACACCTACCCTTTTTTGCGGGACGGAGAGGAGCCTCTATGTAGGATATCATAATCTGCTGATTGAGTTAAAGCCTCATATGAGTGAGTGGACACCAACTTAATCACTAAACATCATGAAAATCCCGTGCAGAAGATCGTGTTATTCAAAATCAAACCACACGTTAGCCCATCACTTTTATTTTTTGAAGTAAAAAACGAATAAAATCAAATTTTAAATTTCAAAAAAGTAGAAAAAAATCAAGTGATTCACAATAAATTTCCTGATTAATTTTTCAAACTACTGAAAACTTAATAACTTCATTAATCAATTGATTTTAACTAAAAACTAATGATGCATAATAAACTATAATTAATCATTGTCATTTTATATATATATATATTTTTTTATGCCCATAAAGTAAAAAATATATCAAAGTAGCCATTCAGATTCCTAAAAACAGGATGGAAATATTGAAAAGAAATTAAGTTGGGATTAAAAGAGCTTTAAAAAAAATATTATAACTAGTAAAAGGAAATGACAGAAGAAAAAAAATAAACTGGAGATTTCCTAAATAGAAGATTAAACAGACATGAAGAAAATCATTGCTAAAACTTTTTACACAATTCTATGAAGGCAATGACTCAAATTTCATGCCTATGTAATAAGCCAAAAAGAAAATAGCAATGAATTAAATTTTGCATTCTAGTTATTATCGTTGAATATGCTTAAGAGTTGCAATGAACATAGTTTTAGTTTCGCTGCAAATAAGTTGCATGAAGGAACTAAAAATTAATAAAATAAAGAACAAGAGAGAGAAACTTACTGCTTCCTTGGCCTGAAGTTTTTCTGCCCATCCATTCAATGCATACGGATCATTAACAGCGACACAAATAACAGAATCGATTCCTTTAGCTTTAAACTTCTCGATGTTATTCTTGTAGCTAGGAATATGTTGTTGTGAACAGACACCAGTAAAAGCTCCCTGGTAATGTCCATAGTGAAGATAGATTATATTTGAAATTCAATACATAAATATAAACAACAAAGACTTTAATAATTACCAATAAGAAAAGAGCATCGAGGAAGGACAATTGAAAAGCACTTGTACTGATAAACTAAATAATAAATTTGTTAAATATTAAAGCTATCCAAGTCTAGTAGGTTAAGTATGGAGCCAAAAAAAACAACAACAACAATGATAAGAAGCCTTTATCACTAAGTGGGGTCGGCTACATGAATCATTTTTCTCAAATATGTCCTATTAAGAGTTCTATTCTCATTTAATCCTAATAAATTAAGGTCATTTTTTATGCTTCTTAACTAGGTCTTTTTAGTTCTACCTCTACCTTTCTTAACATAGACCAAATCTAATACCTTTACTCTCCTAACTGGGTCATCAAACGGCCGGCGTTTTATGTAACCAAATAATCTAAGGTGACTCTATCTAATCTTATTTGCCAATGGACCAACTCCAGATTTACCATGTATATATTTGTTTCTAATTTTGTCTAGTGTAAAGCCACTCATACACCTAAACATCCTCACTTCAGCAATACTTAATTTTATATTTCTCTTTTATTGGCCAACATCCTGCCCCATAAAGCATTGAAGATCTTACAACCATCTTATAAAATTTTCCCTTAAATTTAAGCAATATTTTCATATCACACAACAAGCTCGATGCATTCCTCCACTTCGACCATCCAACTTGAATTCTACTAATAACATCCCCTTCTATATCATTATCACTTTGAACAATAGACCCGAGATATCTAAAACATTCACTCTTTTTAATGACTTGATCACCTATTGTCACCACTCCGCCACTAGATCATCTATAACAAAAATTACACTCCATATATATGACTTTAGATCTACTCAAAAGAAAGCCTTTAGCACTAAGATTCACCTCATACTTCCAAGTTTTTCTTGAACTCCCTCTCTAGTCATATCAACAAGAAAAATATCGTTAACAAAAAGCATACATCAAGGTATATCCTCTTGTAAATGTTTAGTAAAAACATCCATAACTAAAGCAAAAAGATATGGGCTTAAAGCTAATCCTTGATGTAATTCAACTAAAATATTAAAATATTTGGTCAATCCTCCTTGTGCTTGAACTAGGAGTGTTAATTCGAGTTTATGGGTCGGGTTCAGGTCTGACCAGAAATTGACCAAATCCGAACCTGACCTAAATTATATAAGGTTGAAAAGACCCAAACCCAACTTAACATAAACTCAACTAAATTTTTAAGTCAAACTCAGGCCAAAATAAAGTCAAGTTTGAGTTGATGGGTCAAAATTAAGTCAATTTCGAGTTGGCATGTCAACCCAAACTCAACCCGAAAAATTAAATGGGTCAAATACTTTATCACCCGAACATGACTTGAAAATTATTCAGGTCAACCCGAACCTGATTTTTTAGAGTTGAATTTGTGTCATATTGACACCCCTAGTTTGAACACAAGTGACAACTCCAGTATACATATCCTTAATGACCGGAATATAAGCAATATTAACTCCCTTCTTTTTTATAACTTTCCATAGCACTTCTCTCGCAAATTTATCATATACTTTCTCTAAATCAACAAATATCATATGTAGATCTTCTTTACTCTCTCTATACTTCTCCATCAAACTTCTCAACAAATGTATAGCATCCATAGTAGACCTACCTGTTACAAACCCGAACTAGTTTTGAGAAACTTTTGTATTATGTTGTAATCTATGCTCAATTACTCTCTCCTATAATTTTAATGTATGATACATTAATTTAATTTCTCTATAATTGCACACTCTTATGCATCATCTTCATTCTTAAAAATAAGAAAGATCAAACTCATTTTCCACTCATTTGGCATATTTTAACTTTAAAATAATATTGTAAAGATCAATAAGCCAAGAAATTCTTTGATCTCCTACACATTTTCACATTTCTATTGAAATATCATCAAGTTCTACTGCTTTTTCACACTTCATTTTCTTTAAAGCTTCTCTAACTTCAATTTTACTAATACAATAATAAAAATAAACAATTTTATTTTTATTCAAAATACTTAGATTGCTAAAATCAATCATATTTTCACAACTTTTATTTAAAATTCTATCAAAATATTTCATTTATTTATATTGAATATTTTATTCTGTATAATCTTCTTCTTATTTCAACTAAATTTTTTTCTCTCTCTTATTTTCATTTATAGCAATATTTCCCACTCTTTAGTATTTAATCTATTATATAAATCACTAAATGCTAAATTCTTTACATCGTATATTATTTTTTTATAATTCCTACAGATCACTCTATATTTTTCCGAATTCTCTGAGCTTTTTCTTCTAAACCAATTTTTATAATAAAACTTTTTATTTTTTATCTTTTCTTATACATTTCGACTCCACTATCAACTGTTTTTATTATAAGAGCTTTTTAATTTGATTCTCCAAGCATATTTTTGTAATTTGTTTGATCTTGCTTACTATTTTTTCTCAAATAAAATTGTTTTATGGAGCCACAAAACAATTGAAAAAAAAAAAATGTTTCTACTTACATTTCAAAATAAGCACACCTAAGTCAAATGTTAATGAAAATACTATTCAGTAAGGCTAAAAAATAAGTGTTACATCTAGCAGACTGGAGACGGGGTATTTAGAATTTCTTGGATGATCTCATGGTTCTTAAAAAAGAATTTGCAAACATCTTTGTTCCTGGAATTTAAAATATCTAATGAAACCAAACGTTAACATGATGTTCCCAAATGCATCCTGGTGCTATCCAACACCACATGTGCAGTGAAAATGAGACCATAAAACTTAAAAGGTTCTAAGAAGTGCAACTACAACTATGCAATAAAAATATAATAACTGACCAACCTGCCTATCATATTTGGTAGTATCCATGACACCAACATATAAACATTAAAACCATTCACTCACCATTTCGACATCTTGACCTAGATTTGCAAAGCATAATAAAACGTAATTTGTTTGCTCCAAGTGCTACCCAAATTAACTAGCTTCAAAGTTTCCTCCATCATTCATATTAAACTCATGGGTTAGACTTTTGGATAAAAAATTGCCCACGACATTATCTTCCGCAGGATAACTCAATAATGTTAACAAATCCAATTGTAAGTGGGATAAAACCAAAAGCTAGAATCAAAGTTTTAAATTGTAGTTTTGGCTGTGGTTTCAATGAAATCGTAAAATTTTCAGTAGATTGTTTTATCAAGTTCAAGATATATTTTTTATTTTGATTTTGATAAGTTTTTATTAATAAATATTTTAAATGATAAAAACCTATCACTAGCTTCCTCACATACATTCTTATTAACTTAAAATTAAATTGGCACCGGAACAGATCTTGGAAAGGAGTCACTGCTGATTGTTTTAATAGAGAGAGATTCATCAACTGGCAGGAATCAATGCCTGGGCAACACCCGAGGAGGTGGTAGGCTAGCTAAGCCCAAACCTGTGTGTGAGGTGTAGGTTAGACAGAAACGATCGAATTCCATTCTGACAACTTGGGTGGTCCAAGGCATCAAAATCCCCAATGCACAAGTGCAGGGAAGGCTGTCGATCAAGAATTTTTAAAGTAAATGGAGAGAGTTGATGATGATGACAATGACACTACTGACAAATTAGTTCATGCAACAATGTTGGCAAGTTGTCGACAAGGGACTGATGAGTTGAGTAGTCAATAGTTGGTGTGACAAGTGACAACTACCAATAATGTAAACAGCGCCTGATGGCAAAATTGTCTCCAAACCAAGCAATAATAGAAAATCTCAAGGTTAGATGGCAAGTCAACTTGAGAAGGAACAACAAGCCGTTTGCAAAGAGATGATGAGTCATCCCAAAATGGAACATTTTTGAGTTGTCCCATAGAAAGACAAGTCATTCCAATTTGAGATAACAGCAAATCATCTGAAGTCAATGCAAGGAAGACAACAGTATGAGGGGCAATAACAACAATGCAAAATACCTATTGAGTAGGGTTCCCTGACCCTCCAATTAGTGTGACAGAACCCTCCCCCAATGGGGTACAAAGGATATCTACAAAAACCTAGAGACTACCTCTTAAAGAGTAGTCAACCCTCCCAACTACCACAAAGAAGAGTAATTGGGGTTGTCTAGTGGAGGTCTCATCGATGGCTCAAAGAAGGCCAAGAAGAGCACTATGGGTGGAAAGAAAGAATGAGTTGTAGATAATAATACCAATCACATGAGTTTGTTGTCATCCTTGAATTGGAGTATTTTGTTCTTCAAAGTAATACTTTGATGTCACCAACCGACTATTGTTAAGGAAGACAATCAAGGTCTCCTCTCTTCTAAACAACAAGAGAAGATGGGAGAAAAGAAAGCTCTAGGAGATCTAAAGTTTGGGGAGAGGCAAGTTTGCTAGAAGAACCCCAAGAAAGAATTCTTTTGCCTCCTTTAAAAACACCAAAAGACACCTTGAGTCGCCAGCCAAAGAAATTTTTTCTCTTTAATTGGCAAGCATGCTCGAGCGAATAGCAGAGGAATTTATGTAAATCCTACATTATTTTGGGGGCATGCACACTAACACCAACTATTAAGTGTCAATTGTAGATTCCACTAAGAGTTAGCCAAAGATTTTGAATTCAAGGTATGTCATAAGGCGAGAAACCAGCAAACATGTGAAGACAATAGTGCAAAACATCATCAAGAAATCTGCGAACAATTCCAAGAAAATAAGTTGTTAATAAAGGCTAGTTGAAGAAATTGCTTCTAGCGTCGAGGTGATAATTTATCAGCCAAGAGCCAACAAGAAAGATGGCATTAAGAAAAATATCAAATATCAAAAATATGATATGGAATCGAGAAGGTAGCAAGGGCACCAAGGCAGAAAGTTGTCAACCAAAAATTGATGATGAAAGATGTCTCTGATAAGTAGACATAGATTGTGAATGCAAAGTGGGAGTTAGTTGAGCGTAAACTAAAAGAGTCTAGTGTCGATAAGTCGACTACAATAAGATGTTGGCCAAAGGCCAACCAAAAGGTGTTGTGAAAGGTAATTGTTAACGCTGCACTCAATGATTTAGAAACACTAAAATGAGTGCTCTTATTGAACTTTATATTAGTGATTTGGTTGCACCCACTTCTAGGGTTAATTCCATTTGACATCATTGGGTCATTACTATCAACGCTATACTCAAGTCTATGTCATCCCTTATTCCAAGACTTTCTTTCCTATTAAACAGCTGATAATTGTTAACGTTGCACTCAATGATTTAGTAACACTAAAAGGGGTGCTCTTATTGATCTTTATATTAGGGATTTGGTTGCACCCACTTCTAGGGTTAATCCCATTTGACATCATTGGGTCATTACTAATAACGCTATACTCAAGTCTATGGCATACATTACTCCAAGACTTTCTTTCCTATTAAACAGCTGATATTTGCTTGTCTTCTCTCTAATGCATTAATCACATATGACCTATGCTATGAGTGATTGCTAGCAATTCATTTCTATATAATTATCACATTGAAGTTGTTTACATGGAACAACCTTCTAGGAATTGCTCAAGAAAAACAAAAAATGCATGTGTAGAAAGATTATACATAGGTTGAAAATTTTGTTGTGCTTGGTTCCAAAAATTCTACAAAATTCTAATCAATGTAATACTAATTAGTAGTCCTCCAAGCCATTATATTTATATTCAACACCCTCTCCTGGCAGCTTGCATGGTGATTTTTGTTATGCATATTGATCGCATTCTTTAAACACTTTTATTTGTTCTTCTTTAAGTCTCCCATCAGTCCAAAATTTCCCAGCCTCCTGATGTCGTCCCAGATAGGAGTTGTTTGATTGGTTGCTTTGACCTACCATGCTATTGCGTAGAGCTCAATATCTTGCGATACCGCGATCGTAGTCTTCAATTCTACCTTGTTCTTCTAAGTATAGTGAGGTCTTCAAATATACCTGATTTGCAACTACCTCAACAAACTCTAGTTCATAAACATGTCATTTCCTTGCATTATCTGTCACAAGCATCAAAACCATCACAACAAAACTTTTAGGTGAAGGCATTATTAAAATAAAACAATATCTTCAAAGAAAATTTTAAACAAATATTTGATGTTCCCAAAGTTTTTTTTCTTTTTAATATTGAATTTGGTTATAATAACATAGGTGTCTCTCTCTCAAAGAAAATACACTAAATAGACATTATTGGTTGTTAAAGCAACTGATTCATCAAAGAATAATGTACAAACATCAAAGTAGAAGAAAATCTTTGAAAATGCATTTCATTATCAGCTTCTCTTTATATAGCTTATCTATTTGACTGCCATAAGACCTGATATATCCTTGGTCGTTGGTGTGATCAATCAAAGTACGCAAAATTTTAAAAAAATAATTAGGATGTTGTCTTGAGTATTCCAAAATATGTCAAAAATTTTCATGCTAAAGGACGGGTACATTAAAGAAATAATGAACTAAGAGTTGAAGCTTATGCAGATAATGATTATTCTAGATCCACTAACAATAGAAAATCAATTTCTAGACACGTATTTTGTTAATGAAAAACTTACCTAAAAAAGTAAGAAGAAAACACTCAAATCTAATGTTGAAGCAAAATATAGAACCATGACCCGCTTTGTTTATGGAATGATGCAAGTGAAAATCATTCTAGAGAAGTTTGAAACTCATGTACCCGATCATTTGTTTTAAATTTTGATGATCAAATTAACATCTATACTAGTAACAATCCGATCTTCCATGAAAATAACTAACACACCAAAGCTGACTATCACTTTATCAAGCACACATGCTTTTGCCAAAGATCATCACTCATGTTGGCAATGAAGAACAAGTAGTTGATATCTTTATCAAATCCCTCGAATCGCTCTAGTTTTCAAACATATGTAACAAGTTGTGTATAGTCGATATACTGTTCCAGCTTATAAGGGAGTGTTGGCACAGAAAAATGTCAAAAAAGTTTTAAGCCTTTGTTAATTTCAAACCAAAGGTGCATACAGTTAAAGTTAAATAGAAAAAAATAAAATTCTACAAAATATGGTCATTTGCACTACTTATGTTTATTCATTACCATATTAGGATCTTTAGTGGTTATTATATATTAATATTAACCACACATTGTGCAGATAATTCTGGTCCTCCAGTGCACTTTGGATAGCGAAGATTGACTATGCAAGTTATTTTAAAACCAACTATGATTTTGAAGCATTTTGGTACAATAAATCTAGACCATCCAGTGCAATGGATAAATAGGATGTGTAATTGCACGTTGTAATGTTACCACTGCCTAGACAACATCTGAATCCATGCTTCCAATACAATCACAATTTCAAGTTCATGGAAACCGGACAAAATAATCACATAACAAGCAAGAAAAAATAAAAACATGGTTACAAGGAAGCAGCAAACTATTTGACCATTCTAATCAACAGGGATATTTTAATAAATGAATAAAAAAACAGAGGGTTGGAAAAAACTTACAGGTAATCCAAAAATAACCACCTTTCTACCCTGGAAGACCATCAAAGTATAGTGAAACCATGAATCCGACGACAAGGTTCGAGAAATAAGTAAAGAAATAAAATTATAGAAAGGAGGAGAGAGCGAGCACTTTGAAGATGTCCTTGAGGGGAGTGGTGGAGAATTTGGAGGAAACGCCTTCGTCCCAGCTGCGGGCCTTCTGGAGAGATACGCCCGGAGCAGCGGATATGATATCGGTGTCAGTAGCGAGCGAAGCAAAAGCCCTCCTCCCCAAGGCCAACGAACCCACCGAAATAGCAGCATCACCGCCGCGTAGAGCTACCGCGGCCGATGCCCTAGCCCTAAGCATCACCAATGCCATTATTCTCCTTCGGATCCTTAATTTTTTTGCACGGGTACCTCCCAGCTATGGACGGAGGAGGAAGAGGGGGCGAAACGATTTCTGCAGCAAATGATGGAAATTGATATAGTATAATTCTAACTTCAAAAATATGTGTATATTTGTTTTAGTTTGGATAACTCATACAGTGAATGATCAGAGAGACAGAGGAAAAATAAAAACAAGAAAAATAGACTGAAAATTTGCACTATGTCAAAACTATCAAATTTACAATACCTGTATCTCACCTATATTGTAGCTCATATTTCAGCGATGAAATTCTGATGGTAAAATGATTTTAATTATGGTAATTAATAGCTAATTAAACATATTAATAAAATTATGATGATAAATGTAAAATTTTAAGAAAGTCCCCACATCAGATCTCTTACGCTTCAAAGAACTTGACTCAAGTTCTAAGATCTTGTTATTCTTGCACATTCTAGAATTCTCAAACTATTCTTGTCCAAACAAGAGAGTACTTAGAGGATATCAGGATATTGGAAGACTTGAAATCACAATAGATAATTTTTTTCTTCGTAGAATGTAGAAAAATAAGGTCTTGAAGATCACCTTTTTTGAATCCTCCACCAAGAAAAGCCTCCAGTTTCAATTCTTCGTCGCACTCTTCAGTCTTGCGAATGTAAAAATATGAAGATTTAGCGATCTCAAAATCTTGCCATGTGGAATTGACTCATCCGTGCTCGCCTAACTATTTGTGGGGTGCTCAATTATACTAATGTTATATGTTGAGAGATTCCTAATGATGTTTGCGTTGCCAATGATTATAAGGAACTTGGTCCTCGGCACAATTACTGTTTGATAACTTGATAATTTAAAAATAAGCTTATCGAGCTTAGATTGGGATCACATATCATACGGTTTGGTTGCATTCTCACGCGCATTCAGCGTTTAGTTCTGGTAAAGTAAAATTTGGTGTAATCATTTCAATATACCGAAAAGCTAATTATATTTAGAATTCAGATTTCAAAATCAATTATGAGGACAATGTAAAGTGATCGTGGCGACCGGCCGCCACGCTTTATCGCCGGTATCCAGCCGACCACCTCGGCGTCGGCCAGCCTTGCCGTCCATGATTGGCACTCCCACCCCACGATGTAAAACCTTGATTTATTTTACATTTTGTCATAAAAAAAAAAAAAACAAAGTCGTGAATTTGTAAAGCTCTCAATCAATATAAAGTAATCCTTACATTGAAATCCTTTTTTTTTATTAAACATCTTGCGTTCAATCTGCAATCAACGACTAACACTATAAGATTTGGCTTGTTAGCTCTTGATTTCAAATTCTTATGCCCCCATGATACTTATATATACAAAATAGTGAATACATATTTTTATAATCTACCCTAGACCTTCAATTTCAATGTCTCTAAAATTGAAAATTATGAGACCAACTCAAAGAAAATTCTCTCATGAGCCTCAAATTACTGAGAATGATATGCATGAAATTAAATACATGTCATCCAAGCTTGAGAGGAAATATGAGCTGCATTCCATGTCTTAGTAACAATAATAAAGAGTTGTAAGACATTGAAGGCACCAATTTTTTTTTCGAAATACATCTTAATAGTTTTACTTTACATTACAACATGAAACGAGCCCAGTTATATTAGTGGTTGTGGTAATGTAGCAAGGTGAGTTGGACTGCCTTCTCTCTTATATATAGGAAGTATATCAAAACACACATGAATAAATCGCCCTCATAGCAGTCCATCAATACAAATTTCAGATCAAAATTGCAGCCCTTTCAAGCATTTCATGAAGCTTCACTTTAGTTTACTCAAACTTAATCTCTTCCAAATAGATTGTATATAATCACATTCAATCAAATGAACAATCCAAATTGATGTTTTGTTATACCTCTTCAATTTACCATAACAACTAACTAAAGAAGTGTATATGCCTTCATTTAGAGCCAACTATTTTTCTCTTCGACTTAGTAAACATCACATCTTCATCTCTATACTTTCATTTTGAGCTCCGTCTTTTGATTGATTATGTAGAGAGTTTACTTTTGGTCAGTTTCAAACTTTACCATTAATTAATTTTTCTCCACTAATTCTAAATCTTCATCAATTTTAAATGGACTATTTCGTTAAACTATTTATCTCTTGTTTTAGATAACCCACCCTATTGATGCAATATATTTTTCATCCAAAAGATTAATATATGAGGAAAATGTCACAATATCTTCATTTTTAGTTTTGGATTCTTGTAAGGTGCTTCCATGAAACACCTTGAATTGAACCGCTTCCAAGGCCACACTTTCCTCGAGTGTTTTTGCATGTGAAAAATACTTCCATTGCATCTTTGTTTACATGAGACTCCACTATAGAAACAAAATGTAGATTTTCTCTTCCTTGGTTGTGCAAATTCTTCTTCATTGACAAAGATGAGTGAGTATTAATATGTTGCATAAAACTAGTTTTGGAATCTTCTCAGCTTCCCTTCTCGAAGACCATTCTTGGAATCTTGCCTCTATGAACACCTTGCCACTTAAGTTTTTGGTGATACATTGATTGCTTGTAGTTTGATGGAAGAAATTGCCCTCATAATAATCATTTTATCTCCATGACATCTCCATGACCCTCATGATGATGGGGTTGGGTCAAATGATTCTATCAAGCAATCGCACACCCACACAACTTGTGAACAACAAAGCTTACTTAATTTTCTTTGAGGAATATTCAGATAATCAAATGAGTTTTCTAATTCATATTCCCAATCTAGATAATCCTTCATTAAAGAGTCACAATCAAAACAAGGAAATTTAGGTTTAGTTTCAAATGTACTTTGGTTGTGATAATGAAGGTTTGAGTGAAGTAGCTGAATGGTGTGAACAGATCGAAGATGAGCGCATAAAACTCACCAATAGTCCAAAAAGCTCTGCTTTAATTGATTAGTTGGATCAATAGGAATGTGGCAGATTTTGATTCATAGCAAAGGTGTCACTCATTTATGGTATGGGTGATAAATATGCTAGTGTGTTTACAAATGAGGGACTTTATTGTTCCTAAGTTGGCAGGGTTGTCGTTGCGCTCTTTGAATAGTCAACTAAATTTCCAGATCCAGGGCATCGATCTTTTGCGCATGAGTGATGTGCGAGCTCCAAAGCTATGACCCGATTCCAACATCATCATAAGCTGGGATGTTGCCTTCCATCTTCGTTGTTGTCTCTGATACCAACTGATGCAGTGAGCAATCAAATAGACAAAGAGGAAAAATGCAAATGAGGGAGATGAATGATTTGATTGAGATTTTAGGATATTTCCTTTAAAGTGTATGATATTATTATTTATCTATTTCAATGACTTTTATATAATAATTTTCTCTAAAGGTATCCAAAGAATGCATCTATTCAAGCATCTTAATGAATATAACATTGTGTTTTTTTTTTATTGTTGAGTCTAACACCATTTATAAAAACTATAAATTTTTTCTTTCATATGTCATCACTTTTAGAATACTCTATGAATGTATTCATTATGTTTACATTTTTAAAAATAATTTTTTATCTAAATAGTTGTAGTTGTTATTTGGCCCACAATTTTTTATTATCTCCTTAAATTTCTCCTTAAATGAAAATTCACCATAATCAAGCTAGATTTAATAAATCTAAATCTTCTATTTTAATCTTTAATGTTAGACACATATGAGTATCTATTATTCTCTTCATCATCATAAAATAATTAAAAAATTGTATAAAGTGTGGTTCTTCGATCTACAGATAAAATTTCTCAAATTATACAACAACTTTATCCATGACACCTCAAATTTTATATAATTTGATAATATAATGCTCGTATATTGGTATGTTTAGATGTGGCACCTACATGAACAATAAAAAAACTCAAAAAATGAATTTCTTATAAGATAATGCGAAAAGTTAGAAACTCAATCAAAATAATGTTTAAATCATGTTCTAAACTTATTATTCTAACATGGTTAGAACATGATTCAAATAAAATTTTAATAAGATTTGAACATGCTTGAAACAATATTTTACCATGGTTACACCATGTAATATGAGATCAAATATGCTTTAACATTTATATTTTTATGTGCAAACAAGATTCAAAATTCTTATTGCAAGTTCTTGCTTTATTCAAAATTCTTTTTGAAAATTCATCTGGCTTTATATATATTTTAAATTAATGTGAAATCAAAATTTAATTTCAAATAAAATAAATAGACTAGAAAAAATATAAGAATAAGTAAAAACTAATGAGATACATTGCATAAAAAGAATTATACAAGATTATACCCATTGCTACATCTTCTCCTAGACTTCTACTATATAAAATTTAACTATTTATTTCTTATTGCCATAATATCCTCTGATTCCTAAGGTAGAGAAAGCCCTTGTAGCTTACACTCTTCTTTGATGGGTAAAATAAAATAAAAATTAATTTTGAAAAATATTATAGCTTATAAAGTTTTCTAACACTTTATAAAAAATATAAATGAAAAAAAAAATCTTAAGTTTATCTATTTGATTTAATAAAAATATAACAAAAAAAGTAATGCAAAAAAAAACTTTGAAAGTTATCATACAAACTTGATGATTGTTCTAGCAACTTTAAAAATGCTTGAAAGTGATGTTGATATGTATGTGCTTAATCTTTTAATAAAATTAGAATAAACTCTTATTATTTTTCTAGAGGAAAAATATTTATTGAAAAAAAATTGAGAGAGAAAGTATAAAAAAAGCTTTAACAAACTTTTCATTCCAACTTTATATCACTAAACTATTTTTTTAATTATAATCTCTCAAAATGTAATTAAAGTATAAAAATCATCTCTTAAATATTCAAATATTATAAAAGATAATATTTGATTTTTAAGATTTTAATTAACTTGTTAAAAAATATGAAGTTTTTCTATACGAGCATGTATTAACAATATTTTAAACTAAACACATTTAAAAAGTTAATAAAAAATAAACATATTATTTAGAAATATAAGAATATGCATAGTCAACTATTAAACGAACACCCACCGCTCTTAAATTGGTTGATGGGTGGCGACGGAATCCCTTGACAGATTCATTCCTCTGCGCTTATAAGGGATCTGATATTAATGTATGACAATGTGATCTGTGGCTCAGGATTAATCACAATGACATCCCATCCCACAAAATAAGTGAGGTGTTGGATGAATACTCTTAAAAAAAAAAAAAAAAAAAAACTATTAAACGAACTACTCTGCTCATTGCGTAGGCAATGATTACCTACATGGCAAAGCCAATGAGCCACGATATATTTTTTTTTAAAAAATCCACAACAATCCTCGCCATTCACCTTGAGCCTCAGCACACATATGCACATATATTACATACTTTAAACTAAAATTTTATATAAAGAGTTAATAAACACCCCTCAAATTTTTTTTTTACCAAAATAATTCTAAAAAGAAACAATTAATAATATTTGTGGATATTTGATAGAATTTAAATGAATCTCAATTAACTTATTTTATAATTAATTAAATTTTAATATTTACCATTCAAGGAACACAAAATGATTTTTTAAAGAGTATTTGATGTGGATAATAATTGGTAAGAATTTCCCTGTATATCACATGAACTTCTTGCATGTGATGATTATGAGTGTATTTGGTATTGTTGTAGTTATTTGAAGAAGCAGTGGTGAAGGTACATCAGAATAAGCAGTTGTAAGAAGATTTTATGGTGGGTATAAATTTTTTTTATTTTACAAAAGTCAAACATTTGCTAGTCGCTACCATAGGTAGTCAGGTTAAATTAAAAAGCATAACTTTCCCACCATAGATTCTTCAAAACATAGCTAGAATGTGGATAACAAATGGCGCAATTGAGTAGTGCGAAAATGCTCCACTCTCCCAAACGCACCCTATATCACTCATATACTTTTGATTACTAGTAAACTCTCGTCGAAAAGCCTTATAAGCTTATAGCTACCTCCCACTTCATCTTCTCCATCCCAAGTAAGAAAAAAGAAAAAATAAAAAAATAAATCAACATTATAATAATTCATACACCTAACAATATTTTTAAAACATAAAATTTATCTACACGATATATTTATATTTAAATAGCTATGAGTATTATATATATATATACACTAAATTTCAATTTTTATCATAAATCAATCAAATCTTAAGTTAATGTGCAAATTATAGAGGAGAAAGAATTTGTTGGTTCCTATATTTAAGAATAAAGGTGATGCACAAGAGTGTGCATATTATAGAGGAATTAAGTTAAATTGCCATACATTAAAATTATGGGAGAGAGTAATTGAGCATAGGTTATGATGTGATATAGAAGTTTCTCACAATCAGTTTAGTTTTATGCCAGGTAGATCTACTATGGATGCTATACATTTGTTAAGGGGCATAGAGAAAGTAAGGAGGATCTATATATGATATTTATTGATTTAGAGAAAGCTTATGATAAAGTTTCAAGAGATGTTCTTTAGAGAGTTCTAGAACAGAAAAGAGTTAATATTGGCTATATTCAAGTCATTAAGGATATGTATACTAGAGCTGCTACTTGTGTCCAAACATAAGGAGGATTGACAAAATATTTTCCTATTTTAGTTGGATTACATCAAGGATCAGCTTTAAGCCCTTATCATTTTACTTTAGTTATGGATGTTCTTACTAGGCATTTACAAGAAGATGTTCCTTGGTGTATGCTTTTTGCTGATGACATTCTTCTTGTTGATAAGACCAGAGAGGGAGTCCAATGGAAATTTGAATTATGGAGGTCAACTCTAGAGTCTAAAGGTTTTCGTTTAAGTACATCGAAAACTGAATATATGGAGTGTAATTTTAGTTGTAAAAGTTCTAGTGATAGTGTTGTGACATTAGGTGAACAAGTCATTAATAAGAGTGAGCGTTTCAGAAATTTAGGCTCTATTGTTCAAAATGATGGTGAAATAGATGGAGATGTTATTAGTAGAATTCAAGTTGGATGGTTGAAGTGGAGGAATGCCGGCTTTATTATGTGATAGATAAGTTCCACTTAAACTTAAAGAAAAATTTTATAAGATGGTGGTAAGACCTGCAATGACTTATGGTGCAGAATGTTAGCCAATAAAAGAGAAGTATAAGACTAAGTTAAGTGTTACAGAGATGAGGATGCTTAGGTGGATGAGTGGCTTTACTCTTAGAGATAGAATGCAAAATGAGTATATTGGGGGAAAAGTTGGAGTAGCTCTAGTAGATAAGATTAGGGAGAGTCGCCTTAAATGGTTTGGCCACATAAAGCGCCTACGTCATGATCCGATTAGAGAGTAGATGCATTAGATTTGCCTTATGTTAAGAAAGGTAGACCTAAAAAAGACTTGGTTAAGATGTATAAAAAATGATCCCAGTATACTTGATTTAAATGAGAATTTGACACATAATAGGACACAATGGAGACAAAGGATTCATGTAGCCAACCCCACCTAGTGGGATTAAGGCTTATTGTTGTTGTTGTTGTTGTTGTATCATCAATCAATCAAATCAAGTCAAATTATTTGATTTATTTCACCTTTTTTAAAAGTCAACATTTTTTCTTTGATGAAGTTCTTAGAGAGGGGCGGAACCAACTTATTTTTATGAAGGTGGGCAAATTTATTATATAAATAATTTTATATTAAAATTTAAATTGAATAATAGATAATTCTAAATAAAATCTTATTTTTATTATGATCAATAACTTAAAAATTGATTGCAATCTTTTCATCATATTTAGTATTTTTTTATAATGTTGTATAATAACTTCAATAAGAATCAAATTAAATATTTATTTCACAATATAAGATATTAAATAGTTATTAAGTTAGCCTCCTACAAAAAATATATATTTTGTTAGTGTTACATTATGATAATGTTTATCAATCATTATTATTTTTAGATTGTTTCTTAAAGCTAAAATAATAATAATATTTTAAAATATATTAAATTTATCAAGAAATATTTATATGTGAATAAATATAGAAAAGATAAAAAAACACTATCTATCATTTTTCATGAAAAATATAATTCATTATTGTCTATTATCTTTTAAGATATATTATAATCGTGTGGTCATCAAAATTTAATTAAAATAAAATTTAAATTATTTTTAAATTTTAAGATAAAATATAATATAAATTTATATAAGCATTCATATGTTATACTCTTATTAAATTAAATTTATAAATTTATCAAATTTTGGCTAAAATAGTTTAACTTACATTTTTAAAAAATATTTTATTATTTTAATTGAATGTTTTAGAAAAATTATTTTTGACTTTTAAAATTTTTAAAAATTTCAAGATCTAATTAATCTTAGATTTTGCCCTGATTTTAATTATTAATTATCAATTTTTAATCTAATTATTATTGAATTTTAACTTAAAAAATAGATTTATGATTTTTTTTTAAATTTTTGGTGTGCCTTACCAAAAAAAGGCAAGTCTAGCAAATGATCGGACCTCACTGTGCTGCATCATCGCATCGATCTTCTCTTCGAAGTTTGAAGAATTTTTTAAAATAAGTATTAAATAAATATTAATTATAGTTTTAAGTATATATAAAAAAATTAAGTTTAGGTACAGTCACCCCATAAGTGGCGTACCACTCATCACCGAGTATTTTAAAGTCGACCGATTATCGACGACGATTAGCCGAAATAATCGATTATCTTCACGGCTTTTGGTCAGAATCACTCACCTAATAAAGGCGACTTTCTATTATTTTTTTTTTGAAAAAAGATGTGTTTTTTACAAAAGTTGTATTTGTCTGTAGTTTGCAAATATAAATTCAAACATATATCAATAGTAATAGTAGTACTAGCATCAAATAAAAACTACTTTACATGAATTAGTTGTACTACTAAACAAACTACACAAAAGAATTTGCATTCATATCTTAAGTAAATCTAGTTACAAATACAGAAAATACAGAATTATATAAAATACACAAAAGAGTATATATTCATATTTGAAGTAGAGCCGATCACAAATACACACAATACACATACATCAAGTCAGATACTCATTTCACGGCGACGCCTATATCGCTTATCGCAAAGACTATAGGCGATCCGTGATATGAGACATCATGTGGTCCCTGATCCTGGCCTACAACATCAGAACCCAGTCCTGGTTGCGAGTCTACTAAAGGCACCCAATATTGTGAAGGTGCAACGTCCATATGGTGCTGAGACTAAGAGCTCTCCTGAAAAGTGGAAGGCCATCGATTAGCATAAGTAGATGGGCCCGCACCCATGTCTGTTGTCTGTGTAGTCAGAGCTGAATCGTACTCATGTAATATATGCTCTGTTGTGAAGTGTTGGAGCCTATAGTCGCTAATGTGTGTGCATAATCTCAAATCATAGCATATCTTCTCATACCTATTTATAGACAACTGAAAGTTTGAGTCACCTGGACGTCCAAAAAAAGACTGAAAAATATCCTCCATCGCTAAGATATGCTCCGCCTATATGAAACAAGTATAAAATGTTACTATGAAAATCTATTGATAGAGTACCTAAGAAAATTTGTAGATTGTAATATTATCTTACATAGGCTCGCCGGTGCTGTGATAAGTATGTCGTGGATCAATAGACGCCCAGCAGTACAACGCCATGACTGAACCATAACATGTACTACTGAAGGGCTTGATGTACATCACCATCAGCATCATCTACAATGGTAATGTGATCTCTTCGAGCCTCCTGTAGCGATGTCTTTGCGATGCGAACCCGTCGGTATCCTTTCCTCTCGCCATCAACTCTTTGGGGGATCCATCAAAGCGACATCAATGTGTGGTAAATGTCCAAACTGATGAAGAACTCTGTTAGGAAGGTATCACTCTACCCTCTTCTAGCTGATAAGGGGAACACGTGCTAGCCATATAGCCCCGCCAGCAAGGCAAATATCAGACATACAACGTCGAATCACACGACTCCCGTAACACGTATGAGTTATTGTTACCGCGATCTTTGTAAAATTCAAATAAAATAGGTTTTAATATTTAAAAGTTGTACCTGGCTCAGTAGTAGTCCATCAAGCTCATCCCGAAAAATCCTGATATTTCAAAAGGGCATCTGACGCACATACCATTCGTTCTACCTGAGTAAACCAATTTTCATATACAAATCAGTTATTTGCAACTCAGTATATTAAAGTAATTGAAAATAAGTTTAATTTTCTGACCTAGAACCAATGCTCAGCCCATCAAGATCCTTAGGGTTGGGGACATGTAATATCGGTCACTTAACACGAAGTCGCTCTCAAGACCAGATCTGGAGCAACTGAAAACAACCAGCCATGTTAGCCCTCCTTGGTCTGGTTGACTCATGCAGCTCCTTGTATAGGTGTGCCAACACTGCTCCGCTTACTGAGAATGTGCTCATTGTAGAATGGAATCGGTCGAGGTCATCTGATTACTGAATGGGTGCCCACTAGTAACTTATCGCGGCGGTCAACTCACATCGCTTTCCCTCTCCAACTACGATAGATCCAATGATCAGTTGTCCATCTACGCGCAAGCCTGAGATCATCGCAACGTCCTGCAATGTCACAGTCATCTCGTCTACAATAAAATGAAAAGTGTTAGTCTGAGGAGACCAACGCTCAACTAATGCTGTCAAACAGGTGATGGTCAAGTCGAATGTATCACATCTGACTAACACAATATAACCCTAGTGAGCGGAGGGTAGCTATGAACTGCGGGCAGGTAACGGGCCACTCTCTAAGCATAAGGAGATGTGCCTCCAAAATAGTACCTTGTAATAGAAAGAAATCACTGTCAAGTCAAGTTATCAGTTAAAATAGTTTGATAAAATGAGCTTAAAAGTAAATTCATATCGAATCTAGATGCACGACCTTATGTTTGTCATGCAAGAAGGCTATGCTGGGATGGACCTCTGAAGGTGCAGGATCGGGTGCGTCATCGGCCATCTTAACACGCCTCCTCTGTCAGCTTCTAGTCAGCATGGAAGGCTCCTCAATCATTGTACATGTGACAAAAAGAACAAAGAAAAATGGGACAATGTTAGAAGTAATTAATATTAAAATTGTGCAAAAGTACGGAAGAAATATGAAAATCCCTAGACCCTATGTACATGATATTTTTTTATACTATCCATACTAACCTTATACTAGTAGGGTTTTGTGAGCACGATGTCCGGTAACGACCAACTGATTTACATAAATTGCACATATGAGTGCTTTGTCCTACACTCTCGTCCATTGTGTTCTTATATCGACTTGATCGTGACCTACTGATATTACTTTAACAGTGGGTGGCAGCAAAGGATACAGTCCCCGCTCCGTATCAAAGTCTGACCAAATATTTAGATCTAGCAGAACATAAAAGTTCGAGGAGTATGTACGCCCACATATTATCATGGTGTAATACCTTGACACATAAGCCAAATGATTCAATCTCCGATGGACTAAAGCAACAATAGAATGACCACATGACATGTGATAAATTAGTGTTCCGGTACAACTGCATGAACTGAACTGCTCAACTATGAAGGATCGACAACCCATGTCGAACACTTACACTTTATTAATATTGATATTGACTGGGTGTGGATAGTGTCTAGCCTTACGCTCGAATTTGTTGAACACAGCCTGTGCTCTAGAAGAGAATGTTAATTCATTAGTTGGTTCTCCTGAGTCCATGATACTGACTCTCTAATAAAATAAACTCATAATATTATAATAAACTGTTGTGATCAGTGCTTAAATTGGCAATCCCTGTGCTCGTTTGAGAACTCCATTGAAACATTCAGATGCATTTATCGTCATAGTACCATATCGCTTACCGTCACCATGAACCAAAAATCACTTGCACACATTACGCTCTATTAACCATTAGTATGCTTCACCTTTGATATTCTTTATGTCTGTCATGTAACGATTGAATATGTTTGTTATCCGTGCTGCCAAACATATACATTTTCTTACATAGAAATTCAACATCTGCAATACCTATTCTCCGCACTGCTTTTTTGAAGTTCTCACTCAGATGCCTTAGGCAATGACGATGCGCAGCCCATGGGAATACATCTCGACGACCATATACCAACCCCGCATGCTTATCTGAGATAATAGATAAATCATTCATTGCTGAAATAATAGGCAACAGCTGCTGCATACACATGATGAACCAGAGTCATGACTCATTATTTTTAGATTCAACTATATCGAAAGCAAGTAGAAATAATCCATTGTTGGAATCAATATCAATAGCCGTGAGTAACATACCACGATATTTGCTTAATAACAATATTCCGTCCATGTTCAGAACAGGACGACAAAATTCTTAACTTGATATTGATGATCCAAATGCCCAAAATAATATTTGAAACTTACATGTATTTGATGATAAAAATCTATAAACAGTTCTTGGCAGAACAGAGCATAACAAATTCATGAATAGGCCAAGAGAACAAACAAGTCCTCGTAACTTCAAAATATTGCTCTGATACTCTTATGTCACGCATCCCATGCATTCATGTAAGACACTTTAATATTAAATTTTAATTTCATTCTTCCAATGATCTCCCTTGGCTTCAAGTCTATCTGAGATCACATAAATGTCATTATGAAATAACTAATGAACTTAGAAGTGCATTGACGATGTCCAGAACCACTAATAGTGCTGATGCATGTGTGCGGTGCACCTAACGTTGATATCCTTCAAACACCTCCCAACCTTTTGCTCCTGTTACAGTGCATGTCATTGACAAGATTTGCTATGATTGCTATGTTGTACACATATAACAATTTTTTTTTTTGATTCGAAGTGATGGTGAGAAATGAACATTATTTAATATTGACCAACCAGTGACTGCAAATTGATGCTCCTTCTTATTTGAGAAACACATACCTTCATATAGCTCAATTGGAACTTCGATGTCATCTGAAAAACTTGAACTAATAGATGAACCATCAAACACAATATATGTATCCCAATCTTTTGTGGTTTGACATGTACGGACATAGTCATTATTGCAGATCATAGCATCATCATTTACAGAATTCTGGATTGAATGATTCCAAATAAGCTCGTGATCAACATTGTTGTCGCATAAATTATTATTACCAAGGAAAGAATCCTCTTCAGCATCGCTATCATCAGATACATTGCTTGATTCGCTATTTATTGTGTCGTACTCGTCATCAGACAATACTCTAAATGCACTAGGTTGCTCACGCAATCATGCTTCAATAGACATCTGAGTTCTGTGTCAACAAAGTCAACATCTTTAAAAAAAAAGAGAGATAAAATAAACCATAAAATCAAGACACTAACAATATTGTTAAGGTTATTGTTAACCTTAGTTTTGAGTCGTCACAGTAGTGTTGTGGTACAACAGCTGTTAACAAAGTGAAATCATGTGCGTAATTAGATGAAATATTATGCTGCATGAGGTCAATATCCGTTGCAGCTGAAGCAGTACATTGTGGCTTGACTTCCACATAAAAAATTAATGTTTGACGGAAGCTTCATCTAGTACAGTATTGCAGACTTCATCGTCAGAAATCGTAGATGCTATGTATCCCACTCCGACAGGGAAACTACACGTTAGCTCTACTATAAAGTTATCTACGACATAAAGTAGAGATCTAAGCACTTTTTGTTTTAAATCTTCTAAGCTTGCATGATGCGAGACTCGCATTGGACGATTTTTACCACCGATATAACTTGGAATAAATTGATCATCAACGATCAATTGTCCGTTATAGAAGAGAATCAAGGAAACGAGCTACCGACTCATCTTAATATATGCTCAGTAACCAACCTACAATATTGAATAAACAAAATACAAAACTGATATCTCACTAATATCAAAATAAATCTAGTCAATTTCAAACGCATCCTAAAATAATTTTCAAACTCATCACTCATCAAACTTATTGCATCACTGATTCAAATGTATTACATTGTGGAGTACCTCTCTTAATCTATGATACTTTTCATGAGGACCACGCTTTAAATCTTAATCTCACATACACAATCATACTAATTGAACCTTTTATATATTTTCATTTTTTATCAACCTCATAATTAATGCCACATGTACTATTATACAATCTAAGATGTGTAACTAATAAGTTTATATCATTGATCAAGCCTTGCATAAATAGCTATACATATTAAAAATTGGTGCTTCATCATATGAAATTGCTACTTATTTTCATTAAAGAGAAAGAAAAACTTGCACGTTTCACACCGCAAAAACCCTTAAAGAGAAATAAGAACTTGCACATTTCTCATCCTCTAGATGCTTGGAATGAATATGTCTCCCACATAGAGTTAAAAATCAATCACCAAATGAAAGATGAACTTGCTCCTTTCACACCACAACAAATAAAAAAAAAAAAAAAAAAAAAAGAAAACTAGGGAAACCAAAAATATACCTTGCAGAACGGGTCGTGCGAGCCGGAGCCGGGTGTAAGAGGTGGAGTCGAGAGTCATACGTGAAGCCTTCAGTGCGCGGTGGAGCCGAAATCTAGAGGTGGAGTCGAGAGCGTCGCAAATGAGTAGGATTAGGTCGTCGTCGCGGGGTCAACGTGGGGTTGGGATGGAAAGAGACTTGGATAGTTTGCGTGCGGGGTCTACCACCTAAATATTTAGCAGTCCGATAATAAGTCGGACGGGACCTAAAGCCAGTTGACTAATTATCGACGATTATCGGCGTCGCGGTATCGTAGCCGTCGCCGATCGGTCGGCTCTCCATCTCGATGATGGTTGGGATCGCACTTATGGAGTGATTATACTTAAACTGATTTTTTTTTATATCTACTTAAAATTATAATTAATATTTATTCAATACTTATTTAAAAAATTATTCCCGAAGATTTGCGTGTTAGGTAGGGGTGTAAGCAGTAAGCTTCGAACATAACTCTTGTTTGTGTTATTTCGTTTGAAATTTATTTTGTTAGGTGTTCATTTATATATATCGAGATTGAGATGTATTCGTGTTGGTTTTACTTAATAAACGAGCAATTTATTCTTGACAATAATCTTTTTTTTTGACAGAGGAGGATTCAAACCATCTTTTGTAAAAATTTTAAATTTACCACATGCTTATATTTGTGAGATATAAATGTGTTTGTATGTATAATAATAATAATAATAATAATAATAATAATAATAATAATAATAATAATAATAATAATAATAATAATAATAATAATAGTAATAAATAAAAATAATAGTAATATAATAATAATAATAATATAATATAATATAATATAATATAATATAATTTTTATTTTGAGTTAAATCGAGCTGTACATGATCGAACAAATGATTATTCATATTTGATTCATTTATATATCGGATTTAAAATATCAATTTTGGTTGTGTTCGTGTACGTGTTCGAAAGAGCTACCTAAAAGAGCCGAACACAACTTTTTGACAGCCCTATTCGCGGCACCAAAGAGCCACCAAGCGAGAATGAAAAAGCCAGTGAGCTCCCAGTTCTTTCCACTGTATTCCACCCCATGTTCTAGGAGGATTTTAGTCCTTGTGGAGTGCTAAAAAAGATTCTCTAATGGCAAACTCCTTCGCCGAGCCGGCAAGATGGAGGGACCTCGACAAGCTCCTCGCCCGCCCTGGCAACATCGTTGGCCCCGGCTTCGAGCCAAGCCCTCAGGTAATTTCATTCCATTATTTCTTAGTCGATTCGATCCCTTTTTTTTTTCTTCAAAACTCCGGTTTGGATTATTATTTATTGGATTTTTTGCAGCTCCGACAGGAGATCGGGGAATTTGTCAGAATTTTGGTGGTGGGAGCCGGTGGGCTCGGCTGCGAACTACTTAAGGACCTCGCTCTCTCCGGATTTCCTAACATCGGCGTCATCGATATGGATACTATAGAGGTCTCCAACCTCAACCGCCAGTTTCTCTTCAGGTCCCTTTTCATTTTTTTTTCTTGTGGTTTTTGGCTTTTCCCTCCGTTCATGGAGCAAGTTGTTTTTTTACTATATATTTTTTGTCCTAGAGATTTTGAAGTTGCAGACACATTTTTGATATGATAAGTCATCTGAATAGCGTATGCAATTCAGAATCGTTGAGCTTTGTCATAATCTTTGAGATTTGTCTCTCATATGGATCATTTGAAGTTTCTTTGCAAACATAGAGTACTTCGGCGTTGTCTATAGACAACATCGTATTGTTCTTTAGAATTTAAGATAATGCAAAGATGGTTAAATCCATCAATGGACACACGCTCTTTAACAGCATTTTATATTTTACGCTACCCTCATTAACTACATTGTGGAATTTATATTGTTTGGTTCTACTCCTCTTAATATAGACTCTCTGCATCCTTTAAGAAAATAAGACTATTTTAAAAATAAGTCTATTTTATCTAGATGGTATTATGATTTTTGTTTTTCATGGCTGGAAGATGGAAATATCTCTTACATATTTAGCTTAGCAGCCTAACGATAAACCTGATGTGAATGGATCAAAGTTCTACAGGTTTTAATAGTATTTATTGGAAAAAAATGATACTTGACTGCAAATATTGTGATCAGCTAAACAATGTACGCGATTACGTGTGTTGTTCAAGTAATATAGTAATGAGATTAGTATCATTCTCACAAGGATTTATTCATAAAATTTTATGAAGTTAATTACTAATCTTATGCTCACCTAAGCTTTTTATCTAACTAGCAAAAATTTATAAAATTTTGCCACTAGAGAAAATTTATAAAATGCTTTAAATTTTGAATTCTAAATTCAATATGAAAAAAAAAATACTTTGAATCTATGGATCATTTAAACTTATTCTTGAAAATCTTGTGTTAATAATTTTCTTTCAAAGTTATTATCAACTAGGAGCAATTATATTTTCTAGTCTTCGTCGAGATAAAGAAGATTTAACCACTACAATTAATTAGTTATATTTCTATGTTTTAATTAGAATTTAGTGATTGCATTTTTAATTATCTCCCTCAATGATTGTAAATTTTAAAATAATATATGTCTATCTATATTGGAAAAACTTGTTTATTTTTCTCTAGTTGTTCCTCTACGACTCTTTCGATATCTATATATATCACACTAGATTTTAAGATCGTGAGTGATCAGTTCATAAATAAATTAGGTATGAAGAAATGTAAAATAACAAATCAAGAATAGCACAAAAATGAGTCAACATCAATACAAAGATTTAAAGGAAAGGCATAGATTCACCACAAATCTAGAGTTCAAACACTTTTAGGATACAAACCACAAACACAATCCATGAACATGTGTAAGGATTACTAGAAAATACAAAAGAAAAAATAGAGTGCATAAAAAAATTTCTCTCATAGGATTGTTGTCTCCTTCTCTTCGATCTCTTGAGTGTAATCTTTTTCACATACTTCACACTCACACACTTACTAGAAGCCTCACTCAAAATACTTGCACACAAAAATAGAATATGAAAAATCTAAAAAATGCAACAAAAGCATGTTTTTATACTGTTACCTTGTACTCTTTGTAAATGGACATGCCAATTTTAATGTAATTTCCAAACTATTTTTTTAACTCCTCAAATCGATGGTTGAAACAACTCAAAACTGAATCTATTGGGTTGTCGTGTCATGGCACCTGATTATAGCGTCATAGCGCTGAACTTTGTCTTTTTTTGTTATGAATGGAAGGGATCTAGCGCCGCGATGCTCTCTCTCTCCAAGGTGCTCAACTTAATGCCCTCTTGCACTTGTAGGCTTCTTTTGGCACTGCTACGATTCTTTTGGTGGCGCCAAGGCTGGGTTTCCTATCTTGAGGTCTACATTTTTTACAATTGGCGTTGGATTCTCTTTCTTTGTAGCTAATTTCTTCAAAATTGGCGTCATGGCGTTGCATTGCATAGCGCCTAGGTGCTACTCTTGAAGATTTTCTTCATTTTCATCTTAAATGAGAAGTTCTTGCCAAAAATACTTAAATTTATGAAAATGAGTCGTAACTTAATATTTTTTTTCAATTGATCAAATTGCTAAAAAAATATTATTTTGCCGCTTCATGATTGTGTTTGTCGCCAGATTTCTTTGCTCTGTTCACTGATCTCAGTGCTTTGATTTTTTATTGTTGCTCAGTTCACTCATCCTAGTGCCTAGTGCTTTGATTTGATCAGCTACATCTGTCTTTTTTAATTAGATAGTATTGCACTCTCGATGTGCCTAAACGCTATTGTGATAATTCAGGCTTCAGGATGTTGGCAAGTCAAAGGCTGAGGTTGCTGCTAAACGTGTCATGGAGAGAGTTTCTGGTGTGAATATCACACCTCATTTCTGTAGAATTGAGGAGAAGGAGATAGATTTTTATAATGATTTCAACATTATCGTTCTTGGCCTTGATTCTATTGAGGCTAGAAGCTACATTAATTCTGTGGCTTGTAGTTTCTTAGGTAAGCAATTTTGGATTCGTGGGTCTTTCAGTTCCATTACTGGTTAGTTGAACTGAAACGAATTGATAATTGTTGTAAATCAGCCCAAAATTTACTTTCTTTATTGTTCTTCTTTGCCATTGCTTAAGTGTTGCAGTTTTCTTTAGCACCTTTGGTACATATTTAATTACAATTTCCAATAATCCAGATCATGTTAAACTGATATCATATATTAAATGGTCAAGGATTAGAGCAAAATTGCTACTTGTGTCTTCACGGTGCAATAAAATTTCCCTTATAACAATGCTGCAAGCATATTGTTGATTTGCCCTCCATTTGCTTTTTTCGGAATGCTATATTATTTATTTTAACGACTTACTATCCGAGCTTAGGTGAAGAAGGATATTATCAGCCTGCAACAAATGTCGTATTTTGTGTGTGCAATCTATTGAATTAGCAGAAAGCTGATTGGTTTTGTTACATCTGGTTTGATTAAGATTATCATAGCTTCAACAAGAAATTTTCTCGAGAATGTGTTCAGTTCACTTTTGCCACAACTGATTTAGCTTGATGGGAATGTAAGAGCTGAGTGGAATCTGTAGTGTAAATCAATTTCTTCATATTATTTGGTTATTATTAAAAGGAGCACCTGATAGCAAGGATTTTTTGTTACATGAGGTTTGGCTGAAGGGACTGGAGGTTTACTGGTTTCAAAGAACATCAACTAAATGATTAAATATAATACCATCATTCCTTGAAACAATAGCTTGACATGTATACTGGATGCTTCATACGGTTGTAAACCTTATATTAGTTTTTGTATTATTTTTCATAATTTGCCTATTTTATATTTTAAAGTTAGAGATTACACCAAAAAAATGCTAATGTTTTTCTTTTTAAATTCTTTTGTTCTATGTATTTAATATGAAACTCATGCCAAAATGTTAATTAATGGAAGATAAATGCTTTTACAGTAAAATTTGTTGAATATTATTATTGCAAGATCATAAACCTTACCTCTTTTTTGTTTTGCATTCTGCTGTATATCAACATTGCATCACGGGAAGGTTATAGAACTCATAAAGCAAATTAACCTGTATGGCTACTTATGAATACTGTGATGGTGAAAAGGCATGAATTGATGATGATACTTTTGTCAGCATATGATAGAGCTTCTTTTCTGGTTTTAGGCTTTGAGCTAAAAGTAAAATATGCGTTTGTTTCTTATTTTTTTATCTTCATTATGCTCTACATGACCAGTAACTTGCTACCAGTTTTCTCATCTCATGATTTTGACTAATGTAGAATATGATTCTGAGGACAACCCAATACCTGAAACTATCAAGCCTATGGTGGACGGTGGAACTGAAGGTTTTAAAGGCCATGCTAGAGTAATTCTGCCAGGGATGACACCTTGTTTTGAGTGCAACATTTGGCTTTTCCCTCCACAAGTCAAGTTTCCGTTATGTACTCTTGCAGAAACCCCAAGGACTCCTGCACATTGCATTGAATATGCTCATTTGATCAAATGGGATGAGGTGCCAATTAATGTTTTTTGTTACTTTTCTAATATGTATATTGTTTAGTTGCTTCAGATTTTATAGCCTGTAGGTACATAGTGGGAAAACATTTGACCCTGATGATCCAGAACATATGCAATGGGTTTACACAGAGGTCTGTAGTTTTCAGCTTGTCTTTTCTCTGTTTCCCCTTTACAGAGCATATGATAAATAGTGATAAAGCAGGCTGTCAAGAGAGCTGAGCTTTTTGGTATTGCTGGTGTCACTTATTCCTTGACCCAGGTATCTGAATTTACTTAAGTGCTGCAAGGTCTCATTGTTTGTTCGTTAGTTTTCTTAAGTTTGTTTTTTTATGTATGTTATCCATTTTCTTTTCGTGTTAATATTGCATTTGCGTTTGTGTGTTTGTCATCTATAACTATAATTAACATCCTTGCTGTTAACAACTTGTATACAATTTTTTCTTACACGTTATTCATTGGCGATTGCATGCAGCACTGAATCGTCAGACCTGTCCTCCTAGCCAATATCAATTGCAGTCACAAGAAGTTTAAAATCTTGAAGCGAGATCCATTAGCCTCTTAAGGGGAAGTCATTGATAAGCGGAGGGTTGCTAAATTTTTTGAGATTATTTAGCTAATTAAGCAATATTAAATAGTTGCAAGCCATTCTTCTCAGTTACGAACCTATTTTCTATAGTTATTTGCAGTTTTTATCGTTCAAGTCTTATCACATTATTATGTAAACCGATATGCACATATGAAGCGATTTGGCAGTTGTTGGAGCTCAACCGTTAAACCATAAACTTCCATTATTTGTAGAAGCTAAACTTCAAATTCATGTTGTTTCTGTTCTTTGCTGGTTCAGCTTTACCAAACTTGTTTTATTCTTGCAGCTGTTATCTAGTTTTTTAAATGGATATTTTATCATTAGATTACACGTAATTCATTGCTTCTTTTCAGGGCGTAGTGAAGAATATTATTCCAGCTATTGCTTCTACAAATGCAATCATTTCTGCTACCTGTGCTTTGGAGGCCTTAAAGATTGTCTCTGGATGCAGTAAAACATTATCGAATTACATGACGTGAGTACTCATAATCTAGACCGAATATTATTATTTTACTTTTTTGAACGTGGTTTCTTTTGTCGTTGATTCCACAAAAATTAGAAAAAATTCTGTTATGATGTTATCATTTAGATTTAGATTCTATTTTTTGTACCTAAATGTTTTCAGGAATGAAATTGCTGCAGCATTTTAATTATTTACTTGATTTTATAGAGTACTTTTGTAAGGATTGATTATTCTTATCAAATTGTAATTAATTATGAAGATAATAATTTACTCTAACTAGTTGTACGTTAATACAAAAAGTATCAGTCAGACTATGTAGGTGTTGCTCCATAATTTTATATTAAACTATCTTATATATTAGGCTTCTTATTATTAATACATTATTAAAATAAGAATTAAGCTTAAATTTTATGAAACTCGCTTTAGCCTAACAAAAACACCGTGTTTGCAAGAAGTTCATATAAACAAGTTGGCCTTACTGAAACGTGTCTTTCTTTAAAATATCTGTTACTAGAGTAACTACGCTGAAGTATTTAATATTTATTCTATAAATTGTAGCTAGCCTTGAAAACTCCTAATATTAGTGAGTGATTTTGGTGTTGGCTAATCGGTTATGGCTTTTAACTTTTTGATGATTAAGTTTTGAGTCTAGAAGTGGTTAATACAAAATCTAGGAATGCTATTTCTTGACTGATGAATGGTCCTTTTTTTCAAATTCAAATAAAATTTCTCTTCTCTAAGCTTATCAAGGACTAAAATGATGTTTGTGATGTGGATCTCTATCTTGATTGAATATAAGGATATCATCAAAGTGAACTTCTAGAAATTTGCCAATAAATGATGTTAATATTGTGTTCATAGTCCTCATGAATGTACTTGGAATATTAGATAATCCAAAGTGCATTACAAGCCACTCATATAGTTAATCTGAGATTTCAAATGCCGTCTTCCATTCGTTCTCGGGTGTAATCTTGATTTGATGATACCTACTCTTAAGATTAATCTTTGTAAAATAAGTGTCACTTGAGATTTGATCTAACATATTATCGAGCATGGATATTAGAGATCTATACTTGATGTTAATTTTATTGACAACTATGTTATCAATGCACATTTTCTATGATCCATTCTTTTTAGATGTCAATATTGTAGGGACATTGTATGGGTCCAAGAAATTCTTGAAGGAAGCCTTTCCTAAGGAGCTCAACTATTTGTTTCTTTGATTTATGAATTCTCAAATGGGTTCATCCTATAATATGAGGGATTTTTGGTGATATGGGAACTAAATCTATAATATATTCTATTTTTCTCATCTAGCAAATCATTTGGGTAAACATCTGAATATTTAGCTAAACGATTAGAGATCATGGCAAGCATGTGGATCTCAGTGGACTCTAGTATAATCCGTGTCACTTGAAGGTAGAGGGAAGATATATTAGGGAACTCTTGGCAAAAACTCATAAATTTAATGCTCTTAAAAGTAACTTCTAGTTCTAAAATGACATATTGGTATTGTGGTTAACATTATGTTGGGACTTTTTGGTTGTTGGCAGTCTAATCCTAATCAATTAAGTCTTTGGATTGTTCTTTTATTTTCATATAAGTTCTATGTCTGAGTTGGGTTTGTGAGGAAGGTTGACTTTGTCGGTGGACTTTATAGGATATAATTTAGTAGTTTTACAATTAGATTTGAACATACAAGTGCTATTCATAATGCATAACATTCATATCAAACAATCATGGCCTTTCTAATAGTATATGGGTTATATCTATAGGAAGCACATCTTACCACGCATGGTCCTCATAACTTTTCATTTTTATAGGCACCATACATCCATTAGTGATTGAGAGAGATATATGGTTCACCCAATTTAAATGAAAGGGTTTTGGATGTTCGGGTTTTAGATTTGTTCTTGTAAGTGTATGAGTGGATATGATATTGATTACTTTGCTTCAATCTATAGCTAGCTTACATCTCTTATCTTTGCATGTAACATGCTGTTAAAAATATTTTTTTCCTCCTTTAATTGCTGAATTCATTTTTCTCACAACTAGATGTCTCATGGCATTAACATTTTATCAATCTCTCTTAAATCATCATTTGAAAGTGTTGAATCATCAATATTCTTTATATCCTTATCCTCTTGTTCATTTATCTTCTCTAAAAGTAGGATTTGGTCTTTGCACTGATGTTGCATATGCCCCTTTTTATTTTATCTAAAACACGTAATCTTCTTATTAGTTTAGAAGTGGATTTAGCAGTGATTTTGTGCTATGTGCATTAATTGTTGGAGGATGAGATTTAATAGTAGACCTTTAGGTAAAGTAAGTGGTAGATTGTGTTGTAGTCCTAGTGATGGCTATAGACTTATTTTTAATGAGAAGTGCACTGTGAAATGCATACTCAAGGGTTTGAGGATCTTGTAATTCTACCTCATTTTTAATTTTCTTCCTAGGTCTTATAGCAAATGTATTGCAATGTTACTAATCATTGTCATATACATTGTCCTAGCCCCGAAATCCTTACAAATGTTCAAATACTTAGTCGCTTGTAGAATTCCTTGTTTAAGAGTGAATAACTATCAATGAAGCTTTTTATCATGGTCCTAGGACAGTAATTTGACTTTAACATTTCTTTCATATCTATATAGGTGGGGACTACTCACCTTTTTTTTGTTTGCCAAAATTTTTTACCAATAAAATTTTGCACGAACAACATAGTTCATTTTGGCAAATATCAGTTTTTGATAATTATGTATTTGATACCATTCAAAAAATATTTATTTAACTAAGTCAATCCAAGAATTTATTGGGATCGTGAATCCCATTAAATGTTGGAGCCTTTACTTTGGTTTTCTTTATAAGATAATTAAAATGATCTTATTTTTGGTTGATTTTATCCCTTAAATCATTCCTATTACTTCGATTATCTCTATCATATTGGTTCTCCCATACATGATTTTTTTTCAAGGAAGTCTAGGTTGGGGAGGGTTTAATATATAGGCCTACGACTTAAGGTATATTTATTTGAAATGAGTCATCATGGTTTCTATTCTATAACTAATGTTGTATTTTCTCTAATTTAACCTCATTATCATTTCCCCAAGAGTTTTGGTCCTTTATTATCTAAGGGGTTATTTAGGATCATTTTCATTTATTATTTCTTATTTTTTTAATTTAATTTTGTTTTATTTATATTTTGATTTGAAATAAAATGTGTTTGGTGATGATAGTTATTTTTTTAAAAATAGTCAAAACATCATAACGTTATTTCGAGCATTTTAAAAAAAATGTGATTTTTTTTCAAAAAAAAATAAATCAAAACACTTATAAAATACTTCGCAAATATGTTTTTAAAAATAGCATTTAAAAAAAATGCAAAACAAAAGTGATTCCAAATAAGCCCTAAATTAATATCTTAAACTTACTCCATATTTTCGGATTTTGGGGGCATACTGTTTTAGCAAGCTCTTTGTATAGACAATGCAATTGTGCAAGCAAGTATTTATGTTAAAATGGAAGTATTGTGGAGTGTTCTTGCCATTGTATGATGTTATGAATGACAAAATCACATGAATCAAAAGCATTTAATAATTGACCAACATGAAAATTCAAGAAACAATTTGAAGCTAGTAGCATGAAGATGTTGAAAATTTAAATAAGCTAGGTAAGCAAGAGAGTTTAATTCAAGGATTTATATAAATGATCAAAATTAGAGATGAAAATTCTAATTTATTTTGTAAATTTGAAGTCATTCAAGTAGAATTAGGTTAAGGAACATGACAAGGCTAGTTTGTAGAGACAACTATTGGATAAATGACATAATTTTCATGAATTTGCTAATAGACCAAGCAAAACTATTTTCTATTATGAAGATACACATCATTAGAAGAAATATTTAGAAGAGAAGATTACCTAATGCAAATGAAAAAAAAACTACTTTTGGAAGTGGCTCCTTCAATGAATTGTTTTCTTCTCCACCAAGGATTTGGTTTTGGTACCAATTTTGATATAGCCTTTGTATGGAGAACTTCTAATGCTTCCAAGTGTTGTAGGTGGTGGTTTTTAAAGAGTAGGAACTATTGGGATATTGATGGATGATAGGTGAAAGTGGAGTTGTGGAATGGTGGAAGGAGTGGTTGGCAAAGGCATATATAGGGCCAAATCCGAGAGCTTGTAGTTTGGGATTAGGGGTAGTGGATGGGTTAAGGAGGGATACATGGGTAGAAACAGTTGGAGTAGGTAGCCGAATGTTTTTATTGTTATTCTGGAGCATTTGGTATCATTTCTTGAAGAGTAAGGCCGTGTAAGTGATGATATCATAAGATTAGATTTAAATTTTCCCATCCCATATTTGATCGTGAGCTCCATAAGGAGTTTTGAGGAGATTTTAAAGTGGAATGATATGGGAGGTGCTTATGGGTGTTTGAAGGGGATATGATAGAAGATTATTATAGTAATAATCAAGTATGATTTAAGCAAAGAATGTAAGCTACTCACCAAAGTAGTATAGATGGCTTCTCTTCTCATATTTGCCTTGTTCTTGCTGTGGGTAAATTCCTATCAGACTATTGTTTATTTCTTTGAATGTTGAGAGAGAGAGAGAGTAGGAATAGTTTTTTTGTACATCATAAACAAACTCCATAGGAAATCTTATTTACAACTTTAAATTCAAGATAATTTGCAGTATAAATTATTCTAATTTGAATTTAAATGCAAAGATAAACTTATCCAAACAAGTTAATTAAAAAAAAATCTAAATTCATTTTATCTGATTGTATTTTGAAGTTCGATCTAATGGTGTTATTCTATTTTTAATTTAAATTTAAAGATAAACTTATCCAAACAAGGGAGATTAAGAAAAACTAAATTCATCTTTTTATTATTGTAATATAAAGTTCAATCTAACAGTCTAGCTTTTAGAGTTGTGATCTATCTTGTATGATGTTTGATTGATTATTTGATCACATTTATGGATTCCTGAGAACATCTTGGATCTCAACATTGTGATTTGAGTCACTATTGATGATAATTTTATGGCAAATTTGATCATTAAAACTTCAAGGGGCATGATTTGTTGATCTCTTTATGATCTGATACCCAAATCATGGGGGATGTTTTATCTTATAGACTTCTTTGAAGTGGATGGTAAGATTAACTATCTCCTTCATGATCTGATCTATAGATCATAGGTCTCCCTTTTGGGAGGACTTCATTTCCGTAAAGTCATGACTTCAGTTAGGGAAGGTTAACTTTTGAGTTATTGTGTTTGTCAACTAATCTTTCAGGAAGTTCCTAAGAGATTTGACAAACTTTTGTGAGCTTACTGATTTATGAAACTTGAGTAGAATTTCATCTATAGGATGCTCCTATAAATATTCAAAGTCTAGATATGCTACTTGGTTTGACTTGCTTACTTAGTTATGCCTCATTAGTTTTGCCAAGTTTGAAGGAGTAGACATTACGAAGGAAATAAGCCAAACCAAATAATATATCTATCGTATGATTTTGGACATTTGTACAGCTTCCTAAAGATGGAATATTGTCCAAGCTCTATGAACAAAGCTCTTAAAAGCAGTTTCTAAAATCCTTTAGGAAGTTCTTAACAGATCAGTTGCTGTCAAACCTAACAAATTGCTCTCTCGTAGGTTAGGGAGTCAACATTTTTCCATTGAAGTTATGATTTCATTGGAAAATTTTCTTAAAAAAGGGCCCATGAACTCGGGATCAAATCATGAAGGGGAGAATTGACTATCCATTTCAAAGAAGTCTATAAGAAGAAGCTTCCCTCGTCATTTTGGGTGGATACCATACTTGTGTGTAGTTCTATGTAGAGATTTGAACCTTGCCATCTTTGAAACAGAGTAAATATAGTAATGCATGAGGCTACTAAATGGATTCTTTTTGGGTAGTTTTTCTCTTATTTGGTAAAACCCTCATATTAGGCTTAATTCTTTGAGACGCTTCGGCTGATGCGCCATTACTGGAGTCTAGTTTTTTCTAAGCAAAGCTTTGAGGTTTTGACCAATAATGTGGAGGGATGTCCTTGTTTTTTCCTTCAGTCTATCAAAACCTGCAATATTAATTAATATTGATGACTTAGATGATCCTGTGTTATTGTCAAATCCCTTGGTGTCTTTTTACCGGAACAAAAGATTCATTTTTAACAGTAGTAAACTACACACATGCATTCATTAATGTGATTCCTTTTCACAAAATCAGTAACATATGTTTGTTTTGCTTCCCAATGAAGAGCTGATATAAACAGTATGACATGGCAGAGTTATAGCATGATCAACTTTAAAATGATTGTGAAGTGATTATTCTCGTGGTATAGGAATTGTTTAATTGTATGGTCAATTAAAACTTTTCTGTACGCAGTTGTTCTGTTGTACTACTTCGTTATCAGAGACAAATATAATTGGGTAGTTGAAATATTTCATAAATTCTAGGATGGCACAAAAGTTTGTTTCTTCTGGTCAAACTACTATTGTCTATGCAGACTTCATTGCTATTAATATAAGTTTCTAACTGATAAGCTTGCTCTATCATTCAGGTTTAATGGTGTTGAGGGAACTCATATTAAAGTGACGGATTTTGTTAGGGAGAAGGACTGCCTTGTGTGTGGTCCTGGCATTTCCATTGATTTGGACGTTTCAACCACTGTTTTACAGGTCTTCTCTATTTTCTGACTTGGTATTTATTTGTGTATGTTTATCCATGTAATATGGTATGATGGATTGAATCCGAAAAGTTAAAGTAATGATTTTTTTGTCTCTGAATTTGATACATAATCACTTGTTTAGCTTAGAAAAACATCCTTGAAAAGCTTATGGACTTTTTAACGTTTTAATTATATAAACATCAAACATATGACAAAGTTGCATGCATAAAAACTGAATCTATATCTTGGTTCTCTCCACGCACTCCGGCCTTAGCAACTTCTAAGAACCATGAACTTTTAACCATTTCACTTCTGCTCCAAACACTGCCAAATCCACTCTAGTTTTGAGATATCCTCTCCTTCTCACTTCCTTTTAGATGACAGTACATTTAACAATTATGGCACGTACTTCATTCAAGCTTATATTTATCCTCTCTTGCAACTACCCTTCTTCTACCCACCGTCTCTTAGCTCGGTTGGTGGGCGGCTCGGAACCCCGACCAGTTCAATCCTCCGGCTGGAGGCCTACGCGGGAATTAAATCAACACCGCAAGGTGATTTAATGCTAGACCCCGGATAATAACGATATCCCCACCCACAAGATGGGTGGGGTGTTGGGTGGATACCCATTTCAAAAAAAAAAAACTACCCTTCTTCTCTCTTCCGTGATTGGTTTTGAGAGTTGCTATGCATTATGATTTTTTGAAAAAAGGAAAAAGAATTGACTATTCTGTGTTTAGAATATTTTAGTGCAACAATTCTGATGTGGATTGCCTGTTTTGATTCAAACTAGCTTACCTTTCTCCACTGCTAGTAACTCTCTCTATTGCTCATCTACAATTTAATATAACAGTTCATCGAAATTCTGGGAGAACACCCGAAACTTCTCATGTCGAAGCCAAGCATCACACATCGTGGGAATAATCTTTACATGCAGTCCCCTCCAATTCTAGAAGAAATGACCAGATCTAATCTTCAACTGCCTCTCTATGATCTCATGGGTAAAGTTTCTAAGGATACTGTTCATGTAAGCGGCATGGCTGAGAATAATGGCAAGAAGACATCTTCTCTAAGGAAGCTGCGTGTACTATTTAAAGGGATCGCCTCAGATGGTGTTACAGAGATGGATGCAGCAGGTAATGGCTGACCGTTCTTTCTCATTACCTACTTAGCAAGCTTTGGGTTATGCCCACTTGTTTTAGGAACGTCTAGCTTTTGTTTCTTGCAATTTTTCCAATTGAAAATGTGCTCAGTCATAGATTTATCTAATTTTGGTTCCCTTTTGATTCAATTTTTCTGCAACTAGTATTGAGATTATCTATATGATGGCTTTTATTGTTTTTTTTTTAAGGTTTTATCACAATTGAGTAAAGATTTATACTGGATGTAGTTGATTAAACTCATGATTGTTGTTACTTAGGCTTCGTTTGGGAGAGTTTTTTTAGACGCTTTTGAGAGCTGAATTTTTAATTTTGATCGTTTGAATAGTGTCTTTTTGCTTAAATTCCATCTCAGAAGTTCCATTTTAAATTTCATTTTCAGAAAAGACAAATAACTTTAAATACTTTAAATTTTCGAATCCAAGTTTTAAACAAGTAGTTGGTTGAGGAGAGTGATAGTAAAGTGAGACTTATTTCAAAATTATAATGATGCATAAATATTTAGTGGTTGATATTCTTAGATTTAAATTTTGAGGTTGAAAGTTAATTTAATCGTTGATATTGGGCTTAACTTTAATTCCATTAATTCGCAATTTCACTCTCCTTTGAGCATAGCCATGAATCTATTGTAGTTTTTCTTTTTTTGTTTAGTTATATGTTTATACTCTTTAAAATAGTTTAGGTTTTGTTTGAGATCAGTTTTATTTTTACAAATATATTTATTTAATATATTTTAAATGTTTTTATTTTTTATTTATAAAATACTATAATAATAATTCGGCTATTAGGTGTCAAATTTCATTTAATTATAGTAAAATAAGGTCATTTTTTGCTAATAAATGATATTGTATTAAAAATATTTAAAATAAATTTTGAGTGCTTTGAATAATTTTGAAAATAATTATAACTATTAATTTATCATATTTTGAATCAAAATATATGTAATAATAATAATAAAAGTTGAAAGATAAAATTAATCTCAAACTGCCCCTTAGCCTTTGTTGTCAGAATAGTAATCTTTTATTTACGAAGTCTTACACAACGTAATGCATTAAAAAAACTAGGGATAAAATTTTCTTGTCGGAGGCATAAATTATTAAATTAAAAAATGCTTAATTTTTTAAATCGAATTCGGGATCAATATTAACAATTTTATAATTTTTTTATTAGAGTTGTTTATGCTAAAGAAAAACGTAAAATTGAGACGGTCTACTCTTCACTCTGCCTTACGTAACACAGAGTTTCTCTATCCAAATTTTAATATTTTTAAATCTTAGTACTATCATTTCAAATTTATGTGATCTAAAATATTCAAAATTATAAAATAAATATTTAAAAAAAATAGAAAAATGGCATAAGAAAATTATTTTAACTTGATAGAAATTTATATATTTTAAATATTTAATAATTAGAAAGATTTATATACATATCACATAATTTTTATACATTTATATTTTTAATATCTAAGATTTGATATTTATTATATAGGACTTTTCTGCGTATTAAAAAGTATATTTTATTTTGAAAAATTAATAATAGTAATTTTTTTATTGAGATATTAATTATTTAAATTTTATTTATATAAATATTAAATTTAGATATTAAATATTTAACTATATAATAATTATATGATATTTATATAAATTATTTTTATTATATATTATTATACTATAAATTATATCAGCATACTCTAGGAAATTCCTATTTTACCAAAAAGTGTGCATTTATGTCAAGCCATTGTGGTCTCCACCACAGTAAATACAAGCAATTATAAATATTAAATTCTATATTACAGTGTATTAAAATTTTCTTAAATTCAACGCAGAAAAAAAAAACTTATTGTATAATCCTCATTTGGGAAAAAAATTACAAAGTTAAAATTCTTATTCTGTCCTAAAAAAATATATGTTAATATATTATTATTTATTTATTATAATCTTGATCGATGATCTACCTCTTCAGCTACGGAGACTCCGAAAAAGACCCAACGTGCGCGGCGCGCCACTTCGTTCATCTTTAACTTCACCTGCTCAAAAACAGGACATTAATCCAATCGATCAGCAAAAACTCCAAATTTGCTCCGATGCCGAAACCTCTTTTCCCCATCACGCTGCTCCTCCTATTGATATTACCGGCACCATCCCCTGCCGCCGGCGCAGTTTCAGTTCTCTGCAACGGTAACCATTACACCGCCGGCGACCCCTTCGCGATCAGTCTGGCCTACGTGTTCTCCGACTTGGTCGCGAGCGGGTCGGCCCGACCCGGGCAAGACTACTACAACATCTCCCCTTATCCTAATGCTTTCGCCTACGGTCTTGCCTCCTGCTCCGGCAACCACACCGCCAGCGACTGTAGCTATTGTCTTCGATCGGCCGTTGGGGTCGTGAACATAACTTGCCCTATGGCGATCGGTGGTCGAGCCGCGCTCGGGGAATGCGGCGTCCGGTACGAGCAATACCCTTTTGTTGGACAGTCTTAGGCTTCTTTGTTTTGGAGTTACAGGCTTGACGATGTTATTGTTGGTGCCGATGAACTGTTTGCGAATTGTCCAAACGGTGTGGTTAGTTGGTACTGCCGTACTGGGGTTGGGCTGTTTGGCAAATACTGAAGCGTAGCTGTATGTGTGATTTCACCTGATACAATGGTGTGTATTTCTAGATGCTATCATTATCTGGATATTAATGCATTTAATTGAACGTTTTCTTACGGTCCGTTTGGGCAAGTATAGTTTTTTTTAATATAAAGTTGATCGTAAAGAAGAGAAAAAAAATTATTTTGGAAAATTATTATGGGCATTATATATTTAAAAATAAATAAAATATCAAAATTTTATCATCCTATTTTAACAATTTTGATTTTCAGAAATATTGCGTGCTAAAAAATCAGTTTTGTTAGAATAAAAGTATCGCCTTAACTTTTCATTTGAATCCGACACACGTAAAGAATTAATAAAAAATTCCGAATTTTACGGAAAAAACTTCAAAAAAGAGAAAACCAAACAAGAAAAATCTTCCACTATGTATTTGTTTTAGAGTACAAAATTTTCTGACAATACGATTACATAATCAGATAATGAGAACGATGACAATGAGAATCCTAGAATCGATAACAATAAATACATAGCTTAGTGCTTATTAAGGAGATGACGGTGAATGGGGTCAACGATCGTGACGGGGAGGAAGGAGATAGTGAATGGAGGCGATGACCGACGGCGTCACGGCGCGACCGGCCATGCGGGTCTGAATGAACGATGACATGATGACAATGATGAGGTGATAAATGGCGACCACGGCGGCGGGTGGCAACCGGCAATCTGCGACCACGAATCGGACGAATCGGGGATGACCGGCAATGATGGTGACGGCGACTTCATGACGGCGGTGGTGATGACCGGCGATGGTGGCCGAGCATAGATGGCGGAATGACCGCCATGGTGATTGCAATATCCGGCGCAGTGGTGGTGATGACCGACGATGGAGGTTGACGACGACGGATCGGGCGGCGGTACGAGCGCTACGGCGTCCGCAATCGGTGACTAACGCTTGGAGGATTTTCAAACTTTAGAGCTCTATCTTCACTTTGGCTTGGCTCTCCCTCATGTGAAGAATGAGAGGCTATTTATAAATTAGAGGGAGGACATTTCCGTAAATACATACAAAATCTTAACTACTCCATCGGATGACTCAAAATGATTCTCTTGATCATCTGATGTATTTTGAGTATTTGAATGCTCAAATGAGATCAGAATCAAGAGATCTTGGGCTTGTTAAATCCGACTCATCAAGACACTCGATTTGATCACAAACACTCCATATTTATGAACTATTTAGGGATTTAGCTGATGTCCCAAAGTTTCTAATGATATTTTAAGTGTTTGATCTCGACTAGTTTCGACTTAGGATCAGCTTACTTTTGACATCAAGATTCATGCTTATACTAGTGAGATTTTGATATGAATATCAATATCCAGAGAAATATTAAAAGCACAAGGGAGAGAAGAAGGCCAAACTGGCTAAAAGACTTCACTGACATTCCCAAGCCATTATAACAAATATCTAGAAGAAGATTTACAATAAACAGAAAATAAATAAATAAATAAATATACAACAAAGACATCAGCTTTTACAACAGAGGAACAAAGACATACTAAAATCAAGAAGTATAACAAGAATAAGCAAAGACATCATCATATATGTAAGATAAGTAAGAAATCAAGAAGTTTAAGCAAGACACAAAGAAACAAACTTCCAACAAACCCTAACAAATCGTTAGAATCTCAAGATCCAAGACCAAGAAAGATATAAATAGAGAGAAGAGAAGGAGTTGTAAAATCTTATCAATCTTCCTCCGTTTAGTTTTCATCTTCTCCTCTGCCTCGAAGCTTCCTCCTTCCTTCATTTCCACGCGGATCTTCACTGGAATGACACTCTCCGGTAAGAATCTCCTGCGAACGCTCGATCTTCTTCCCCAGATCCTCGCTTCCCTCGAGCTCGACGGCTAAAAATCAAAATGAAGGCAAATGAGTTAGAATTCTGCTCAAACCCTCAATTGATCTCTAACCGGATCATCGACACTTGTGATCCACTATCATCATCCAACGCCATCGCCAAAAGACGGATCAAGCCGACGAGAATTGCCCATCTGTAATCCACTCAAACAATCGGACATTAAAGCAAGTAAGAAAACAGATCCAAAGGTAGAGATTAAACTTCCGATCCAACGGCACAAGAAACACTCAATCTGCAAAGATCCAACGGCGAGTTCAAAGACGCCATCCAACCCAGGATCTCATCCGACGGACGGTTAGCAACTCAACTCGACGGGTTCATACACGCGAGTGACTCACGGTAATTAACGAATCTGAGCCCAATCAGACGCGTAACCAATTCAAGAAAACAGAGCTTATCATTGGTGCTCTCGTTGATTACCACAACTCATACAATGGCAGAAGGCACAAGACACACATCCAAAACCCTTGAAGAGTGTGTTACCAGATTGAATAAAATAGATGAACAAATGTCTTCAATAACTATGATACTAAATGAAGTATCCAGAAGACTCTCATCAATTGAAAAAAATTTGGAAAGTACTCAGCAAGAACAACAACAATCACAGGTATGTACCCCTCATCACACTGAAATTTCCTTTCCTCCTAGACAACAAACTCAACACAACAATAGGCCTGTGAAAGTTGATATGCCAAGATTCAATGGAGAAAATCCTAGAGGTTATCGCTTAAAGGCACCAATTTTTCAATATTATAGCCTCTAAGACCGTAAATTCTTAATAGATCTGCCTACATGGAGACCAAAGACTAAGTTGGTACCAAATGGATGCATCTTAATCACCAATTATACTCATGGATACAATTTAAAGAGCAAGTTATTCAGATTTGACCCCTCCTCGAGATTTAAGGGGTGAACTTGCAAAATTACAAATGTAAATCTACAAAGAATTTATAATGAATTTGAGGAATTAGCAAACCAGATATCAGGTATTCCACCTGAATTCTTACAGAGTTATTTTGAATCTAGTTTAAGGCAAGATATAAAAGGAAAGTAAGAGCATTCTAGCTCACTACAAAGAAGCCTTCCGCTTAAATTGATGGAGGAGGCTAGTGAGGATATAACAATGCCAAGAAACTACTACACACCAAGCTCAACAGTAAACAAAATCAAAACTATTAACCACCTTTACCGCCATCACCTCCAGAATTCCAAAGATTCAACCAAAACAATGGAATGCACAATATAAAACAACCCTATCCGTAAACCGACACCAACACAATAGATGAAAAGAAGAAAAAGGGATTATGCTTTAATTGTGATGATAAGTATCACAGACACATTTGCAAATCAAAACTGCTCAATCTAATAGTGATCAATGAGGATCAAGAAAAGATGTCCAAAGAAGACTCGAACTCGAATTGCAAGAGCTACAAGAAGAATTCAAATCGCCTCAATGCATTTACTGTGTCGGCCTAACCCTAACATTAAGATTACAAGGAGTAATTGGCAACAAAAGGTATGTGTACTTATTGATAGTGGCTGACCCACAATTTTATCCGCCTCCAACAAGTATATGACCATACAAGAACCCCGCCTCGTGTGTGTTAGTAGGAAATGGAGAAACATTAAAGTGTTCAGGAATATGCTCAAATATTCCTATACAACTACAAGGATACACTTTCACTACTGATTGCTATCTTCTTCCTATGCAAGGAGCAGATGTAGTGTTAGGAATTCAATGGCTAGAACAATTAGGTGAGTGTACAATTGACTATAAAAAGTTCACCATGAAATTCTATCACAATGACAAGTTAGTGCAACTACAAGGAGATACCTCATCTAAAGTGGATAGCATTACATTCCACCAGTTTACTAAATTACAAAACAAAAAAGAAATAGTTTCATACTTACAAATCAGAAAAATACCTGAGGAAGCATAACACACCACAAAGAAATTCAGTAAATTACCTGAAGGCATACAACAAGTATTAACACAATACCAAGAATTATTTGATTCCAAATAAGTTTACCTCCCAACAGAAGATAATTCATACCGCATGAACTCAACCTCACAAAAAAAATTATAGATATCCCCATTTTCGACAGAAATAGAAAAGCTGGTTAAAGAAATGTTAGAATCAGGGATCATAAGAGAAAGTACCAGCCCTTATTCATCTCCAACATTGTTAATAAAAAAAAAAGATGGCACTTGGCATTTTTGTGTGGATTATAGGGCTTTGAACAAAGTCACTATACCTGATAGATTTCCCATTCCAACTCCTGAAGAACTGATGGATGAGTTACATGGGGCTACTGTATTTTCTAAATTGAATTTAAGGTCTGGTTATCACCAAATCAGAATGGCAGAGGAAGCCATCTATAAAATGGCTTTTAGAACTCACTCATGAGTTCTTAGAATGCCATTTGGATTAACCAATGCCCCTTCAACATTCCAAGCACTAATGAATTCAAGACTTAAACCATTTTTAGGAAGTTTTGCCTTTTTTTTGATGACATATATACAACAAACATTGGAACTACACCAATGTCATCTACAAGCTATTTTAGAACAACTGAAATAACATACACTATATGTCAAACCTTCCAAATGCTATTTCATCTAAGATAGAATAGAGTACTTGGGTCATATACTATCCGCACAAGGATAAGTGGATCCTCAAAATCAAATCAAAGCAAAGCATGGCTTATGCCAAAAATAAGAAAAACAATTAAGAGGATTTTGGGCTTAACAAGATACTATAGAAAGTTATGTTAAAAGAATGGCATCTCCCTTAACATCAATGCTTGCTAAACAACAATTCCACGTAAGAATCCATAAAGATTCAAACAACTGAAAGAAAAAATGATCTCATTACCAATATTAGCCTTCCCAAATTTTACTATACCCTTTATTTTAGAAACAGATGCCTCGGATGACAGAGTCGATAGCTCAAAACAATCACCCTCTATTTCAAAAGTTATCTCCTACAATGCAAAACATCAACATATGGAGAACTTTATGCTATAAGTCGTAAATGGAGATGATACTTATTGGGAAACAAGTTTACAATCAGAACAGACCAAAAGAGCATTAGAGAATTAATGCAACAAACCATTCAAACCGGCAATAGAAAGATTTCTAATTAAGCTCTTGTGATTCGACTTATACTATTGAGTATAAACCGTGGACATCAAACAAGGGCCGATGCCCTATCCAAAAAGAGCCCAATACGTAAGTAAATGCTAAGGCAAATCGCCGAAGTTTCGATGCATACACTTATATGCTTATACTCAACACTTTACAAATTTGCTCCAACAAATTAAAGAGGAAACAAGCCAATAAGGAACTCTAATATACGAATAGATAGAAACAATCCAATGAATTTTCCCATAAAATTGCTAATGGATTACTATACTACAAAGACAGGATTGTACTAGCCAAAAAATTCAGATATCAAAAATACTCTTATCAGAGAATTACATTCAACACCAGTGGGAGGGCATGGAGGCATCCAAAAGACTTTGACCGGAATTACCCAACAATTCTACTGGAAACAGATGAAAAAGGATATAAAATATTTTGTATCAACCCGCCTATCGAATAAGTCAAGTATGATACTCAAAGGCCAGCAGGATTACTACAACCACTGCCCATACCAAAAGCCATATGGGAAGAAGTATCCATGGACTTCATTACTGGTTTACCCAGGTCTCATAATAAAACAACCATACTAGTGGTGGATAGATTATCCAAATATGCTCATTTTTCGCCTCTACCAAATAATTTTTCTGCTGCATATATAGCTGATCTTTATCAGACATTATTAAACTCCATGGTATTCCACAAGAATAGTATCGCAGAGATCCGTGTTTATGAGTAATTTTGGCAAGAATTATTTAGATCAAGTGGACTACTTTAAAACAGCTTTACCACCCCGAGAGACGATGGACAAACAGAGGTAACCAACAGATCCTAGAACAATACTTGAGAAGTTTTGTGTTGGAAACACCTAAAGTATGGTTACAATTCCTACCAAGTGTAATTCTCATATAATACTTCAATCAACACATCAACAAAGATGACCCCTTTTCAAATTATATATGGCAGACTTCCCCCTAATGTAATACCTCACAATGAAATTCCAACATCCAACACAGAAGTGGAAAACATGTTACAACAGAGAGAGGATGCTTCAACAAATGAAAACCAATCTACAACAAGCACAAAATGTAATGAAACAAATGGTCGATAAACATAGAAGAGAGTTTCAATTACAAGTCAATGACTTGGTATTGGTCAAGATACAACCTTATAGATTTGGATCGGAATCAATACACCAAATTATAAAAGAGATATTATGGGCCTTTTAAAGTACTACGAAAAATAGAAAATGTAGCCTATAAAATTGAACTACAAGAAGAATACATAATGTATTCCATATCTCCAGATTAAAACCATACAAACACGATTCTAACATACACCCAACACAATTATCAACACAATTCAGGGAAGGACAAATGCTTATCAAACTGATCAAAATTCTAGACCACAGAACTATACTAAAGGGGGATCAACAGATCAAAGAATTACTAATACAATGGGAAGGATTGTTAGAATGATAACTCATGGATAATGAGAAAGAATTACAGAATCCTTTCCAATTTGACCTTGAGGATAAGGTCAAGGTGGGGAGGGGAGTAATGATATATCAATATCCAGAAATATTAAAAGCACAAGGGAGAGAAGAAGGCCAAACTGGCTAAAAGACTTTACTGACATTCCCAAGCCATTATAATAAATATCCAGAAGAAGATTTACAATAAACAGAAAATAAATAAATAAATAAATATATAACAAAGACATCAGCTTTTATAACAGAGGAAATCCAGACATGCTCGCATACAAGCCAATCAATGAGATAACAAGGCCTTCATAAACTTAAATTCATCCCAACAGAGCTGATTACAAAGACATACTAAAATCAAGAAGTATAACAGGAATAACTGCCAGCACATCATATAGAACAGAAGGATAAGTAGCCAGAAATCAAGAAGTCTAACTGAAGACACGACAAAGAAACAAACTTCCAACAAACCCTAACAGAAATCAGTTAGAATCTCAAGATCCAAGACCAACAGAAAGATATAAATAGAGATGAGAAGAGAATGACAGTAAAATCTTATCAATCTTCCTCCTCGCTTTCTTCTTCTTCACCCTGCCTCGAGCTTCCTCCTTCCTCTCCAACATTTCACGGTGGATCTTCACTGAACGACACTCTCCTAGAATCTCTAATGCTCGATCTTCTTCCCCTCGAGCTCTCGACGCTCGAATAAATGACAAACAAACAAGGCAAATGAGTTAGAATTCTGATTCAAACCTCAATCGATCTCTAACCCGGATCATGACACTTGTGATCCACTACGGATCATCCAACGCCATCGCCAAAAGATCAAGCCGAATTGCCCATCTCAGAATCCACTCAAACAATCGACATAGACAGACAGAATCGTAAGAAAACAGATCCAAAGGTAGATTAAACTTCCCATCCAACGGACCAAGAGAGAAGAAACACTCAAGTAAGATCCAACGGCCGAGTTCAAAAGACGCCATCCAATCATCGCATCTCATCCAATCGACTGCTAACAACTCAACTCGACGTCATACACGCCGGGAGTGACTCACCGAATTAATGCAATCAGCCCACAGGGTCGTAACCAATTCAAGAAAACAGAGCTTATCAGATTTTTAGTGTCATATCAAGAAGTATTTTTTTATCATAATTTTTTTTAAATAATAAAAAATTGATAGTTAAATATAGTAATAATTTGTTGAAAATAAAACAGTTAGGTAGCTGCTCAAAACACACCTTTTATTAAGAAAAATAATGCTATCTAAAATTATCACAATATTTATTATTATTATTTTTTTTTTGTGAAAGAGTAGGAAGGAATTAACCAAGTTGATTCAACGCCTAATTTTAGCACGCATGAAGAAGCTCTAGTAAAATAGTTCTTTTAGTTTCATTTATCTTATTCTACGTGATGAGCAATGAATGAGCTAATTTTGATTTAGACCAAATTTAAATTGAGCCGAACTTTTACATTTTTGATAAGACATTATTATAGGAAATAAATAATCAATCAATTGAATCAATTTTTTTAGCATGAATATAGTGAGATTTGATATATCTCTCTAAAATTTATAAATAAAACACGAATATCCAATTAAAGCATATATATAATCAAATTAAACGACTCAGTGAGATGAGTTCAATAATACTAGAAACGGGTCAAATTGAGTCCAAATGAGCTCAAATCAAGCCCAAAAGCTACATATAAAAACTTCGAAATACTGACTATATGATCAAATGATTTTCAAATTTGACATGCTTATAATCGAATTGAGCGGCTCGATGAGACAAAACCAACGAGCCTAAGATCGTTTGAATGATCAAATCACTAAAAAAATTATCTATGATCAAATGGATCGATATGAACCGTCCGATGGAATGTTTTGAGATTTTAACTACAATGATCAAAATACCTCTCTTAGAATCCTATAAACATGACCACATTCTTGTCATGAAGGGGGGAGAGCTTGCAGAGAAAGAAGTTCAAAGTTCGTCATCACCACTATCATTGCCGATCGCCGCACATTGCCGACGCCACCACAACCGCTATGCCTAACTACCGCTGTATACCGTTGTAATTCGATTCGAATTACATTATTAGGATTTATCACATACAATTTTGTAATCTCATTCTCGGGAAGATTCAAACTTTGTACTCTAAATCAAATATATAGTGAATCATTTTTACTAGGCGAGGCCCCGTGATTTTTTCCCCTATTTCTGGGATTTTTTCATGTAAAAATTATGGAATTGCTTGTTCCTTTTTCAACTATCTATATGCGTGCTGGATTTCCAAACGAAGCTAAGACGTGAAGTTTTATTCTACTACAACTAGTTTTCTAGCATGCAATAGTTTCATTTCTAATCGTTACAGTTCCATTTTCTAGCCGTATGTGGGAAAGAGATTCTCATTACTTCATCATGTCAGACAACCAAGTTTCCCAACTGTTGATCTCCACATATATGCCATAAGTTGAGTTAAGCCCATAAGCCAAATTCGAAGAACAAGGCGCAAATCGGTTTCAAAATGCACCTGACGCCACCAAAATGGCAAATGACTGATCGATGAACGGACTTACCTGCATCGAGAAATTGGTCAAGATGTAAATATTACAACCACGAAGAATCGATCCGAAATCATCAATGCTGTCAGTATATGAGATCGAGGCACCAACATAAGTCAAATAACCTCCGTTCGTGAAATTGATCGCGCCATTGGCTTTGAAACGCCTAAATCTATCAAACAAAATTGTTCGTACTCAATTCGGACGAAAATGAATGGCTCGAAAAGTGACAACGCGATTGAAATAATTAACTCACTGGCCGACCGAACCAAACGTCGATCGCAAACATACATCTTCATTATGCTCGTAAATAATTACCTTAAATTGGTATTTATATTGACTATGTGTATTTACCGGCTCTAAATCTAAATTAAAACAATTTAAATTAATTTAAAAATTCTCAAATTACCTTATGCTCAACCATTCCTCCCTATTTTCAGAAAAAGAAAATTTTAAAAAAAAATTTAAAAGATAATCACTCCCTCCTCATTCTTCTCCACTCTCCCCGCTCCCCTCATTCTTTCCCAGTCTCCTCATTTCCATTTCCCATTTCTCTCTCCTGCTCCCTCTCTCTCTCCCGTCAGAAAGAACAAAAAAAAAAGGTAAAAAAAAAGTCCTCCCGTTCTGAATTTTCCTCCGTTCTGTGCCAATCCCGCCGGCCAAATTCGCCGCTGTCGGTCCCGTCTCCCGCAACCGCGCACGGCCCACCTCCGGCCACATCCCGCGGCCCACAAAACCACGCCAGTCCCGCGTTTCCGCTCCATCGCCGCAAAGCCGCGCCTCCGGCCGCTCTCCCGCGTCCATCCCGCCGCTGCCGCAGAGCCGCACCGCGCGTCGCGCTGTTCCGCCACTCCACCGCCGCCGGCGCTCCGCCGCTCGCCGCCGCTCCGCTTCCCCGCTGTCCCGACCAGTGCGACCCGATCAAATCTGAGCCCACCGGCCGTGCATTCCACGCTCCCATAGCCCGCGACCCGCTGACCCGCGTCGACCCGCGCCTTTCCGTCGACCCGCCTTCTAGCCCGTGACCCGATGCCTGGCCGCACCGCCGACCCGCGCGCCAGCCCGCCAGTCCGATTCAACCCGCGCAAACCCGAACCCCGCGGCCCTCCGCGCGCAAAACCGCCCAGGCCCGCTCCGTGGCCAGCAAAACCGACCCGCAAGCACCCTCCTTCATACAGCCCGCCGACCCGCGCGGTTTGCTGCCGGCCCGCCTCAGCCTGAAACTGCAACTGCAGCCCGCCAGCCCGTATACTGCACCAGCCCAGCCCACAAGCCCAGTGCAAGCCCACTTCCTCCAGCTCACAAATCCACAGCCCACTGGCCCGCTAGCCCTCAAACAGCCCAGCCCGCTGTTTTGGCCCGTTTGCACAATCCAGCCTGCAAACCTGGTCCGTTCTGCACAATCAGCCTGCTCCGCGCATCCCACCAGCCTGCTCTGCGCGTCCCACCAGCCCGCAATCTCCTACCCATAGCCCGCAACCTTTTTTTCATCCCATTTTCAGATCAGAATCGAAAAGAACATCGCCACAGATGAATTCTTCTTTTACGGCGTCACCTCGCTTTAGTCGTCCATTTTCGCTCACGAATTAACATCGAACGTATTCTTATTTTATTCGATTGCACCATTCGCTTTAGCCATCCTTTTGGCCAGAATCGGGAAGAACATCGTAAAGATGAATTCTTTCGATTTTCAAGATCACAATCCTTACTTTAGATCCATTCAGCTCAGAAAACCGGAAAGAACATCGCCACCGACAATTCTTCTTTGGTTTTCGGCCGACTATCGCCTTACATTTAATTATTTACCTAACCATTTCTTCGCTTTTGCATAGCGAAAAAAAATCGCCGTAACAGATTTGTGAATGTGAATGTATATATATGCTTTTATTTTTTTTGCAGGTTTGAAGACCTCGTCGAGCTCAACAGGGCGCGATGAGATGAAAACCGGTTATGTCGAAAGGCACCACTCACGCTTCAACAAGCGCACTGAAAGCCAAAATACCCGATGTAGCCTGGAGATGACGAGATCATGAAATTTTGTCTAAATTCTAGACTTATAAAAAATGAATATATATATATATATATATATATATATATATATATATATATATATATATATATATATATATATATATATATATATATATATATATATATATATATATATATATATATATATATATCATTTATCTTTCAAGTTTAAAGGTCTCTTCGTGCTCAACGTGGCGCGACAAAATGAAAATCACCGGCGCAAGAAGACACCACTCACTACGCCAATGCATCGAGTCCAAAATACGATACCCATACAGGGGATGATGGCGATCTGAAATTTTGTCTAAATTTTAGACTTAAAAAAAGGGGAGAATGAATATATATTGCATTTGTCTTTCGGGTTTCAATGCCCTCGCGTCAACAGGCACGATTAGATGAATCGATCTGTCACAAGACACCGCATAAGCTAACAAGCGCGTCAAACACCTCGACGCATTTACACGGGATGATGCCGAGGTCGCTAAAAATTACGTCGAATCTTTTGACTTAGAAAAAAGAGAAGAGTGAAATGAACTAACTTAAGAACGCTAAGTAAGGAAACCTGCAACTAATTCTAAACTAAAAGCGTCAAACAAGAAAAAAGGGGGAAGCCTTTAAAACAAATTTTGAAAAAAAATGGGGGGAACATTTATTTAAAATGCAAACAAACTTTTGGAGAGGCTAATATTAAACAAACAAACTTTAATTAAAATTCTCTATGGTTTAAATTGAAACAGTAAAATGAGTTCTCTTTTCTTGTAAATTTCTCAAAATTAAACAAACTTTAATTGGAATTGAGGGGGGACTAATGCTAAATTCATAACAAACTTATAATAAACTCAAAATCTAAGGATGAATACAAATTGGGTTTAATAACTCTTATACGAATATGGAGATGATTACTATGCTAGCTAATAAGCATGAGTGGGGTAAAACAACAAGCACTGAAATCAACATAATTTATCAAAATTGATGTAAATTGAGCATAATCAAGTTGAGAAAATTACAAAAACTCAACAAATAAGCTAAGTGTCAGTAGTATTTAAACCTACAATCTAAATTAAAATTCTTTCTTCGCCACCGAATCTGTAACTCTTTGTACAAGTAGACAGAAGATGATACTAAATCCAATTCTATAAAAGATCATATGGCTTTCTTTAATCAAAAACTGAGGGATTTCATTCTAATTATGAATTTTAAAATCAACGAAATCACTAATTAGATGAAATTAGCTAAGCTATAAACACCCGCATGGGCCCCAACACTATGCTGAATGTTTAGATTCAAGTATCTGAGGGTGTTGCGCGGGTTGCTTCCTGGTTTAATTTTAGGACTGAGTCCGGGTTAACAAAATCTTAAAACCTATAATAAGAGGTTCAAATCATTGAAATATTTGAGAAACTGATTCTATCAGGTGACATTAGATCTAATCCTCTATTAACAGTTAAACAAAGTTGACAGGATCTAAAGTTCTTAATTTAAACATAAAATTATCTAAATTCTTAAATACACCTGATGTGCACTTGAATGCTTAAATTCAGAGGATGTCTGGGTTGGTTTAGTCTTATGATTGTGTCGGGTTAAAACCTAAAAGATAGTAAGAGTTTCAAGAAATATCTAAAAATTGATTATGTTGTGACAAGAATCTAATCTTTATTTTATTAAAGAAAGGAGATGGATCAAGCTCTTAAACATATTCTAATTAATCAATTTTCAAATTAAATTAAGTAGCTATCTGATACTACTTAAATGGAATTCTATCACTAAAAACTTAAGATCAAATTAATCTCCATCCAGTCATGCTATGTTTCACAATTTTCCAAGAAAGATGTGACCTGTCCTTTGACTGTGGTTTGGCTAAAGGCTCCACGATGAAATTCAGCAAGAGTCCTCTGATCGGATGGTTTGACTAGTCCGGCTCCATTATATTATAATCACGACCGTAGCCCTTATACTCCCCAATGACTCTGCCCGTCGAGTTATGAATCATAGGGTATACTTGATAGGGCAAATAGCTCTCTATCAGCTAAGGTAGACTTAAGATTTTCTCATTAGATAAATAACTAAGCTATAAACACCCGCATGTGCCCCAACACTATCTTGAATGCCTAAATTCAAGTGTTTGAGATCTTTTGCTTCGGTTTAGTCTTAGATGGGTCGTTAACAAAACCTAAAACCTATAATAAGAGTTTCAAAACCTGAAATATCAAAAGCGAGATCCAATCCTCGCTAAAATAGAGTTGACGAGATCTAAATCTCTTAAACATTCTCAAATTAATCAAATTTTTAAATCAAATTAAGTGGTAATATGAAATTGCTTAACTGAAACTCTATCATTAAAAAACTTAAATCAAACTCAATCTATCCACCTTCCACAATGGTTTATCGGGGGTGACAAATTAAGAAAACTCTAGCTCACATATGAGCCAATGTCAAATCAAGTATTCTGCTATGTTCACTCTCAATTAATCTCTTGCTAGTAAGGCGTGACGTGTCCTCCGACTGGCTTGGCCGAGCTCACAGATGATAGACCCGTGAGTCCGACGGGTAGTTGGCCACCGACTCCATTATATTACGATAACTAGTAGATGTGCTCTAATGACTCTACCCTTTGAGTTGTGAATCATGGGTATACTTGATAGGCAAAAAACTCATGCCGTCAAGGTAGACTTGGTCGCTCCTTGACAAACACCATCCCAAGTCTAAGGATTTCTTGGACAATGTAACCCATGTGTCATGAGGATCGTTATGGGTCGACTACCTCCTCCTCGACTAAGTAGACCAGGACGGGACGCCGGATGACTAAATCATGGGATCTAGACGGCACGCCATCATTCCCCAACCATCCGTTTAAATGATAAATTTCATAATCTAAACTATAAAAATCCATATGTTGCTACTATACGCTATGCATTCATCGATCTAATGACTAGCCTTAATCGAAAGTTCTCTCTCATTTATTGAGATGAGTAATTAACTATAGGATCTTGTGCCTATAGGAAACCTAGAACCAGATCTAAAGTCCTCGTAAAATGAGGATGAAATCTCTGGGTAGTGTCTTATCTACTATCTCATCTGCCTTCTGAAAATTACACCGATATTTTAAAACACTCTTTTCATTGAAGAGGTCGGTGGCGAATTTTCAGAGCCCCCAGATTTTTGGTGACTACGCTGGGGACAGGATTCTCTTTCCATCTTTGGCTAGTCGAATTTGAGCTATAGTAGAAGTAAAGCATGATAAAAAAATTGAAATGCAAAATCAATCATCGATGAAATTAAATTTAAATCAATCATATTTTTATGACTAATATATTTGTTCTGTATATCGATGGATCTTCAAAACACATCGTTCATCATGCAGCCAAGTCACAGAGTTAATGTTCGTCTGGCTAATGCTGTAATCAATACCAGAGATACTACAACTACCATCCCATTTGGTAGTGTAAACTCTCCAGCATCCCGCAAATAATCCTCTACCTTAAGCAATTGCATATTCTACGCACCAACTTGTGCAAAGGAGGAGGACAATTGGAATGGCTACCATCTCCGAGGTTCCTCAAAAGAGAGCCTTTATACTTAAAAGATTGATTCATTTTGAGGCGTACCAAGAAGAGAACCTTCATGGGTAAAAGTTTCCCATGCGTGAATGCGACAACCTTGCCAGTTAAATCTTTCGCACTAGGAAGGTATGATACTGAAATCTCCTATTCTAGAGGAAAATTGAGTAAAAGGTAAAGGAGAAGAAACACTAAACTGCGAGTTTAGTAGTTATTGTCTGAGTCACAAGTCATACAACTAACCTTACAACAAGATGCGAGTATTTCCACCCTATAATAAATTTGAAATTTTTTGAGATGGGTGAAAGGAATAGCTCTACTGGTGATGTTAAGCGTATTTTGGGCTCACGCTAGAGAACCTTTGAAGAAACATGAAACTCATCCAAGAATACAAAGTTCCTCAAGGTTGTTAAGTTATCTTAAGTGAAGTATCAAATGTTAATTTATCAAAGAAGCCAAGTAATTTCTACATGGTGAGCATTGGGGTGTGACACCTAAACCGCATGTTTGGGAATCCGTTATCGAAAGGTCCCGGTAGAAAGAAAAATAAATATGGAGGCCAAAGCCTCGAGAAAAGAGACGAAGCTTCTGGAAGTAAGCTAACCCAAAGACAAGGAGAAAGAGAAATGAATCGCTGCTCAGCATCATTGTTTAAGTAAAAATTATACAACAAGCTGTGGAACCAGAAGCGAGTGTTCCAACCCATAACAGGTTTGATAGCCTAAGATGGGTAAAGTAGAACAGCTCTACTGGTCAAATCAAACAATTCTTCTAGACTCGACAATGTCAGGTTCCAATTTCTCTAGCGAGGAAATTTGAAACTATGTATGCAAGAGTGCATCGAGTCCTCAAAGTTGCTAAGGAGAAATGACTGATAAAAAGAAAATATGAAAGTCCTGTCATCAGGGAGGCTAGAGTTGCTCCTTCAAAGAGACCTCCTCCTACAACCCTGGTAAGATGTCTACTAATTCAAGTCCCGCATGGTGAACATCGAGGCGTGACACTTGGACCATAGGTCCAAGAATCCGCCGTCGAAAGGTCCCGACATATATGTGAGAAAATTTGGAGGCTAAAATCTCGAAGTGAAACTGCTTTAAGCAAAGACAACGACGTGACATTTAGACTATACTCCCACAAAATCCACTCCTTATGCCAAAGTATTTGGAGCTGAAGCAATCTTGCCACTTGAAGTTGAACTACCTTCACTCTGAGTAGTCATTCAACACAATCTCACTTAAGATGAGAATGTTTGTCTATGGATGTGAGAATTTGATGGACTTGATGAGGTTAGGCACCAAGCTCAACAAAATCTAGAAATCTGTCGAGCAAAGATGTCCAAAAGTTTCATTATTATATGTTATCTCACAAGATTACCCTCTTCTCGAGGATCGATCCGCTGAAGTACTTGATGATAAGACCAGCGTTGATAGGTTGCTTGGCAAGATGGGCAGTATTGCTTCTACAATTTGATATCTCGTACGTTCCACATAAAGTAGTGAAGGGAAAAGTCTTAGCAAATTTTCTAGCTGCACATCCCATCCCTGCAGACTCTTCTCTTAATGACGATTTGCCCGATGAGCAAATTATGCTCATTCATGAAAGAGAAAAATCACAAATTTGTAAAATATACTTCGATGGAGCCTCATTGATCAAACAAGTCCAACATCTAAATTTCTCAAGAGTAAGAGCAGGAGTTGACATCATCTTTATAACACCAGAATGAGAGATAATGAGACGATCATATGGATTGGCCAAGCTAAGAACTAATAATGATGTTAATAATGAAGTTGAATATGAAGCATTGGTAGCAGGTCTAGAAGAAGCTATTTTCATAGGCATTCAAAACTTGCATATTTTTGGTGATTCTCAACTTATTATAAATCAAGTACTTGGCATCTATATAATCAACAAGCTTGAGTTAGCTTTCTATCACAAGCAAGTTCTTAAGCTTATGAAGCAGATACCAAACATCAAACTAATTCGAGTCTCTCGATCCGAGAATAGTAAAACCGACTGCTTGGCAAAACTAGCTAAGGAAATGATAAGTATGAATGGTGATTATGTCATGATCAGCATCTTTACTCTATGAGTTCTAGAGCCGATAAAGTATCAATCCCTATTGGAGGGGTTATCAAATCTGACCTAGAAGGATGTGACTCCGGTTGCTCCTCATACTCCCCAAAATCAATAAGAAGTTGAACCAAGAAGAGATAAGAATGACATTACCTCAAAAAAGCAGTGTGAAGCCTTTGTTGTAGAAGAGTCACGTGATTGGAGGCAAGCTTTCATCGACTACTTTAAAGAAGGCAAATTACCAAGTAATAAATTACTGGCAGCTCAAATCGAAAAGAGAATGTTACACAAAGCTTTCATCAACAACACTTTATATGCCAGTGAGATGAACAAAATGTCATGTGAAGGTGTTATTATTGGTCATCTATGGTGAGAGATTGTATTAATCACGCTAAGAAGTGTCATGAATGTCAAGTACATGAGAATCTCATCCATCAACCTCCAAATCCATTACACCCAACAATAGCATCCTGGCCATTTGAATGTTGGGGTACAGGATGTAATTTGATCCGTCATTGGACATCGCTTCATCCTAGCAGCGACTAATTATTTCTCTAAGTGAGACTATTTAAAGAAGTTAGCCGTGATTAACTTCTTTATGTATAATGTAGTCTATAGATTTGGAGTGCCACATCGAATAATTTATGATAATGGCACAGCTTTCAAAAGTGCAAATATTTATAGATTCGTCGACCGACACAAAATTGGTTGACGATATTCTTCAATATACAATCCAAGAGCAAATTATTTGGCGGAGGCCTTCAACAAGACATTAGTTAAGCTGCTCAAGAAGATTCTCACTAAAAATAAAAGAGAATGACATACCAAACTAGTAGAGGCTCTATGGGCATATCAAACCACCTACAAGATGCCGACTAAAGTCACTCCCTATTCATTGGTATTTAGAACAAGCGTTCTTCGAGTTGAGTAGTTTTCATCCATCCAATACAGTCTAATTGAAGATCAAAATGCCCGTCTAAGAATGGAGAAACTTGATGCGCTTGATGAAGTTAGATTACAAGCTCATCAAAATCTAAAGTCTATCGAAAGAGATGGGCTTTTGACCATACCCTCAACATTCCAAAAGGAGAATTAGTGTTGAGAAGAAGAACAATTATTCCTAATAAAAAATTTAGTGACAAATTTGAGCCTAACTGGGAAGACCCTTTTGTCATTGAAAAAATGTATCAAGGAGAGGCATACCAACTCATCAACCCAAAGGGTGAAAGACCAGTGTCGCTAATCAACGGTCATTACCTGAAAAAGTATTATACATGACAGATACATTCCCAAGGTATAATAAAAGTCCCCCTGCAAGACATGGGACATTTTTTTTAGTATATCTATTTAAGTTGACATCGTGCTTCATGCCGAGATCCCTAAATAAACCTACTCTATATGGAAGAACTTTTTCATAAAAATTCCCCTGTTACACAGGGGACATTTTAGATATTCTATACACAGATGAAATTAATGTTGTATGTTAATATCCTCTTTAGAATATATCAATTCAAATATTGATGTGTTTATGTATTTTCATCTTGAAAATTTTCTTAAATGTACTTTAGAATTCCCCCTGCAAGACAGGGGGTATTTTTTTTAGTTTATATTAAATTTATTTGAGTTGACATCATCCCATAAGAAGAAATCCTCAAATATACTTTGATTCAGGTTGACATCGAGTGTAACACCGAAATCTTGAATATATCTATTATTATCACTGTCAAGTTGCAGAGTCTTTCAGGAACAGAAGAATATATTTATACACATGAAAGGACAACCCAAAATGTCAAGTAAATTATCTCCTAGATTTGTCAAATTCTGGAGATCAAATTAGAAGAACTCCCGATTTTGGAAGCTTCAATCAATCAAGTTGGAAAAACATCAACCTCTACATCCTAAAGTCTAGGACACATATGAGTTTTAAAGGTCGGACTCAACAAGCTCACAAATGACCAAGTTACAGATGCTCTCCTCACTCAACAAGCTGCAAGGAAAGCCGCAGTGAAAGAGCCCCCGTTCATCAGTTTGATGACAATACCACCAACCCACTACAGCTTAAGTCGAAGACTCGAGTAAGTTCTAAAGGTCGAACTCAACAAGCCCAAATATGGTCGAGTTGTTGACGCTCTCCTCACTCAACAAGCCGCAAGAAAAGGTCGTAGTGAAAGAGCCCTTGCTCGTCAGTTCAATGACGATAACAGTTCAATCTCAAGTCAGATCTAGCTTAGTGATTACAAGCAACTAGGATCTAAGAGATCTTTCTACTTGATCGATAAATCAAGGCAATCTGAGAAAACATTCAATTCAGGGCTACCTCAAATCAATCTTCATATTACCTGCAAGGTGATATTTCAATCTATTTTCAAATGATATGATCAAGCTCAAACCACAGATCAAAGCCTATCTCCTCATCAAGTCTGTCAAAGCAAAAAGCGCAGGGCCGAGGAAGTAATTCCATAGTTCATATAAAGCTGATGGCCGAACTAAAAGAATTTTATAGTTATTCAGTCTATTAAAGCACACATTGCTAAACTAATAACTCAACATTGACCCTATATAAGCTGGAAGGTTGGGTCATCTATATGTATCCTTCAACGAATCCACAAAGAAGCAGGTTCATGGCATACACTTCCCCGACAAGTCAATGTTGACAAATCAGGTCAATCCTTCATCAAGTCCGTCAAGCTCAAAGCTAGGACAAAAGGAATTTCAAATCCGATCAAACACGGATAAATCGACTCCCTAGCAGAGTCCTTCATCAAAACAAGCAAACTAATTTCTCCATCAAACCCAACCAAGCATGAAGCTAGTGTCGGAGGAGACTCAAATCCGCAAAAACATAAAAAAAGGAGATCTTCAGCAAAGTCATTGAAGCAGATAGTAGATGGTGTAAGAGTTCTTATAAATTCGACAAGTCGATTCTGACAAATCGGTCAAGCCCGTCATTTAGCATGTCCTGAATAAGGCAACATACTAATGACAAATCCTATCAAAGCTCCGTAAGCTATTGCAATCGAAGCTAAAATGATCCAAGCTCTGTGGTTAGCCCAAATGGTCAACCAGTTTTCAATAAATGTGACTCGCTTCATGCGTGAATCACATTTTTTGGGGGGCATTTGTTGACCTCCACATATGTTCCATAAGTTGAGTCAAGCTCACAAGCCAAATTTGACGGACTTCGGAAGCGACAGTGCGCAAATCGGGATTCAAAATACACTAGATGTGATCGAAAATGGTCAAAACGACCTCTGATAGACGAACGGACTTTGTCGTTGCATTCAGAATGTCAAAATTGGTCAAGATATAAATATTACACGATGAGCAACCGTCAAGCCCCGTCGTCAATGCGTCTGCGCACTCGAGTCGAGGCGTGTAGGGGTGCTTAAACGGTTCAAACCGAAAAACCGAATTGAACCGATGTTAATTGGTCGGTTTGGTTCGGTTTTTTTATTCATTATTTGGTTTTTGGTTGAAATTATGGGTTATTACGGTTTTATGGTTTTGGTTGGTTTTAAGTTATTAAATTTCAGTTACGGTTAAACCGATTTATTTGATTATAGATTAGGTGGGGGGCGGGGCCGTGCCGACTTCGATCCTATTTCGTTGTCTCGTCTCGTCGTCTCGATTTACTTAGAGGCGCTTGAGGAGTGTTCATTCCTCGACTCTTGATGGCGATGTGATGCCAATGCCATACACTTCTTGAGGATGGAGAGTCTCGAGTCTCGACTAGGGCATAAGGCATTGGCATTCATTCGGCTTTCGATTGAATCTCGACTCGATCTTTTGGGCTTTCGCTTTCATCACTTTCCAATTTCGGCCGACTTCTCCTTCCTTTTTTTATTTTTTTGCCTAGCGGATGCACGATAGATAGCCTATCTGAAGTTCGGCGTTACGTGACTTATGTCTTCACTCTTCACGTTCACTCTTCCCATCCGATTTTGAATTTAAGTCTTTTTGATTCTTTGTGAGGTACAATGGTAAGAACTAAATCACATTATCTCAACTCCTCTCTCTCTCTCTCTCTCTCTACTTCTACCTTTGTTGAAAATTTGGTGATGGTTTGAATTTGATTCAGGCGGGAAAGCGATGGCCGATTGTATTTGATTTATTGTGAGCCTTTGTGAATTGTGATTGTGTCGTCACTGTCGTAGTGTTGTGGACTTTATTCTTTGAGAAGCGCCAGTAAGAACGAAATCACATTATGATTATCTCAACTCCTCTCTCTCTCTCTCTCTCTCTCTCTCTATACTCCTTCCTTGTGTTGAAATTTTGTTGATGGTTTGAATATTTGATTCAGCCTGGGTGAGCAGTGGGTCGGTAATATCGGTTTGGTTTATTGTGATTTATGAGCCTGTGTGAATTGTGATTGTGTCGTCACTGTCGTGGACTTTATTCTTTGAGAGTAACAGCCAACACTCAACAGGTAAGAAGAAAATTATATTATCTCAACTCCTCTCTTTCTCTCTCTCTCTCTCTCTCTCTACTCCTTCCTTTGTTGAAATTTTGTTGAACTGTCGTGGCCAACATGTTAGATTTATTCGGTTTGGTTTATTGTGACTTGTGGCGGTGAGCATGTGAATTGTGATTGTGTCGTCCTGACTTTGTTGGTTGTTGATGGTTTAGGGTATTATTGTATCTATCATATTTTCGTCAATTTTTCCTTGGAATCTTATATGATAAATTACTGAAACCTTTCCACAAAGGAATCTTCCAAAATGCAACCTAGTCAATAGATTTCACTTGTTGATTTAAAATTTATTTTTCTAATTGAACAATGCCTTGGCTTTGGGAGTTGTGTCGACTTTTTAGAAAACATTTTTCTTTGTTAAGAATTTTTCATATTGACAACAGATGGAATTAGGCCTTTCACAATGCCCTTAATGAACATCTTGCTTGCTAAGTGCTAACGTGGAATTACATGCTCTTTAGTCTTTACATCATTGGCTCATTGCTTTCACTATCAACATTATAGTATAACATATGATTTGAACTTATCGGTTATCGCCTATCACTTTATCTATGCTCAACTCTCAAGGATAATCGGTTTTATGCTTCATTCTAGTATGACATGTAGTATGTAGATCAATAGATGCATGTCTTGGAAAAATAAAGTAAGCCTTATGATATATTTTTTTTATCTTAGTGTTTTAAATGCAACTATGCAAGTAATACAAATTGATTTATTGGGATGGCTTTAATAAAAAAAATATTGAATGGTAATGTTGAGTCATGTGACATTATATTATAATATTTGGGATATATTGCTAGATGGATGATTGAGCTGATTGAGCATTACAATTTGTTAACATGATTCTTTAATTGAAATAAGTTTTGTTGATGTAATTTATTAAAGCATGTTTTTTTTAATTCTTTTTAATTTATTTAATTTTTTTATTCTAGAAGTAGAAACATGTCACAAGTTTGAGATAGTTCAAACACTGTTAGTTCCTCTAGAGCTATGATCAGTATTCAACAAGTTCAACTTACAGGAGATGCTAGTGTCAGCGATGAGAAACCACCAATTTTAATTAAAGAAAAGCTCCTAGACCTAGATCTGAAGTTTGGGAACACTTTGTGAGGTATACTAATGAGGAAGGAGAAAAAAATGAGTAAGTGTAATTATTGTGGGAAATCATATCACAGTGATCCAAAGATTAATGACACTTCAAACTTAAGGGCACATCTTTCTTTGTGTTAGAAGAATCCTATTAAAAATGAACCAAATCAAACTAAACTTGCATTTCAATTTAGTGGTAAAGGTGAGGAGCATTCTGCAAGTCTTAAGGCATGGAGATTGACCAAGAAAATGTAAGGAAAGCTTTAAATGATGGTTATTGCGGATGAATTACCTTTCAAGCATGTAGAAGGTTGGGGTTTAAACAATTCATGTCTCGGTGTTGTCCAATGTTTCAAATACCTTCGGTGGACATTGACGTGATTGCTTTAAATTTTATCGAAGAGAGAGCAATTTTAAAAAATCTTTTCAAAAGTCCGTACGAGTTTGTCTTACTCGATACTTGGACATCAATTCAATTAACTATATGTGTATCACTGCATATTTTATTGATGATGATTGGAAACTCAATAAAAGAGTTATAAACTTTTGTCCAATCTATAGTTATAGGGAGAATTGCGGGTCAACAAGTTGAGAAGTGTCTTGTAGATTGGGATTGAAGCAATTTTTTCTTATGGCTGATAATGCAAGTTCTAATAATGGCATCATCACCTACAAAAAAAATTTGGCAAATGGGAGGTAGTATTCTAGATGGCTTACATATGAGATGCATAGCTCACATTGTTAACTTAATTGTGCAAGATGGCACGAAAGAGATATCGAATCATTTGTCATGTTCAAGAGCGGTAAGATATATTCGTCAATCATCTACAAGGTTACAGAAATTTAAAGAATGCATTGAAATTGAAAAAATTAAAATTAAAAGCATATTATGCTTAGATGTTCCTACAAGATGGAATTCGATATTTTTAATGTTAAGTGCAGTAGTTAAGTTGGAGAGAGCTTTTGAAAGGTATGAGGAGATTGATACTCAATTTAAATCAGAACTAGAGAAGGATGATGATGAAAGTCATATTATAAATGGTGTTTTAAGTGATGATGATTGGAATAATGTTAGAAGATTGCTCCCTTTCTTGGAAAAATTTTATGAACTCACTTTAAGAATTTCTGGTTCTTTGTATGTGACATCAAATACTTTTTTTTCATAAAATTGCAAAAGTTCTTTGTCTACTTCAAAGTTGGCAAATGGATAGTGATCAAAATGTGAGAAGTATGGCTTCCAAAATGATGACAAAATTTGCTAAATATTGGGGTGTCATAGAAAAAATGAATTTGAATATATATCTTCATTGTTTTAGATCCCATCTTCAAGCCGTTATGTAGAGTTTCTTTGTTATGGATATGTATGAAGGACACGATGCGTTGCTCACAACTTATTAGGTCATCATGCTATGATATGTTTCATGATTACAAAATTAAAGTTCTTGGTGAAAGCAAATAGGAAGTTGTCTCCATGAGAAACAAAATTTTTTTGAATTGTTTTTCTGTCTTAGGACAAGATATTCAATGATAGAGAAATTCAAAAGATCCAATTTTGGGAAGGATGATGTAGATAACAAATCGATCTAGATAAGTATTTGGTGAGGAGTGGAGTGATGAGCTTTGATATTTTAAATTGGTGGAAGGTTAATGCACCAAGATTTCTATTCTCTCATACATGGCTCGTGATGTTTTAGCTATTCCAATTTCAAGCCTCGAATCGTTGCAGTGGTCATTATTCTGCATTTAGAAGTTCATTATCACCAAAAATTGCACAAGCTCTAATATGTGCACAAGATTGGATGCGAGCAAAATGGACTGTAAATCCAGTAAATGTGGAAGAAAACATTACTGACATTGACAAGTTTGATGAATGTATTTTTTATGCTAAAATTTACAATAATTTATTCTTTTTAATCATAGTTAGAAATTTAGAATAATTACTGATTCTTTTGTTTTTTTGATTTAGCAAATTTAACAAGTGAAACACAAACTTCTTGGCAGGTTATGAACTTATGAGTTATGATGAGGATTATGAATCATTCCAATATGGGATATTGTCTTAAAGAATTTCAGATTTCAGATTTCATTGGTCTAATGGTCTTCCTTTCAGTTTATTTTATGTTGCTGTTTTTTTTTTTGCTTACGTCTCTTAAATATTGCTGTCGGATTGTAATTTTGGTTTGGCGGTTAGTTTTATCTTAAGCTTTTCAATACAAATAGGCTTCTTTTTAGGGTTTAGGGGCAATGATAGCAATGATGAAATGATCAATGTATACATGCGACTGGTGACTTTTTTTTGGTGTTATTGCCTCTTAAGTCTTGAAGGCTTATGGCGATTTCTCAATTATTGTTGCCGTATGTATATATGGTGATCATATTTTTGATATTACACTTGAATCGGTTAATAAAAGATATTTCTATATGAGCTTGAGCCCCAAAATCCAAATTACAAATATACTTAAGTATATATTATTTATTCTTGTAGACTATTGGGAATATATTGTTGGATGACATTAGATATTTGTAAATCCATTTTGTTGTGAAATCCTAAGAATGTGTAGTTTGCCATGCTCCTTGAAGGTTGAATTTACGGGTCAAAATTTCTTCACAACTTTGATTATTTGAAGCAAATGTGGTTGATTTTCAAACTATTCTTAGTTTCTAACATCCGGATGTATTGGGGTTATGATTGGCTAAAATTTGCATACCTCAGCATCTTAAGCATTTTCACTTGATTAATGTATATTTGTATTTATTCTTTGTATATATAAGTTACTTGGTTTAGTGGTTGTTACTATTGGCTAGCGATGTGTATATTTGTATTCCGTGAGTCATGTTGGTGGATCTTCTGCCTTGTTGGCTCATCATCGACCTTCGAGTTGTTCTGGGCCTATCACTATATTTGTATGTTCATTACGTATTGTTGCCATTTTGGGTGTTTTTGTGATTATCGCAATGGCATTTATTGGTTATTACTTATTTGGGTGTTTCTTTCGTATATGTTTGTATTCATTGCCACACATGGTATTGCTATGCTTTGGAGTTTGGAATTAAAAACTTATAAAGAGATTTGAGAGAACTTAAAGATGTGAGTGAGGGAATACTTTTATTTTGGTGAGTGGATCCCAAATATAATGGTGAATGAGTTCTCTTGAGTGAGTGATTTTTCCAATGTTATGAGTAAGTTCCAGTAGTTTTGGGTCAGTGAATCCCCATTATCGCATATATTTTTTTTATAGCAATAAAACCATTCTTCTTAGCTAATTCTATATTACTTTATTTTCTTTTGGCTATATCAAATTGGTTTGAAAGTGGGTTTCATGATGAATTACAGTAAGATTCATCATATATTAAGGTAAGATTCAAATTTGCTATGAGTGAGAGTGAGAGTGTTCCACCTGTTGGGCCGTTGGCTATTGTTATGCTTTGTATTAGGCTATTAGCTATTTGCCACTTGGCCTTTTGCATTGCTATCTTTATGCTTTGGAGTTTGGAATTGGGAAAAATAACAAAATTTTTAAGCGGTGAAGATCTGATGTTGGATGTTGGCACTGTTGTACATTTTGCTTTGTATGAAATATTAGTGTTAATTGTTATGGACCTTTCACCTTTGGTTTCTGGTCAGATGCAATGTTGGATGAAAAGTGATCTTTTATAGTTAAAATTCAACTTCTCCAAATTTCTTTGTTGCGGTCAGATCTTTATTAGTGCGACTTGAAACCAGCGACCAATGTTGGATGAAAAGTGACCTCTGCTGGCATTGGCTGTTTCTATGCTTTGTATTAACTATTAAGTGCCGTTTGAGATCATAATTAGATTCTGAAATTTCTGATTTCTCACCTACTGTTGAATGGTTGTCTATTTTCCGTGATCTTTCTTTTTGATGGCGAGAATGAGATATCATTGGGAGGATGTTCGGTTTCAACTTCTCCCTAATTGACGAGGTGGAACAACACACCAGTACTCAATTTTAGAAGAATGTGCTGAAATTACAGAGTCTAATTATGAAAAGAGCAAAATTTCGTTTAGTATTTTGTTTAATGTGAATGGCTAGTCATTTTTCATGTTCATTAGTATTGAAAGATTATATTTCATGTGTCATCTTATGTAAATTAAATTGTATCAATATGAAAAACTATTTACATTGTTCATTAAATTGTATCAATATGTATACAATCAGTTTAGTAACTTTAGTTAATAAAATTTCTCTTTTATTTGTTTGTTAACTTTAAAATCCTTTTTTTTTTAATTTTTTCATGTAATTCGGTTTAGTGAAAACCAAACCGAATAAACCGAATTAGATTTCGGTTTATTCGGTTCGGTTTAAACAATTTTTAGCTGCTACTTTGGTTGGTTCGGTTTTCAAAAAATAGTTTGGTTTATTTGGTTTCACTAAAACCCGAATAAACCAAACCAGAATCTCAGCGTCGACACAAGTCAAATGACCTTCGTTCACGAAATTGATTGGGTCATTGGCTTCGAAACGCCGAAATCTATCAAACAAGATTGTTTGTACTCAATTCGGACAAGTCTACGCGAAAATCGAGCGGTCAAAGTGGCGGCGACGTATTTCGATTTGGCGCCAGCCGGCGACGCCGATCGGAAGCAGACGTTATTGCGTTCTATGATGAAATTACCTTAAATCAATATATATATTGATTATGTGTATTTACTGACGTGAAATCCAAATTAAAATAATTTAAATTAAATTAAAATTAATTTAAAAATTTTCAAATTATCGCATGCTCACCGATTCTTCTCTATTTTCAATTTTCTAAAAAGAAAATTAAAAAAAATTAAAAAGATAACCACTCGCTGCTCATTCTTCCCCACTCTCCTCTCATTCTTTCCCACTCTCTCCTCTATTTCCCGTTTCTCTGCTCCCTCTCTCGCTCTCCCGTCAGAAAGAACAAAAAAAAAGGTCAAAAAAAATTCCTCCCGTTCTGAATTTTCCTCCGTTCTGTGCCAATCCCACCGGCCAAATTCACCGCTGCCGGTCCCGTCTCCCGCAACCGCGCACGGCCCGCCTCCGGCCACATCCCGCGGCCCGCAAAACCACGCCAGTCCCGCATTTCCGCTCCATCGCCGCAAAGCCGCGCCTCAGGCCGCTCTCCCGCGTCCATCCCGCCGCTGCCGCAGAGCCACACCGCGCTTCGCGTTGTTCCGGCATTCCGCCGCCCGCCGCCCGCCGCCGCTCCGCGTCCCCGCTGTCCCGACCAGCGCGAACCGATCAAACCTGAGCCCACCGGCCGCACCGCCGACACGCGCGCCAGCCCGCCGGTCCGATCCGACCCGAGCAAACCCGAACACCGCGACCCTCCGTGCGCAAAACCGCCCAGGCCCGCTCCGCGGCCCGCGAAACCGACCCGCAAGCACCCTCCTTCATACAGCCCGCCGACCCGCCTCAGCCCGAAACCGCAACTGCAGCCCGCCAGCCCGTATACTACACCAGCCCAGCCCGCAAGCCCACTGCAAGCCCACTTCCTCCAGCTACAAATTCACAGCCCACTGGCCCGCCAGTCCTTCAAACAACCCAGCTCATTGTCCAGCCCGTTCTGTGCAATCCAGCCCACAAACCTGACCCGTTCTGCACAATCCAGCCCACTGCGCGTGTCCCACCAACCCGCAACCTCCTACCCCCAGCCTTTGTCTCGTTTTTTGCGCAATTAGGGAAGAATATTATCAGATGGTTCTTGATTTCGGCGTCACCCTCACTTTAGTGGTCCCATTTTCAGAATCGGGAAGAACGTCGTCACTTCTTCGATTTTTGTCTCCGCTTTGGGTCCGTTTTAGTTATAAATCGGGGAAGAACATCGTCGTGACGAATTCTTCGATTTTCATCCGCTTCCCTTCTTTAGTCGTCTTTCGCTCCGAAACCGGGGAAGAACATTAATCACGAATTCTTCTTTCGGTTTTCTCACTTGCGCTTTACATTCCCAATTACTACTAACCCGTTTCTTCTTTAGCGCGGCGTGAAAAATCGTGAACATGTGAGATTTGTGAATGTGAATGTATATATATGCTTGTGTTTTTTTTTTGTAAGTTTGAAGACCTCGTCATTATTGAACGGTAGCGATTAGATGAAAGCGGTTCGGTGTCTCGCACGCTCAACAGGCGTCAGTAGCAACACTCGATCGACCTCTGAGGGGATGACAGGGAGTGTCGAAATTTTGTCTAAATTCTAGACTTAGAAAAAGAGGAGGAGAATGAATATCTATATATTGCATTTGTCTTCTTTCAAGTTTAAAGGTCTCGTCGTGCTCAACAGGGCGCAATGAGATGAAAATCATGCGGTGTCAGACACCACTTTCTAGGCGCTCAGTCACTAAACACCCTCGATCGACACTGCGGAATGGCCGGAGGTTGCCAAAATTTTGTCTAAATTTTAGACTTAGAAAAAGATGGGGAATGAATATTTATTGCATTTATATTCTTTCAGGTTTAAAGGCCTCATCGTGCTCAACAGGGCATGATGAGATGAAACCGATGTGGTGTCATGAGACCATCTACACAATAGGCATCTGAATAAGTCAAAACACCGATGACCTCCTGCAGATGGCCAAAATGTGTCAAATCTTTTGACTTAGAAAAAATGGGAGAGTAAAATGAACTAACTTAAGAACGCTAAGTAAAGAAACTTGCATCTAATTCTAAACTAAAAGTGTCAAACAAGAAAAAAGGGGGGAGCCTTTAAATCAATTTTTTTTAAAAAAGGGTGAACATTCATTTAAAATGTAAACAAACTTTAGGGGAAGTTAATATTAAACTCACAAACTTTAATTACAATTCTCTGTGGTTTAAATTGAAATAGTAAAGTGAGTTCTTTTTTATTGTAAATTTCTCAAAATTAAACAAGCTTTAATTATAATTGAGGGGAGGGGGGGGGGGGACTAATGCTAAATTCATAATAAACTTACAATAAACTTAAAATCTAAGGATGAATCCAAATTGAGTTTAATAACTCTTATACGAATATGGAGGTAATTACTATGCTAGCTAATAAACATGAGTAGGGCTAAAGCAACAAACACTGAAATCGGCATAATTTATCAAAATTGATGTAAATTGAGCATAATCAAGTTGAAAAAATTACAAAAACTCAACAAATAAGCTAAGTGTCAGTAGTATTTAAACCTACAATCTAAATCAAAATTCTTTCTTCGCCACCGAATCTGTAACTCTTTGTATAAGTAGACAGAAGATGATATTAAATCCAATTCTATAAAAGATCATATGGCTTCCTTTAATCAAAAACTGAGGGATTTCATTCTAATTATGAATTTTAAAATCAACGGAATCTAATTAGATGAAATTAGCTAAGCTATAAACACCCGCATGGGCCCCAACACTGTGCTGAATATTTAGATTCAAGTATCTGAGGATGCTGCGCGGGTTGCTTCCTGGTTTAGTTTTAGGACTGAATCCGGGTTAACAAAATCTTAAAACCTATAATAAGAGTTTCAAATCATTGAAATATTTGAGAAACTGATTCTGTCAGGTGACATTAGATCTAATCCTCTATTAACAGTTAAACATAGTTGACAGGATCTAAAGTTCTTAATTTAAACATAAAATTATTTGAATTCTTAAATACACTCGCATGTGCCCAGACTTATCTTTGAATGCTTAAATTCAAGTGTCGAGGATCTTTGCGTGGTTGCTTCTGGGTTAGGCTGCAGGTTAAACCTAAAACCTATAATAAGAGTGGTGAAATATCTAAATAATTGATTGAATGTTCTTGTAATAATCTCGTTGACATAGAGTGTGATTCTTCTTCATTAAATATCTTTCACAATATGCAATCGCTACTTCAAATCTATGTCTTCCACCTTCCATCTTACAATTAAATCAAGCTCCCATCTTGCCAATTGTTTGTGTGACAAATTAAGTTCTTCGCTTCCCATGCTATGTTCGATGTAACTTGCCGTCAATCTTTCTGCGGTGAGGAGATCGCGATCATTCATGGTGTGCTTTTGCTCGCGGTGGCTTGTATAGTGGCGCCGTCGTAGCAATATTATGATAACGACTTTCCCCATTTGGCTCACGCCATTTGAGTTGTGAATCATTGATAGTATGATGACATGACTTAATATTATCTCCTAGATAAGACTTATAAATTATCTCCGCCTGTATGCCTGCAGCGCGCCATGTTGAATGCCTAAATTCAAATCAACAGAGAATCTTGTGGGTTGCTTATTTTACTCTTAGTGATCAGGTTAACAAAACACAAAACCTATAATAAGGGTTTCAAATCAATGAAATATCTGAGAAACTGGTTCTGTGAGGTGACAGTAGATCTAATCCTCTATTAGCAGCTAAATAGAGTTGATAGGATCTAAAGCTCTTAAACATACTCAAATTAATCAAAATTTTAAATCAAATTAAGTGGCAATCTAAAACTGCTTAAATAAAACTCTATCATTAAAAAATTTAAACCAAACTCAATCTATACACCTTCCACAATGGTTTGTCATGAGTGACAAATTAAGAAAACTCTAGCTCACATAGGAGCCAATATCAAATCAAGTGTTCTACTATATTCATCCTCAATTAATCTCTTGCCAGTAAGGATGTAGTGTCCTCGACTTCATTGGCTTGGGATAGGCTCCACCGGATAAAGCAATTACGACGAGTCCTCGATCGGTGGTTTGGCGGTCGACTCCATTATATTATATTCGCGTACGTATCTTACGATAAACCATTTGAGTTGTGAACATAGTATACTTGATAAACAACCATCTATCGGTGGTAGACTATCTCTTTAGACAAACATCACTCCATGTCTACAAGAATTTCTTGGACGTCGTAACCCATTGGTTGCTGATGAGGATCCTTCTGTCAGGTTGGGTCGACTAGCTCCTCTGACTAAGTAGACTAAGGACCGCGACTGCCTGGGATGATGGAACCATGAGATCTAGATCGGGCCCATCATCATTCCCCAACCATCTAGGTTAAGCTGAAGTGATAAATTTCATAATCTAAATTCCAAAACTTTATATGCTGCTACTATACGCTACACATTCAGCGATCTAACGACTAGCCTTAATCGAAAGTTCTCTCTCATTTATTGAGAGGGGTAATTAACTATGAGCTTGCGCCTATAGGAAACCTGGAACCAGATCTAAAGTCCTCGCAAAATGAGGACGAAATCTCTGGGTAGTGTCTTATCTACTATCTCATCTGCCTTCTGAAAATTACACCGACACTTTAAAACACTCTTTTCATTGAAGAAATCGGTGGTGAATTTTCGGAGCCCACACCAACAAGATCGAAACTATCAGCCAGGTGGAGCACTTCGTACTTTTGAGGAGTGCATGCGAAGAATGAAGATTCATCAAACTCTGATTTTCAACTTTTATTGAAAATTGTGGGGCAACTCTTAATCTCAGAAGATCACCCATGTTAATATGCTATGTATTTAATTGATTACCAGCCCAAGAAATAAGTTAAAGTTGGAGGATATTTCAACATTGAGAAGAATGTAGCTTGACAAATTATTATCTTTATATTATAAGGCAAAGATCAAGGCGTAACTTTGGCTACAACCTCAAGTGGGTGTTTTGATTTGACCTCTTCTACATAGGTTAACGTCATCGAGTAATACTCTGACAAATAATCTTAGAAGAATAAAAATGTTTAACCTCTTCCACACAAGTTAACATCATCAAATATACTTTGACAAAACAACCTCAGATGAGAGTTAAAACTATTGACTTCTTCTACACAAGTTAAATGTCATCGAGTAACCCTCTGACAAATAACTTTGGATAGGGCAAAAATCCTCTATGGATTCCACCCCTGGAAGACACGTCCCTGAGTAAGCCTCGATGGAAAGCTAATAGTGGACACGATCCTCACTAGAAAGACTCCAAGAGAACAAGTGGCTAATAGGGTCTCCACTCATCAAAAATCTTATAAGACAAAAACCTCAGAAGGCACAGGTATATTAAAAATCTTAGAAGACAAATACCTCAGAAGGTATAGGTACATAAAAAATCTTAGAAGGTAAAAGTCTCAGAATATACAGGTACATCAAAAATCTCAGAAGGTAAACGCCTCATAAGGTATAGGTGCATCAAAAATCTCAGAAGGCTAAAGCCTTAGAAGATAGAGGTACATTAAAAATCCAGTAGACAAAAGTCTCAGAAGGTATATGTACATCAAAAATCTCAATAAACAAAAGCTTCAGAAGGTACAGGTACATCAAAAATCTCAGAAGGTACAGATACATCAAAAAAATCAGTAGGCAAAAGCCTCATAAGGTACATATACATCAAAAATCTCAAAAGGCAAAAGCCTCATAAGGTATAAGTACCTCAACGGAGGAGAATAAGCTCATTGCGATCTTTTAGGAAGAATAACCACCAAATCATTTGGAACATGAAACTTCTTTCTGAAGATTATCAAAGTATCACTGTTGATAGTTGGTGTTACATCGTCGGATTTTGTCGTCCCCCGATGCTTCGGTAACTCATCATCTTGTATCTTTAGACATTGGGATATATGTTGAAGGATGCTCACCCATGAAGATACTCTCTACTTTTTAAGCTTGGAATCACACTGGACCTTAATTTGGAATGCACGCCACCTAACCAGGTGAGTTGAAAATCCTGAGATCAGGGAGAACTGAAGCCTATGATGGGGGCAGCACCGTTATATAGGTCAGTGAAGGCTACCAAAGAGAATGAAATGGAAGCACATTATAGCTTTGAATTGGGATGCTGCCAACAGTTAGTTGGAAACCCCAGATCGAGCAGAACATCGATGGGGGTTGGTATACAATCTGGTCGGTGGAGCTACCAAGAGAAGGAAGTGGAAGCATCTGGAGCTAAATTGGGGATGTCTTGTAACAGTCGTGAAACCAGATCGGGAGAACTGGAGTATGAGGGTTTGACATCGCCATAAGTTAGTGGAGGCTAGAAAGAAGAAAGTGGAAGCACACTAACTTGAATTGGGATGCACGCTTAATCAGTCATTGGAAACCGAGAGAGAACTAAGCTGAGGGGTGACATCGTTATCTGAGTTAGTTGAGGCTACCAAAGAGAAGAAAATGGAAGCACACTAGAGTCTGAATTTGGTATGCACGCCGCCTAACCAGGTCAGTTGGAATCACGAGGGGAGAGAGTCAAGTAAGTGGGGTCGACATGGTTATCTATCATGGTAAAGAAAAGAAAGTAAAGAAAGTAAGGTGCAAAATTTTCATTACCTCTTGGGGGGTATTTATACTAGAAAAAAAATGACATTTCAAATTCTTTAAAAAAATAAAAATAATAAAAAATAAAAATAAAACTCTTAATTTTCTTTTAAAAATTAATAAAAAAAGAAAAATGAATTTTCTCCATATTACTAAAAAAATTTATATAAAAAACTCTTCATCTTTCTATAAAAAAAGAGAGAAGAGAAAATTATTGATATTTTAAATTTAAAAAATTCTTCACATTCCTCATTAAAAAAAAACTCTTCATATTAATAATTAAAAAAACTCTTTATATTCTTCATTAAAAAAAGAAGTGTTTCGGTCTCATCCTCTCTCCTCTCTCTCTCTCTCTCTCACCTCAAAGAAAATTTTTTTTTAAAAATAAAAATTTGTGGGGCCCATGACCCCCTCTCATTCAAGTCAAACACCACCTATTAAAAAAAGAGAAATTGGGAGACCCACGACCCCTCTCTTTAAAAAAAATATATATATATATATATATATATATATATATATATATATATATATATATATATATGAATATATATATTAAATTAAATAAAAATCAATAACTAATTAGTAAATAAATAAATAAATTTGATACATAAAATATATATAATTACAAATCCTAATAGTTTTTACCTAAAGTGATTTTATATATTTTTGGATGAAATGAGTTTTTTCATCAAAAAATAGGGAGACAAATGATATATCTCCTAAAATTTATAAATGAAACATGAATCTTCAGTTAAATCATGTATACAATCAAATTAAATGACTCAGTGAGATGAGTTGGAGCTTAAATGAGCTTAAATATAGCCCAAAAGCTACATATGAAAACTTCAAAATATTGACTAGTTGATTAAATGACTTCCAAATTTGACGTGCTTATAATTGAATCGAGCGGCTCGATGAGATGAATCCAACGAGTCTAAGATCACTCAAATCGAAGATCGTTTGAATAGTCAAATCACCAAAAAATTATCTATGATCAAATGGATCGATATGAACTGTCTGATTGAGTGTTTTGAGATTTTGGTTACAATGACCAAAATACTCCTCTCAGAATTCTATAAATAGGACCATATTCTTGTCATGAAGCAGGGGGGAGGGGTGGAGCTAAAAGTGAACTTGGGAGAAAGCTGAGAGAGAACTATAAGTTCGAAGTTCGTCATCACCACAATTATCGTCGATCACCATCAATTATCGTCATTACCATTCGGTCACCGCATACCAGCGTTGAATGTTATAACCTGATTCAGGAATTCCCATTATCATGATTTCTCACATATAACCTTGTAATCCTATTATCGGGAAGATTCAAACTTTGTACTCCAAATCAAATATATAGTGAATCATTTTTACTGAGCTAGGCCCTGTGATTTTTTTCCTCTCTTTCTGGAGTTTTTTCATATAAAAATTCTGGAGTTGCTTGTTCTTTTTTCAACTATATGCGTACGTGCTGAATTTCCAAACGAAGCTAATGCGTTAAGTTTTATTCTACTGCAACTGATTTTCTAACATGCAATAGGATTAAAGTTCATGTATCCTCTCTGACTTGAAATTCAGATCATATCGATTCATCATATAATTAACTTTGGCATGTTGAGATTAGATCAAATAATTTTTAGATAATGTTAAATCTGATTAGCTTAAGATTGGATGGTTGACAACTTGACAATGCTCTATGTACGAGTGAGGAGTCCTCATAAGAAAAAAAAGTTTGAACTAGAAGCGAACTTGGGAGAAAGCTGAGAGAGAGCTATAAGTCTGAAGTTCGTCATCACCACCATTGTCGTCGATCACCATCAATTATTATTATCGCCACAATAACTGATTATACCATTTACGTAGTTATTTGTTGTAACCTGATTCTAGAATTTCTATTGTCAGAATTTCTCACATACAACCTTGTAATCCCATTATCAGGAAGATTCAAACTTTATACTCCAAATCAGATATATAGTGAAGTATTTTTATTAGGCTAGGTCTCGTGATTTTTTCCCCTCTTTCTAGGGTTTTTCCATTTAAAAATTCTAAAGCTGCTTGTTCTCTTTTCAACTATCTGCGTGCATGCTGGATTTCCAAGCGAAGCTAATGCGTGAAGTTTTATTCTGCCGCAACTGGTTTTCTGACACGCAATAGGATTAAAGTTCATGTGATATGATCCATGATATAATTAAATTTGGCATATTGAGATTGGATCAAATGATTTTTAGATAATGTTGAATCTGATTAGCTTGAGATTGGATGGTTGACAACTTGACAACCCTCTATGTACGAGTGAGGAGTCCTCATAAAATAAAAATAAATAAATAAAAATAAAAAGGAGCATGTGAATTGTTTTCTAAATGCCTTATATTAGATGAACCATTAGCTAGGCCCATGAGTTTAGTACCAATTGTTTTTTATACTCAAATTGTTCGTTGAAATGGTTAGGCTAATTTTAGTCACAATTTAGGTGGTTCAACTATATATGATGGCCATATATATAAAGATTTAAGAAATATCTAATTAATTAAAAGCAATGAATGAACAATTTCATTGAGCCATGAAGCCTATTCATTAACTTAAATAGTCAAACATAATTCATTTGATTTCTGACTTTATGTTGTGGACTAGAAAGTATAAATTATGTGATATATTATTCAAAGGGGTTGTATTAACTACAAACTTAAGTTTTGACCTAATCGGGTGGCCTAAGGTGTAGGCCATGGAGGCCTTTATAGAGGGTTGGTTTTGTGAAGCTATTGTTAGAAAAGCTTGCAATACATTATGTACTTGTTTACTTTATTCTTGTGGGGACTTTTTTCTTGAAATTATTTCTTTTTTAATAACCAAAATTGACAATTATGTATATATTGACCTCATTTCTAGGATGAGCTCTCAACCCTCCATATTAGACATAGGACTTCTCTTAGACTTTAAGAGTTCCTTAGTTTTAAGACACATTAGGTGGATCAGCTACAGAGACTTAGAAGAGTTAGCCATAGGAATAGGTCATGCCTTAGGAGTGTTAGGAAAATTTGCCTACCTCATAGCTTGAACCAAATCCTCACTTCCTTCTTTTAAGTCAAACTCAAATCAATTCCAACTTGATTGGTTTTCTCAAATCATGAATCAATTCTAAATGATTGAAGCTTATGATTGAAATTCGAAATTCTAAAATCTTTCCTAAGCCATCTTTGGTCCTATCTTATGGACTTAGCCTAAATTAAATCCAAATCAATTCAAATTCAAGAAATTTTCTCATAACACATTTATATTTTCATTTATATTCACAAATATAAATGAAATATAAATTCAAATATCCAAAAATTAATTCAAAACTTAAACTCAAATTCAATCAAAATTCAGCCTAAGTCTTTCAAGTCAAATCTTGAACTTAGCCAAATCAAATTCAAATCAAGCCAAACCCTTGATTTTTCTTCATGATTCAATCAATCCTTCAATCATGAATCCAAATATAAATACAAACTTTAATCATCAATCCAAAAATTAATTCAAAACTCAAATTCAAATTCAATCAAAATTCAACCTAAGCCTTTCAAGTCAAAATCTTGAACTTAGTTAAATCAAATTCAAATCAAGCCAAACCCATGATTTTTCTTCATGATTCAATCAATTCTTCAATCATGAATCCAAATATAAATACAAACTTCAATCATCAATCCAAAAATCAGTTCAAAAATCAAATCCAAAATCAATCAAAATTCAACTTAAGCCTTTCAAGTCAAAATTTTGAACTTAGCCAAATCAAATTCAAATCAAGCCAAAACCTTAATTTTTCTTCATGATTCAATCAATCCTTCAATCATGAATTCAAATATAAATACAAACTTCAATCATCAAACCAAAACTAAATTCAAAATCAAATCCAAATTCAAACTCACCACCCTTTGAACTTGAAATTATCAAATGAATCAAAATCCATTTGACTTCAAATCACTTGTAAATGGATTTATATTTTAATCATAAGTCCATATATGAGTTCAATGAAACTTGATTCAAGCCTTGATCAAGTCAATTGACCCACTTAGGATCACTTGACTCAAAGTGACCTAAAGAATCCTTTTTGAGCCAAATTCTAATCCTACCTAAATTGGATTGAATTAAGCCCAACTAAGCCTCACATTGTGAGAAACAATCATCATAAGATGATCAATCACTCAAATTGGGTCAAACAAAGTCAAACCTAAGAGTTGACCAAGTCAACACTTAGCCAAAATGAAACCTAAACTAACCAAAATCTAACATAGGTCAATTTGATTGAAACCATTGATCAAAACTCATTCATGATCAATATTTGAACTTGACCAAGTCATCATTTGAGCCCAACCTAGCCCAATTGGTCACTTGACCCATATTGGCCCAACCTGACCTAAAAAGTCAAAATGTGTCAAAACTTGATCTAAGCCAAATTAATTGAAATCAATGGGTCAAGTTCATTCTAAATCACTTGTTGAACTTGACCAAAACCTCAATTGACCAATTAGACCCAACCTAGCCCAATTGACCATGAACCTAACCTGACCTAAAAGATTAAATTGAGCCAAAATCAAACAAAATTAAAATTGATTGAAAATAAAGATACCAATCTATTTCAAATAACCAATGAAACCTAAACCAACCCATGACCTAACCCAAATAGTTCAAATGGGTCAAATTGGTCAACTTGACCTAAATGAAATCAAATGAGCCAAATCCAAATATAAACCAAATTGATTGGAAATAAAGATACCAATCAATTCATATGGTCATATGAACTTGACCCAACCCTTGGTTTGACCCAATTTGACCAATTGGTCAACTTGACCCAACTTGACCCATTTTGACCTAAATGGGTCAACATGAGCCAAATCATATCAAATTAATTCCAAATTCATTGAAACTTGGCCTAACCCATTTTTCAATCATACCAAACATATTCAAATTAAAATCCAAGCCAAATGATCATTTTACCTCTAGGCCATAGGATAACCTAAAATCAAAACCACTTAGAATTTGGTCAATTCTTTTTTGTGGACACTTGACATCCTCTTAGTGGACCAAATGATCTCTAATGAGGATTATGCACATGACCCAATGGGTTTGGGTTAGCCTAACCCAACCCAATTGTCAAACCGACCACCTCACTTAACATAAGCACATGGGAATCATTCCTCCACCCATTTCAAGCACATGGACCTCCTCCACTACCTCTCTCTGGCCAAACCGAATCATGTGCAAGCCCTAACAGCCTAACAAACTCATTCCATCTTATCAATTGATCAAAAATAGAATGAGAGCTTGCGGTCATCCGATCCTTCAAGGGGGAGATGTACTCCCCCTAATCCAACTTGAATTACACACGCTCATACTCGATTAAACTTGGGAACTGAGCAAGACCCCTGTGGTCCAAGCTTCTCAACCCATTTCCATTCTCGATTTCTTCTCAAGATAAGAGCTCCACCATTTTTCCATCTCACTCAATACATAATATCAAGCCAATTCCTCTTGCAAGCTTCTTCGGAGGACTCAGTCGAGCTTGCCTAAAGCTTAATCCAAGTTCTCAAGGCATGGGAGAGGGGAGCTAGACCAAGGCCGAACCCAATTGAAGAGGAGCTCATAGGAAGATCCACTTCATCCCAAGGCTTGAAACTTTCAATAGAGCTTCATCTCTACTAGACGAAGCAACCTCGATAATTGGGAGCACCGGTGATAGCCTCCGGTGAGGTATAGATCAAAACCCAGCCTAGAATAGGGAGTGTGTGGTCTTTTGTGAAAGAAATTTTCATCTCAAGTAAAATTGGCAGTTGGATGTCTTCTCCCTTGCATGATGATGGTGTGGGTTGAATTTAAGTTCAATCCGAGCTCAATCAAGCTCGGATCTTGCCCTAGAGAGTGGATGGCTCCCCTCTCCCGCAGGCAAACTAAGTGACGGATCATGGGCCGTCCATCCGCACATTTTGGATGGGTGGCCATGATCAAGCCGTGTAGGATCCCTTGATTCATCCCTTAAGAACTGCAGGCTTGATCTCAACCATCTGATCTTTGATCGGACGGATGAGGAGAAAGTGATGTCGCGAGGCACTGATGTGACAACGTAAGTGACGAATCACGCATGGAAAGCGCCGCTGGCCACGGCCCATGTGGCACCGATGGGATTAGTCATTTAATTAGGCTATTTAATTAACATATAATCATGGAAACTTCAAAATAACATAACTAAATATAGAAAAATCAAAAATTACAAAATAGAAAGCATTGTGAAGATAATTCAAAGAGGAATAATCTAAAATTAATTTCAATTGATTTTGAACAATGATATTTTCTGAATTAGGGTTTTATTGGGAATGTAATTATATTAATTACTCCCTAATTATTTCACTGATTAATTCCAAACTTCCTAGGGTTAATTAATGGGACCTCTTCCTCTCATGATTTTCTTGGAATTTATTAATGATTTAATTGGAGTAATTGCTCGGTTCATTTCTAATTACTCTCTTAATCAATTAAATGATTAATTAACCTTTTAAATAATGATAAATCAACTAATTAATTTTGCTAACTACTTAACGAGTGGACTTGGGAATGAGATTAGAGTTTTTTTCCCATATCTTTTTTCTAAGTTTATTTCATTTGGATTAAAACTTAATTAAGGTGCAAAATTAATTAAATAATTTAATCACTTAATTAAATGGCTTAATTAATCAAAATTTTAAAATCAAATTAATCTGAACTTAACCAATTCATCTTGGGCAGGTGCTTAGGTGTTCAATAACTAAGTAGCTTAAAGAAATCAAAATCCAACCCACATGTGTGAGAAGGATTATGAAAACGCTTAAATTAAACTCTTTAGCTTAATTAATCACTAATTATGAGCCAATTACATTAGGCCATTTCTTTCCTAGGTGCATTGCTGATTTAAATTCTTTGTGTGATTTTATGTCATACATTGGCTCATAATTATTTGATTAAATATGCTAAAGTGGTATAGGTAAGGGGTAATTAATGAGCTTAATGTACACCCTAATCTAAACAAAATATAAAATCAATCTAATCACCTAAAAATTAAACTTGAATAACTCACATATGGGAGAATGGGTTAGGACCAACAACTCATCTCACATTTCCTAAATCCAAATCAAACTCAAAAAAAAAAAAAAAAAATCTATTTAAATTTTAGTTTGCTTTAAATAATCTTATTCATAAGATTGTCTTTAGGAATTAATTAGAGTGAATGAATTTACATGCTTTCATCACTTTATTTTTTTTCTAGCATGCTAAATGTGTTTGTCATATGAAATCATGCATTCATGCCATTTGAAAATCAAATTGAAAATGAAAGATTTTCTTTATGTCAAATTGCATGTTTTGACTAAACTAACAATATGAATGATTATTATCATTATTAAATCCAAAATTATTTTAAAACATATGAATTAAATATTAAAACTAAAAGGTGTGTTATTTATAATTGTTTATGAGCTTGCATATGAATAGCATAAAATGTGTTATGTGATTCTCCCTCTCTTTCTTAACATAGAATTATATAGGATTTGCAAAGTGTATAGTTCATTTGAAAAAGACATAACACTTGCTTAAATCCATGCCTATATACTCCTATGTCATGACTTAAGAAGAAATTCCATAGCACACATATAAAATAAACAGTCAAACCAAAATCAAACAAACATAAACTTTTGCATCTTTTTTTCCATTAATTTCTTTTTGTACATGCACATGTATTTAAGAAAAGAAGTATATTAGTTTGGACAACTCCGGGGTTGTGAGGCTTTAAGTCGTCATAAGTAGGTCTTGTACCTTACACCCCTAGTGCTAATAATGATGTTGTACTCACTTATGTATTCTATACTTGTAAGTGTGCATATAAAAAATGGATAAGATAATCACTCTTTTCTACTTAATGAAAATCATGCATCATAAAGCATCCAAAATTTCTTAAGTAACACTACTTAGCATTCATCATTAAGGTGTGCTAAACATTTTCATTTGCCTGTATATATATATATGCTTAGGATTCATCCATATGCATATTACACATGTTGGAAAAGAAATGAAGTGTTGTGTATTTTGTGATAGTATTTCACTTTATTTAATCTTAAAATACCTTTCTTTTTGAATAGGTTTATTTAGAGAAAGTCTAAACTTATGATTAATTAAAACACATCACTAAACATTCACTAAACAATAATCAAATATGAATATACCTAAGAAACTACTTAAGGTAGGGAGGAAAGAGAAGTTTTCTTTTCTTTTTCTCTCTTTACAACTTTTAGTAATTAATTATAGGTTCATTCAAATCTAATCAAATTACAAAATAAAATCAACTCAAAGCAACTAAATCACTTAAATAAAATCACCCTCTAAGTTGAATATTTTTATACTTAGAAAACTTCAACCTTAAAGCCTAGCTAAACAAACCACACAAACCTTAAATAATATACACGTTAGGCTAAGTCATAATTTCTAGCTTTAGGTTAGGGCGGTGCATGGTTTGATGTTTGTTTTTATTTTATGATATTTTGTTTTATTCTGGATGTTAGGGTGTATGTGCGTAGACTGAATGGTAGGGAGACCTTAGTCTAACTATTATCTTCTACAAGGGATTGTGCTTAAGGGGTGCTGTAATAAAAATATAAAATTACTTTTGCTATGCAGGTGCATATACCTCTAAGCATAATCCAAAATAGGCTAGGTGGACTTGGTTACCCATGTGTGAGGTGTTAAGTCTAATTTTTATATATACATGCTTAGGATTGTCTAGTTTGTTTAGCTAATCTCTGTTTTATAGGTTTTAGTTAGATTTTTTTTTATTTTCATGTAATTTTGTAATTAAAATTTTGGAATGATTGTTATTGGATATTAGATGAACATTGGTTATAATAATATATCTTATGTACCATATAAAACCTTTGGAGCTACCACATTCCAACTATCCAAAAGAAGGAACTAAAAGAAGAAAGAAGAAAGAAGAAAGAAGAAATGAAGAATGAAGACCCCCATAACATGAATTCCTTGCTTAATTATAATTAATTCATTTGTAATCCGAGTTGTATAAGGGTAGAGCTCAGCTACCAAATTTATTTTTGGGTTTGTGCGGTGGAGCCCGACCATAACTTGCCTCTTATTCTCTTACACTAGCTTTATAAATTGATTGATGTTTGTTTAGCTTGTGCACTAAGATGACATCTTTTTTTAGTTTCTTCCTTACTTTGATGCATAGCCTGGATGATGATTAGACTCTTAGGAAAATAAATTTTCTATCCAACATAATCAATTCAAACTAAAGATAAACAACTTATAACCTCATATAAAGCTTAGGCTATAAATCAAGATAAAAGAATTAGCAACCCCTTAGCTGGATGTTGTACTTTCTTTTCTCACATCATGCATGAAAAGCATATTATTTCACTCTTGATTGGAGGGCTTCCACCTTTGCTAGAGAACTTGGCTTGACCCGTGAGAGCCATGGTAGAAACACACCTCCTTATCTTGCTGATTTTAACCTATAATCTAATTTCTTATGCATTAAACATATGAATCCTAAATCCTGTGTCAAATTGATTGTCCAAAAATGAAAATAATATGATGCAAATTTGTATTAGATTTAAGTCATTAACTCATGCCCTACATGATCTAGTCTCTTAGAAAGTGTGTTTAAGGACTTAGTTTTCTTTCTAAATAAACAACAGCTTAGCTATATTGCAAAAGCATTTGACTTGCCTACATGTTTTAAATTGTAGGAGGAGTTAGTTGACGGCCACCCCTAGGCGGTTATAAGTCCAACAGTCAGGTGGTTTATCCTCTCTTGTGGAGGTAAACCAAATACCCATTTTCGCCTGAGATTTAGGTCATGCTTTTGGCCCTCGTCAAAGCTCCATATATTTAAGTTTTGAGGTTGCTTCTCCCATTTGTAGGCTATAAGCATAAATCCTCACCTCTTAGGTATTTTCATAACCTTGTATTATGGAATTATAAGTCCTACATTTCTAATAAAAAAATCTAACTCAAACAAATAAACTCAATTTTGAAAATGTAAAGCCCAACCATAGGGTAGTTTGGGGTGCTTACTAGACTTCATGGTATCCTAAGCATCCTCTACTTATCTTTATTTGGTTTCAATAAGAACTTCTTCCTCTTGATCGATCCCACTTGATTCTCTAAAAATAAACCGATCGATTGATAGTCCTACTTTTCAAAATCTTTAAAGATAATGATTATTTACCTTAATCGAGAGTATTCTTAAGGAATCATGTTCCTTGGGATGTAATTAACTATGAGAGCTTGCCCCTGTAGGAAACTTAACGAACCCAGTTTAAAATTAACTCTGCTTTACTTTTCCATGTAAAGTAGGGGAATAATATCTGGTACATTCTGAAGACTCATAGTCCTTATGAGTCCTTATTGAAGTGATTGGGTCCATTATAGAGTGGTGATTTCTATCATTCAAAATAGTACACCTCTCGTCAATGTCGTACCTGATCATCATAATAAGAATATTTGTGGATCTACGTGGCATCCCACCATGGCATTTTTTATATTTTTGTTTTCATTTATCCTCCTTTCCCGAAAGGGGATAGATGAAGACATGAATATAAAATTTTCCACCACTCTATACTTCACTTCCATCTTATTTGATTGAGAAGTCATTAAAATCTTTTTTAATGATGCATAATATATTTGGAGTAAATATTTTTTATTTATTTATGTTGCTTTGATTAGTGATTTATACTTTTTCTTCATTGTTGCGGGCTAGAAAACCAACTGCGGTAGAGTAAAAGTTTTTAACTTAGTTTGTAATCCACACACACAATTATTTAAAGAGTGAACAAGAAAACTCGAATTTTTTGGAAAACCTCAAAAGAGGAAAAAACCACGGCTAGCCAGTGAAAAGTTTCCACTATGTATCGTTTGACAAGATCTTCCTCTCAAGGTATATATATGAAAAAGACAATGGTGAACGATTGTCAATTGTATGATGTCTTAATGATGATGACGATGATGTGATGACGATGTTGATAGCGAAAATGATGAAATGATGATGGTCTTGATAGCCGATGGCGAACGAAGCCGAGCCGCGCTTACGGTATTGAGAGATCTCTCTCCTCTCTCTCCCTCCTCCCTGAAATGAGAGCTGATATTAGAATGACATCCCATACATCAGAACACTCCTCGTCGACTCATGATGATTCCCTTGATCATATGGCGTATTTTGTGTATTTGAAGAAATGAAATCAATTATAAGATCTTTGGCTTGTTGGAACCATTTCGACGAGGCATTTCGATTTATAAACACTTTATATTTGAGAGCATTTTAGGAATTTAACCGTCAAAGTTTCCAATGATATTTTAAGTGCTTGATCTCGACCAGTTTCAATTTTTGATCAGCTTGCTTTCGGCATCAAGATTCGTGCTTGTAGAGGAATTCGGTCATATCGGTTGCTCTATTTTTGGATGATATTATCTCAATCATCAAAAATATGTGTCAAGTACTTCAAAATAGCAAATTCTTCAATCTGCAGTCCATTAACCACATTTTGAGAGCAGATCTTCATAGCACCGATTATGATTACAGTAGATGCACGATCCAAATATGTGTGGTATATGGCGTGAGATTTTGAGATTACTGACCCATCCGTGATCTGACGAGCTCGAAGCGCCATGGCCGCAGCTGGTCAGTAGGTGGAGGGAGACCGAGGCGCGGGGTGGTACGGCAGGGGCCTTGGCGTCCAGGGGGAGTAGAACAGGTGGATCTGTTGTTGGTCTGCGATCAGCGGCTGGAAGATCGGTCAGCTGAACCAGCGAGGGCCGTCGAGTCGAATCTGGGGTGCTGGTGGCGGGTCCGGAGCCAGCCGCTAGCGGTTAGCCCTCGAACCGGTCAGGCGTTGCCGTGGCGGGCCACCGCATGACGGCTGCGGGCGACCGGCTGATGGCCGGTTCGCGGATGTGCGCTCGAACGAGCAGTTTGATGATTTTGGCGGTTTCCGATTTTGGGCAATTTTACCCTTTGCCCAGAGAGGTCTATAAAACCCCAGGCAAGGAGAATACACCTTCTCTTCTTCTTGAGAGAAAGTCGTTTGGAGGCGATCAAGGCCAGTACTACGTCGTTATTCGATTTTCCCGAAGAGGGTCAACCTCGTCGTTATGCAGGTTTGGCGATCAAGGCGACTACGTCGTTGTTCCAGTTTTCCCTCGAAGAGGCATCATCGTCGGACCGTCCGGTTTGAGGCGATAAAGGCCGCCAGTACCTGTTGTTTATTTTCCTCGAAGAGGCGCCTCGTCGGGGCCGGGTTTGGAAGCGATCAAGGCCGCGTACTACGTCGTTGTTCCGGTTTTCCCTCGAAGAGTCGCGCCTCGTCGGACCGTCGACGAGGGGTTGAAGGTGATCTGCAGCGGTGACCTAACATTAGTCGACGGCAGCGGTGGCGACAGTGGTTGGCGGCGAGGTGGTCAGCGGCGACAAGCAGCAGTAATGACGATGTGGTGTGGCGATCAGCGAGATTCCGATGGTGATCGGCGAAGATGCCGGCGGTGGCAGCGGCATGATACGGTAGTGGCCAGCGGTGGCACGAGTAATGGCGGTGGCCATGGCAGTGGTAAACTGCCAAGCCGAGTGGTGCACGCAACAGCAGTAGTCGGCATGCGACGTTAATGCGAGATGACCAACAACGATGGTGGTGGCGATGCGGCGATGGTCAGCGGTATGGGCGCAGCAGTGCGACAGTAAGCAGCAATCGGCTTGCGTAGCATCAGTGATTAGCGAGATGACCAGCATGATGGTGATGCGCCAGATCAGCGATAATTTGGCGGACCGACAGCAGTAGTCAGCGTGGTAACCGATGATAATAATGAAATGGCGGTAGCCAGCGAAGATAGCGATTAGCCAGCGGTGGCGAGCGGCAATACGGTGACCGATAATAAACCAGCGAGTGGCATGAGATGCCGGCGATAATAGCCAGCCGCGATGGTAGCGATAATGATCAGATGATAATAGTCAGCAGCGGTAGCCGGCGAAAGATGCTGGCGATAATTCGGCCGATAGCGAATGCGATGACTTACATGCCGGCGATATCAGCCAGTGGCCAGCGATAATGATTAGCGGCAGCAGGGGAGAATTGTGCATAGCGGCGTAGCAGCAATGCGTCGATGTAGCGGTAGTGGCGATAATGATAGTCAGTAGCTGACCGGCGATGACCGGCGATCGCAGCGATAATACCGTAACGGTAGTGGCGATAATCTATGCAGCGGTAGCCGGCAGCAGTAATCAGCGGTACCGGCAACAATCAGCAGTAGTGGCGATAACGATGGTGGAAAGCGATGGCAGCGGCGGTAGTCAGCAGTGGAGGATCGATAGCGCGAAGTGAGCAACGAAGATGCCGTGATGATGTGGCGGTGATCAGCGACGGGTTAGCGGCAAACGAGGTACGACCAGCGGCAATGTTAGCAGTGCTGGCGCGTCAGTTGTCAGCCGAGATAGCGGCGATGGTGTAACGGCGAAGATTGCCGGCGATGGTCGGCGGCGGTGACCGACGACGATGAGGATTTTTTACCTATCCAAGGTTGTTTGTCAGAGTGTTTGCTCAATGATGTTAACACGATGATGTTAACCTGTGTGGAAGAGGTTGAATTAGATATTTTGACCCATCCAGGTTGTTTGTCGAGTGTTATAGCGTTAACTGTGTGGAAGAGGTTGAATTAATTTTTTGACCCATCCGAGGTTATTTGTCAGAGTGTTACCCAATGACGTTAACATGTATGGAAGATGTTGAATTGAATTCGTTGAGGATTTTGACCCATCCGAGGTTGTTTGTCAGAGTGTTACCCAATGAAGTTAACCTGTATTGAAGAGGTTGAATTGAATCCATTGAGGATTTTGACCCATCCGAGGTTGTTTGTCGAGTGTAATGGCGTTAACGTATGGAGGAAGGGTGAATTGAGATTTTGGATCCGAGGTTGTTTGTCGAGTGTTACCCAATGACGTTAACGAATGGAAGAGGTCGAATTATCCGCGAGATCTTTGACTCATCCAGGTTATTTGTCAGAGAGTTACGATGACGTTAACCTGTATGAAAGATGTTGAATTGAATCCGCTGAAGATTTTGACCCATCCGAGGTTGTTTGTCAGAATGTTACTCGATGACGTTAACCTGTGCGGAAGGGGTCGTAGGAAGTCCACCAAGGACCTTTTGACCTATCCTAGGTTGTTTGTCAGAGTGTTACCCGATGACGTTAACCTGCATGGAAGAGGTCGAATTGAATCCGCTGAGGATTTTTGACCTATCCGAGGTTGTTTGTCAGGGTGTTACCCGATGATGTTAACCTGTATGGAAGAGGTCGTGGGAAGTCTACTAAGGACCTTTTGACCTATCCTAGGTTGTTGGTCAGAGTGTTTGCTTGATGACGTTAACCTGTATGGAAGAGGTCGAATTGAATTCGCTGAGGATTTTTGACCTATCCGAGGTTGTTTGTCAGAGTGTTTGCTTAATGATGTTAACACGATGACGTTAACCTGTGTGGAAGAGGTTGAATTAAATCCGCTGAGAATTTTGACCCATCCGAGGTTGTTTGTCAAAGTGTTACCCAATGGCGTTAACCTGTGTGGAAGAGGTTGAATTGAATCCGCTGAGGATTTTGACCCATTCGAGGTTGTTTGTCAGAGTGTTACCCAATGACGTTAACTTGTATGGAAGAGGTTGAATTGAATCCATTGAGGATTTTGACCCATCCGAGGTTGTTTGTTAGAGTGTTACCCAATGACGTTAACCTGTATGGAAGAGGTTGAATTGAATCCGTTGAGGATTTTGACCAATCCGAGGTTGTTTGTCAGAGTGTTACCCAATGACGCCCTATATGGAAGAGGGTCAATTGAATCAGATTTTTGACCCATCCGAGGTTATTTGTATATTACGATAATTGCAACTATGAAAGAGGTTGAATTGAGGATCTTTGACTCATCTGAGGTTATTTGTCAGAGAGTTACCCGATGACGTTAACCTGTATGGAAGAGGTTGAATTGAATCCGTTGAGGATTTTAACCCATTCGAAGTTGTTTGTCAGAGTGTTACCCAATGACGTTAACCTATATGGAAGATATCGTGGGAAGTCCACTAAGGACCTTTTGACCCATCCTAAGTTGTTTGTCAGAGTGTTTGCTCGATGACGTTAACCTGTATGGAAGAGGTCGAATTGAATCCTCTGAGGATTTTTGACCTATCCGAGGTTGTTTGTCAGGGTGTTACCCGATGATGTTAACCTGTATGGAAGAGGTCATGGGAAGTCCACTAAGGACCTTTTGACCTATCCTAGGTTGTTTGTTAGAGTGTTTACTCGATGACGTTAACCTGTATGGAAGAGGTCGATTAAAACATCCGTTTGTGGTTGTAGCCAAAGTTGCTCCTTAACCTTGGCTTTTTTCATTAGTATTATTGACTTGCTTCTCAAACTGATAATCAATTAGATATCCAGAATATCGATTTGGATAATCTTTTCAGATTAAAATTTGCCCCCCAGTTTTTGATAAAATCAAGGAGCAGTTTGATGAATCTTCATTCTTCTTAAAGCTTGAAATGCTACATCTCAATAGTGGTTTTGATCTTGTTGGGGAACTTGGTATACAAGATGATATAATCAGAATTTCCAGGGTAAACCGCTTGCTTTAAAACCAGCGATAGAGTAAGAGTTTTCTTAGCTTTGTTGTGCAATCCAAAGACACAGTATTTAAAGAGTGAAAAAAAAACTTTTTTACGAAAATCTCGAAAGAGGGAAAAACCAGCTGCTGAAAAGCTTCCTATATATCTATTTCGAGAGTCAAGATCTTCCGATACGGATTACATGTATATGAAAGGAACAACATATGACAATGATCGTTGTAACAGATTCTGGTAGTAGAATGATGTTGGCACGATGTTGGCGATGTTAGCCGATGTTGAGCGATGTTGTGATGATAATGACGATAGTGGTCGGTGATGACAAAGATGTCGACGGCGAGGATCGGATGGCGGCGGCCGGTGGTTGGCAACCGTCAGTGGCGACCGATTGTGCTTGGAGGATCTTTAGAGCTCTCTCTCTCTCTTGCACAGGCTCCCTCATATGAGAAATGAGGCTATTTATGATGGAGGAATGACATCTTTGTAAATACATGCAAAAAATCCACTCCTCTCACGGACTCATGATGATTCCCTTGATCATATGATGTATTTTGTGTATTTGAATGCTCAAATGAAATCAGAATTGTAAGATCTTTGGCTTGTTGGAACCAGCTCGTCGAGACGCTCGATTTGACTATAAACACTCTATATTTGAGAGCTTTTAGGAATTTAACTGATGTCTCAAAGTTTCCAATGATATTTTAAGTGCTTGATCTCGACCAGTTTCAATTTCTGATTAGCTTGCTTTCGGCATCAAGATTCGTGCTTCGACTAGAGGAATTTTCAGGGTCATATCATTCATAATTTTGGACTACATGTTTATCTAGAATTTTATTATTTGCAGTGTATTTTCTATCATTTATCTTAAATATTTATGTAACATTGTATATATTTTACTCTGAGTGCAATAACAGTTATCTCTATCATAGTTCTAATATTATCATTTCTCACGGCATCCTTTTTATCTTTACTAGATATTAATCTTAGTAATGGTACACATAGCCCAAAAAATTTTTATGTATCTATACATTGAGTTGGCATAAAGAAATTGAGTTCAATACACAATCATATTCGATCTTGATATATCCACTTTTTCTTTCGCTGTACTTTAGTACCAAAATATAAAGATTTTTTGGCTATGGTCTAACTATATAATAGATTATTTCTTGATAAAAAGAGTTTGGTAAATGAATTTTTTGATAGAGTTGAACTATTTATTAATTTTGATTGTAATGAGTCTTTTATAAAGAGAAATAAATTAGATGCCCACATTTCAAATGTAGGAAACAATTTTCATCTAATAAAGTGCAAATTGATGTATATGGCTATAGATTTTTACAAGATTATTGATACCATATATCTCAAAAATTAAATGAGCTTAAATATTTTATCACATACAAATGAAGTGTTTCTTAGTTGCATATAATTATCAATTGATTAAACTAAAAGATATGAGAAGATGATTTTTGTTGATGTTAGCTCATAGATTTTTGAAAATGTGGCCCAAGTTCGAGCCGGCTCAGCTCACTTACATCCCTAAACATTTTCAGAGAAATTTAATCTTGAAACATGTCTGCTTTTTAGTATAAAAGATAATTAAAAATTTCATAGAAAGTTGATCAATTTTATTATAAAAATAAATAAAAAGAAGGTTTTTGCTCATATGTAGACAATCTAATTGTCAATACTTTATTCATATTTCTAAGCATAAGGGAAATGATTCATGATAGATTATATTTGTTAGGTCATACACTTATTTTATAGCCTGCAAACAAGACGTTCTTTGAAGGTAAAATCAAATGAATTTAGATTTAATTAATTGAGAGATTATATTAAACATCTTAATGAAAATTTTGGGATTAAAATGAGCATAATTTGACTTAAGCGCAATGCTTCTTAATTTATAAGGTATTTATCTGGTGTTGAAGACTTAATGATATAGCGTGAAGTAATTCTCAAACAAACAGTATAATTTGTATCCGTTTTATCTTAAATAAAATCATTCATCTATATCTTTTGAAAAAAAGAGAGTCTAACAATCATTTATTTATTTTTAGAAAAAAGTGGTTGGTGTTATCCTCATCAAACTTTTTTTTTTTTAAAATAATCTCAAATTATTAAATTTATTTTGAGATTAATCTAATTTGAATTTTATTTGGTAGTTTATAAAACATTTTAAAATTTCATCAGGATATTCTAAACATAAATTTCTTTTTATCATAATTATTTTTAGGGGGATTTACATACATACCACTCAATTTTTATGCATTTACATATTTCACACCCAAATTTGAATATTTACTTAAATAACACTTAAATCTTTATTATTATATCAAAAATATCACTCTGGTTACTTTTTTCAAGTGAAATATACCTTTTTTTGCATAGAGAAAGTGATAGTTTTGTAAATATTCAAATTTAAATGTGAAATATGTAAATGCATAAGTGGTATGTATGTAAATTTCCCTTATTTTTATTGGGATTGAAAAATTGACCTTCGGATGATGCAACCGAAACCAGCAGCCAAGCAATCTCGTGAGGAGGATAATGGCGGAATCGAAGGCCGAAGAGTACGGAGCTTTCATCCAAAGATTTAACCTTTACCCTTCGCCTCACTCCCCTACTTTGCATTCGCTTCCACTTGAAGGCCTCACCTTCGCTGTCAAAGATATGTAAGCAGTCATGTTACTCCTTAACGCTCTGTTTCGAATCATCAATCTTCTTCCATGACCTAATCGCGCATTTAGAATTAGCTCTTTTGAAAGTCTTTTATACTCTGTCTTTGATTTCTGTTTCTCTCTCTCTCTCTCTCTTCATTAGAGAAGAAATTTATGCAGTAAGTTGTTCATGAGAGCTTTTCATTCGAATTTTATCACTCTGTAAGTTCTTATAATGATTTGTTTGGCGGCAGATTTGATATCGATGGCTATGTTACTGGTTTCGGCAATCCAGATTGGGCAAGGACTCATTTGCCAGCCACATCCACTGCGCCAACAGTCTTGGCTCTTCTCGAAGCAGGAGCTACTTGTGTTGGCAAAACGATTATGGATGAGATGGCCTACAGGTCAGTATCTGAAGAACCGTTTCATTTCTCACATGATTTGCTTTTGTCTTTCCGTGAATGTCATGGCCATTATGGCTCTAGTTGGTTTGAAGGAATTTGAAGAGGGGCAATGAAAAGGAAACGAAAATGGAAACGGTAAAGGAATTGAATTGAATTTACTTTTCTCCCGCTTGTTTGGCTGAGGAGAATTTGAGTAAAAATATATTTCTTGCTTAGTTGAATAGAAATTGATTTTAGATTTTTTGTATGGAGCAGACTTGTTAAATCACTACAATGACTTCATAAATTTTTTGTCTTGTTTTTCACTAGGATTAGGTGGGGAATTGCCTATGGAAAAGTGCATGTATTTATACTTCATAGGTAAATCGATTCACCTCTTAAATACATTCAAACTGGACGCCCGAAGTAAAATTCTGATATAAAATACATCTACATTCCTCTAATCCTTCAAACCTAACAGATTTTTTATGATCAGTTCGAAAAATTTCAGCTCTAATACGCAGTTTTGAATTCATTCCGGATTGCCATTATGCTTATGAAGTTTAATTTGGTCTGCCTTCTTTTTCAAATTTGAAATTTACTTCATTGAGGTGATTTCATACAATACTTGTGTGGTATTTGAAATAGCCACATAGCCTCATTATGGCATAAAATTACACACATAAACCAGCATAAAGGTTTACTTATCTCTAAATCTGTTTATATAGGTGAATATTACCCCAAACATTAGATTTTGCTTAGATTTTTTTTTGTTTTTTGGGTAACAGATGAGAGTTATGCATCAATTTCAAAGAACAAATGGTCAATATTTAATGGATTCTACTATATTTATTGATTCCATATTTTTTGTCTTTATAGTTGGATCTTATTGATATGTGGTATTTGGAGTTTGTTAATTTTTTTTGGTCTTGTGTGAATGCAGCATCAATGGCGAGAATAAGCATTATGGCACACCTATTAATCCATGCGCTCCAGATCGAGTGCCTGGAGGATCTTCTAGTGGATCTGCTGTGGCTGTTGGTGCAGGGCTTGTTGATTTCTCTTTAGGTGATTATAATTTGGCTAAAAGATTTCCCTTTGTTTAATTAACAGCTTGAAGCCATTAAAAGTTATTAGGTTGTTCATTTAGTTGAAAATAATCAAGCTAGAAAATGGAAAAAAAAGCTATAACACAAGAAAGATTTAATAACATGATGTGAGAATCTTTTATTAGTGCTTGAATTATCCATTTTAATCTGTGTTCCTATCTAGATATTTCTTTTTACAGGTGGGAGTGTGAGAGTACCAGCATCTTACTGTGGAATCTTTGGTTTCCGACCTTCACATGATGTTGTCTCTACTCGCCATGTCATTCCCATGGCTCAAAGCTTTGATACTGTTGGTAGGGAGCTGAACTTGTCCTTGATAAAGCTCTTCTTCGTTTGCCTCAGTAGTTAAGGTTTAATTTCATAACTGAACTCGTTTTTGTTTGGGCTGTGGATAGCAAATGTGTGGTGTTGAATTTATAGAAAGTGCATTTAAATGTTGCTAATTAGATATATTACTTGTGGTGTAAGATATGTTTTCATTTTCCTAGAGTGGTAGCTTTTTACGATATGTTTCCCTCTTTCCCTTCTTCCAGTTGGTTATTGAAATGGTGCTATTGCCTTAAAAGTTAAACTTGCAATACCTATCAAAAAGACTTAATGGGAAGCTCATCTTCAGTTGAGGCTATACTGGAAATGGTTAATAAAAAAGGATAATTTTGGTTGTCTTACACAAGCATCACGACATGGTGGATTGTGGCATTGTGAATTTTGGTTTCATATATGTTAGGAGTAGAAATTCTATAATCTGATGCCATACTCATTTCAAATTTAAAGAGCTGCTGTTGCACTCAAAACAATTTTGTGGAGGTTGATTTAGCCGATTATTAGTCATTTATTGTGTCAAGTAAAAAGAAAATCAGTGTATTTTGTATATAAAAAAAAACTCTCTCCACCAAGTTAAGTTAATGATTCGTAATCATAAAAACTTATCAATGCTGTTGTGGATGTATACTATAAATTTCTTCTTCTGCTTTCCCTTCAACATGCCGATACTTGCATGCTATCTACACTTGCTTATACAAATCTATCACTGTCAGGATGGTTTGCAAGAGATCCTGTGATCACAAGCAAAGTCGGCCATGCTTTACTGCAATTGCCTGGTGAAATAAATATAGAACCAACGCGCTTCATTATTGCTGATGACTGTTTCAAGTATCTTGGATCACTTGGTGAACAAATTTCTCATATCGTCGTTGAGTCTGTAGAGGCCACTTTTGGAAGTAAGTGCATTTAATTTCTCAGCTTTGTTTTTTACTGATCGAGGTATAGAAGTGATCATTTTTTTTGGGCTAAAGAAGTTTTTTTATTAAGAAAATATTATGAACAGGTCATTTGATTACCCATGAAAACCTTGGAAATTACATTTTACAAAAGGTTCCTATTTCAAGAAATTTTGTAAATACAGCCACTGAAAATCGAGCTTATACAATACCAGCGCTAGGAGCTTTGTCATATGCCCAGATCTTACTTCAGAGGTTTGCAGATAGTTATTGAATTTATTTCTTGCCGTTTCTCTCTGTGCTTTATTGGATTAAATAATTGTTTGTTGCTAATTGTATGTATGTATACACACACACATACACATACACACACACACACTCACACACACATATATATATATATATATATATATATATATATATATATATATATATATATATATATATTATATATATTTGTGTGTGTGTGTGTATATGTGTAATAAATATATGTATCTAGAGAGAGAGAGAGAGAACTCAAAATGATCCCTCAACTATAAGCAAGTGTCCAATTTAGTCCCAGAGTTTTAAAGCGAGCCAATTTAGTCTGTAATGATTGAAAAATAGTCCAAATTGGTCTCAATGCAGAATTTTATCGTTAAAGTTAACCCAAATGGTTGAATGTGAGAGTATTGTAGGAATATTAAATCAACTTTTTTATATTGCTCTACTTCACATATAATGAATTAATTTTGATATTTGATTAATGAAAGACAAATTATAAATTATAAATATCTTTTTATGTGATAGATGTGTGAGATCATTTTACGATAATCATATATGACAAATATTAATTTTAAATTATCATTTTTAAAAATTATATGAAATTATGATTGTTGTTGCCATTACTATTATTCAAAAATATTTGCATGTTAATAAAATTATAAATGATATATTTATATTCATTTGCAATTATTTTTATAATGACATTAAAATATTTGCACCAAGTGCTCGTTTAATTGATTTTAAATAGAAATATATTTATGAAAACATAATTATTCTTCTCTCACATTTCTTGTGAAAGTGAAATCATTATATTTAATAAATATTTAAGAGAATTTATTAATCTTGAAATCAATATTAATTTGTGAATTAACCCAACAAATGATGAATCCAACAACTTTCATGTAACAAATGCATTATTTTCATGGAGTTCAAAACAACAAAATTCTGAAACCCTTATTACAAAAAGAAATTTGAAAACAACAAAACTTAATAGTTTATGATGTCCTCCAAGTTGCATCTACTCGACCTTTTTTCATTTGGAAGTGTAAATCATTAACAAATAAAATGTCATATTAGTAAACTTGCAAAAGTGAATTACACAATTCTTTATAACATTTTATTTGTTAAATTACCAATAGTCTTTTATTAGATGATCCTTATGTAAATGTATCCAATGTTGGCAATGTTGACCCATATATGTATCCCATAAGATGAGTTGAGTGAATAAAATGAAATCGATGATTAATGAGAACAACATCACACGAATCAGAGTTAAAAAGCCCTAATTGCGATCAAAACAAATCAAAATTTTGTCGATTCGGAAAATTAACTGCGTCGAAGTGTCCAAAATATAAAAATTAATTAAATAAAAGTCCTCGTACTAATTAATGGTTGATCATTCGAGCAAAATTAATTTTAAATGTAATTACTGTGGGCTCCGAAAATTTAGCACTGGCCTCTTGCGTGAAGAGAGTGGATTAAATGTCGATCAAATTTCAGAAGACAGATGAAATAGTAGATAAGACACCTATTCGTGAGACTTTATATCTAGTTTTGTTTTATAGTGCAAAGCACTATAGTTAATCATCCCTCAATATTGGAGAAACTTTTGATTAAGTCGATTAGTGATTTAACGGTATATATAGCTGAGTGGAGTTTGAGAATTATGAGATTTATCATTTCAATTTAAAACTTAAGTTTTGGGGAATGATGACGCCCCCGATCAAGATCCCATTGTTCCGTTATCCCGGGTTGTCGTGATCCGATAACTCGAGGAGGTAGTCGACATAACTTGTCGATTCACGAAGCTGGGTTAAGGTATTTTTTGACTGGGTGGAGTTTGTATGAGGGACAAATATAATCTTAGCTAGAGAGGGCTTCGTCAAATTTCTATAATTCACGCTTAAAAGAAGTCGTTGAACATCTGAGTGGCCGTGTATTTGTCTATTAAGAAAATCACGTGGACAGAGGACACGGGCAATGTCCTTACTAGCTTAAGATTATTTGAGTGTGAAAATAGCTATATATTTGATTTGACATTGGCTCTTTGTGAGAAAAAAAATTCTTAATTTATCACCTTCAACAAACAGTTGCGGATGGGTGGATGTATTTTAATTTTAAATTTAAATAATTAATTTTATTTAATTTATATATATTTTTAATTTAAACATATGATCATCTTGTAATTGATTTAGATTTGAATATGTAATCATTAATCATTAAAACCTTAATAATGATAGCCTTGCTGATAAACCTTGTCAACTCTGTCTCTTTTCTTGCAGATGATTGAGTTTAGATTCATTATTTCAAAATTTATCACCCTTCAAACCTTGTCAACTCTAGCTTAAGCATAGAGGATCGGGTTTGAAATTTTTTTCTTGAGAATTTGAATTTGAGAAGTCATGTTAATGTATTTATCTTTTTGCAATTATATGACATAATTAACTTTTTATATTTTATTAAGTTGAAATTCTTATAATATCATCATTGGATTTTTAGGTTTTGTTAACCGATCTAAGACCCAACCGTTCACGCAAAGAACCTAAGTTTAGATTTGTAACACGTGTCGGGGCCCATGTGGGTTATTGATTGATTTTGGGATGACTGTATGTATCTGTTCGTTCATTTCCCATATAACTTGCATATTTTTTTAAGCGTTTGATCTAATGAACACTTCAACACACATACAAGTATTTGTTCTTTTTAAAATGATATATATACATTCAAATGTCTAAGTTGAAGTAGTTGTGTTTGGTATGATAGATGTGTCAAATTGCAAGCAAAGATCTTTGATACCTTCAAACATAGATCAAGTATAAATATGCTCTATAAGAAGTGCATAATTAATCTTCTTCAAATGTTTGTTATGGATCAAATCTAAGCATCTGTTATATAGAGCATGAATTTGATTTTTTCAAGTATTTGCATAAAGCAAGTATATCATCATATCATAAAAATATGAGCCTAGCTCCTTCAAATAGTTGCATAAGCTAAGTGATTAAGCAAAATATTACTTTTTAAAGTAGGCATGAAATTCATCTTATTTGCATATTTGTATGTATGTTTAGCTTGGATGATAGAATAATACTTCAAATATGCATAACGAGCCATTCCATTAAACGCTTGGCACGAAGCCCAAAACTATAAATTCTCATATATGAATAAATTATGATGTATACATGGGTCTAGCTCATCTGAGCATCTTCATGAAATGATTGATTTAAAATGAACCATAACTTTGTAAAGCACCCATAAGGTTTGCTTTGAATATTTGTACACATTCTAATATAGTGAAACCAGACATGCAACCTTTTCATAACACATGCAAATCTTCTCTAATTGTCGCTGTTTATTTTGAGAGCTTGCATGAATCCCAAGTTAATAAAATTATGTACGAAATTGTTTTAGGATGCTATAGATAAACTTATCTCATTTATGTGTGCAAACATATGTTGAATATTTGCATATGGTAGAAAAAGAGAAAACGATGCTTCATAAAACATGTGAAGGTTCGCGTCATCTGATTAAATTTTGTTGTCGTTATGCTTAGGCATACTAAATTCTAATATCTCCATGCCTAGATATCATACATTTCAATGTTTTCATGACACCTGGATCATTTTGCTTTATAATGGATCACGCAAAAATATTTATACCTTTCCTTGACACAATGTTTTTTTTTTGTCATGACATCATTTGACACATATATTTATTGTATATATATATATATATATATATATATTTTGTGTCTTGCCATTTGATAAGCCTCTTCATCTTTTAATGCATTTCCAATATGACATGATACAATCCCGTGAAGAAGATAAAACTCTCCCTTCATCTTTTCTTAAAACCATACATATTTTATGGATCATACTAATAGGGAGGATGACTTTACTTCCTCCTCTTTTTTCTATCTTATGGCTCACTACTTAGTAATGTTTCTTCTCTTTTTATTTTATTTCGAGCATGACTTGCTCTCATTTAAAAGAAAAGCTTTGCCTCTCCTCTTTCCCCCTTTTTTTTTGCTAGATATCATACCCATTTTATGGAAAATGACAAAAGAAATTAAAGCCTTAGTAGACTTCTTTCCCCATTTTCTCTTTTTATCATATCATTTATATATTATTTTTTTTTAAATTTTTTGCATGACATGATCTTGCTAAGAAAGGGAGAGGCTTCTTATTTTTTTTTTCTTCTTTTCTTTTTTCCTTAAAATCATGCCCATTTCATAGGTGTATTAAAAAAAACGACAAGAGAAAATAAATGGATGGATTTTCTTCTCCATTCCCTTTTCATCATGTCACTTATATGCATTTTTATATATATTTTATTCATATTTTGCATGACATGATGCCGTGAAGAGAAAGAAGAGAAAAAATTCGCCTTCTTTATATCATACCAAATTCATGGGCATATTAATGGGATGACATAAATTTCTTTTCTTAGTTTTGTCATTTACTATTTTAAGCATTTTGACTTTATCACATGAATTTGCATGACACTTAATTAGGAGAAAAACTTAATATTAAGCTAAGATTCATTATAAGTAAGGGAGTATGCCTCCCTCTGTGGGATCCGAAAATTCGCGCCTGACCTCTCTATGAAACGAGAATATAGATTTAGTGCTGAACGAAATTTTCAAAAAGCAGATGATTATTTGTAGTGGATAAATAAGGTACTACTCAGAGATTTTGCCCTTATTTGGTGAGGACTTTAGATCGATTAGGGTTTCTATGACAAGCCTATAGTTAATTATCTCAATCGGTGAGAGAACTTTCATTAAATTTTAATTAGATCGCTAATTGCTTAGCGTATAGTAGCAACAATTCAGATTTAAAATTTAATGAAATTCATCATTTTCTTTATGCTTGGAGCATATGGTTGGGGGAATGATGAAGTGCCCGATCAAGATCCCATGATTTCATCATCCCGGGTTGTCATGATCCCTAGTACACTTAGTTATAGGAGGTGGTCGATCCAACTTGATCGAAGGATCATTGTCAGCAGCCATGAGTTGCGTCATTCAAAGAGACCTTGTTGACTAGGGTTGATATTTGTTAAAGAGGACAATCTTAAGTCTTCTCACATAACATGAGCTTTATATGATTACTACCTGATTCACAACTCATGAGTAGAAAACTATCGAACATCTACTGGCCTGATAATTTAGTCTGCGACTGTTATCCAAACCACTTGAGAGGCTCGATCGTGCTTCATATGTGGGCCTCTTTTAAACCACGCGGATAGAGGGGACATCCATCCTTGGTGTAGAATATTTTGAGTGTGAATGTAGTAGTATACATAATATGATATTGACTTTTTTGCGAGCTTGGGTTAACATTAAATTTGCCACCTCTGATAAATAATTGCAGAAGGCAGATGGATGAATTTATTATTATTATTTTTATGATGAATTTTTATTTAATTAAATTTTTTTATTTTAAAATTTGCTTGAATATTTGATAGTTTGATAGGAATTTCACTTAACATTGAAGATTTTAGGAAATTTTGATAATAGTAAACCTCTCCTGTTAATATTCTCAATCAACACAACCATCATTAGGGTAGACCTTATCAACTCTACTCTTTGCTCGCAGAAGATCGGATCTACAATCTTGAAATCTTATTATATCATATTAGATCTTGACAACTCTACTCCTATAGGAGGAGGATTAGGTCTATGGATTGAAACTTATAATTGTATTTTAAGAGCTTTGAAATTAAATATTTGAATTTTTAAACATGAAATGACTCTATTAACACTATTAAAGGCTTTATGAAAATAGTAAGAGTAGGTTTAGTGTGATCAACTTGAGAACATTATTTATATTAATTTTCATATACAACTTTATTGAGATTAATCATTTATTTTTTATTATTGAAAAGAATCAACCTTATCGACTCCAGTCTCTATGGGGAGGAGGATTCAACTGCTCAAATATGACTTAAACTTTCATCACATGAATGTGTTGATTCACTAAAATACACACATAAGTATATATTTATAATATTGAATTTAAAAAATATGCTCAAGCTTTCAAAATGATTGTTTTTTTTTTTCCTTCAAAACAATTGCATAATTTTTAGTGTAAGATATTTAAGTCAATTTAGTTTTTAATCCGCGCATCATTCTCAGACACCTAAATTTAAACATTAAACACTGTTCCAGAGCCTATGCAAATATTTAGTAATTTAGATAATTTTATTTCTAAATTATGAGATTAATTTTATATTTATTTAATCTCAACTTAGCCTACGCAATATTTTCAGATATCAATATTTGCACTCTAAATCTCTATGTCTGAGCACATATATGTATTTTTAGCTTAGATAATTTCATCAAATTAATGAAATTATTGATTTTGAAAATTATAATTAGAATGAAAATTTTCTAATTTTTTGATTGAAGGAAGCTCCTTAATTCATGCAGAATTTAATTTAGTATCGCCCTCTATTTGCTTGTACGAATAATTACAGATTCAGTGACGAATGATTTAGGTTGTAATTCAAAATATTACTCGTACTTAGTTTGCTTATTGAATTTTCTAATTCTCAAATATCATTTAGCTTATAGTAGTTAAAGAGCTTTCAAATCTTTATCAATTCATCACTTTCAGCTTTTATTTTTGCCCAAAAGAGCTGATCTTATATCTATGAGCGAACATTCAATTCATCACAATCCCTTATTCAAATTCTTTGACAAGCTACATAAATCTATCTTGATCTTTTCAATTTTCATTTAATTTATTTAATATAAGCCACAACATATTTCAATCATTCATTGAACGTTGTGTTTATGCTTATTAGCAAGCTATCTTATTCCTTGTGAGTTTCGCTTGAATTCAATGATTTTCAAATCTATAAGGATGATAACCTTTTTTTATTATTATCGTCATGCTTTTATCGTCCAATAAAAATGTTATTATTAGTGTTGTCAACAAGCTCTTAAGTGATGCTCTTGCTCACGAGCGAGCAATTAATTTTTTGAATAAGCTCACTTTAGAATCTAATTTGAATTCTTTCATATTTGAGAATTAACCTTTCAATTAACTTAATGCAAACTCTTTATAGATTTTGTATAGATCTCCATCTCATGCTTGCATTTGACTTGATATCAAATATGGAATAAAGTGGTTGTGACATGTTTTACACGTCGTATTATATAAATATTTTCTAATTATTTTGGTTGAATGTGAGCCTTATCAATTTCTATAAATTAGAGGCCATGATAGCTTATTCACAGTCACATTCATCTTTTGGGAAAACAAAAGGGTAAAAGGGTTCTTGTCCCAAAGTTCAAATGGGCATTCAATCTCCTTGCAATTCATTGTAAGCTCTTTTCTTTTTCTCTTTATTTCAATGTTTTTTTTTTGAAATTCAAGTTTATGTTTACTTTATGAAATTTTACAATTTAGCATATTCAAATTTTGTTTTAGATTGTTTATTTTTGATGTGATTAATTGTTTGTTTTTTTAGATAAATTTTGATTCCCCTTTTTTTTCTAAGTCCAAAATTTAGTCCAAATTTCAAGAAGAGCATAGCTACATCGAAATAATTTTGGCTGTCGTCCGCGTCGATGAGCGTGGGTTTTAAAACACCTCGTGATTTTCATCTCAGCCAGCATGGCAAATCTTCAAACCTGCATAAAGAAACAAATACATATACTCTATACACATTCATACATTTCTACACATCCACAATCATCGACAATAATGAATTTGCATGCCAACGCAACTGATTTGCAACTTAATAGCGATAACATTTAAATATGGTCTTTCTTTTATCATAATGAGATAAAATAGAAAGAAAGCCATGAGAGGTTCGGTTTGGATGTGAGATAGGTCGCAACTGTAGGTAGTTTGCTCGGGTAGATCGGATGGATGAACAGACGGGAAAGAGAAGGAAGATTTCGTGCGGTTTGTTGGAGCAATAAACCGAGAGAACGAGAGAAGCATATGGGGATGAAGTGGATTAGTGACCGAGAGTCTTCCTGCTTGAAGTTCAGAATTCAACATGTGGAACTAGCCGTAAAGGGGAAATCAAGGTGAGTTGAATATGACTAGAAGCTTGAATATATGTTGGAGATGAGCTTGAGGTTGATAGACAGAGAACTGAAAATATAAAATGAGAAAATTGCAGCATTCATAGGATAATAGAATAGATGAACTTAGGCCTGCCGAAATCTACTGGATTTCGTGTGTGATCAGCGGGCAGGAGAAGAGGTCTCGGCCAAATGAAGTACTCGATTGGAGGAAGAAAGGAGCGCGGAAGACCGGAAGGGAAGCTGAGAGTAACCTACCTGATGGTAGAGTTGCCTCTTGTTTCCGTCATTTATGAAAAGGGAAGGCCAAAAAATGGAGACAGGGGCTTATAGTTTTACTGGGCGAAACGAGAAATTCAAGTGAGGAAATAAGAGGGAAAGCTGAGAGTAACCTACTAATGGTAGAGTTGCCTCTCGGCTGCCCTCGTTTGCGAAAAGGAGATGCCGGAGTAGGAAGACGGGGCCTATGATTTTGCTGGGCGAAATGAGAAATCCAAGTGAGTAAATAGGAGGGGAAGCCGAGAGTAACCTACCTAATGGTGAGGGTGCCTCCTTTCTCGCTTAAAAGGAGAGGCCGGAGAAGGAAGACGGGGCTTACGGTTTGAGGGGATGAGAGCGGATGCTTGCGGCTTGCAGCTTGAAGGTTGATGGACGAGGACTAGGTTTCGGAATGGAGAATCCGTGAGGGAGATGAATGCGGCTTGAAGGAATACCGGACAAGAGCAGAGAGCGAGTGGAAACGGAAGAGAGGAAATCTTGCGGGTGAGGGACTTATGGTTTTTTCAGGAGACGAGCGAGAATGAGTGCTGATAAAGGAATACCAAGAAGAAAATCGGGAGCTGCGCGGAACTCATATCCGGAGAGAAAATAATGATATTATTATTTTTATTTTTTTTCGTTTGTTTCTCCAAGCAAAGGATATAATAGTGGTTGAGGAACTGAAGGATATAATATTCATTATTTTAGAAGCTTATACTTGAAACCTTATTGGGTACACCTCTTAAAATATGTAATTTCTTGCAGCTAGCTGAGGCGTAGAAGGCCATTGAATTCTCATCAAGAGATGTCATACCCAAGTCAATGCTAGAGTTCATCGACACATCTTGCGCCCGATTTAAGGACAAGTATGACATTGTTTAATATATTTAATTCAGTTTCAATAAAATCACCCTTTTAATTTAGATTGCTGACATTCCCATGCTGCTCACAGACAGGAGTCATAATGTTTTCTCGGCTGGAAATATCGTTATTAGCAGAGGCCAAGTTGATGAATTATTGACAGATCAGTATTTGTCTGATGCACATGTTGATGCCTTCATTTATTTACTGGCCGAAAAGAATAAGATTTGTTCTGGTTATATGTCTCATATATGTACATATCATGTCTATATTGAGTGAGTTTATGCAAGGTTTATTTGGTTATAAGATGCCTTCAAAATATTTATTAGTTATAAATTAGTTAATTTAACTTTTATTTGTATTCTTTCAGAGTTATGCTAAATTTGGCTATGAAAAAGAAAGCAAAATATTTATACAACATATTAATGGAGACAGTGTTTCAAGGACTGATTTAATCTTAATTTTAATTATCAATAATCAATATTGGACACTACTAGTAGGACATCTTAAAAAAAGGACATGATTTTTTTATGACTCACTATCGAACCCAATCCATAAGGTTGTAGTTCTTGATATTGTAAGAATACTTATTTTATTCAGTTTTTTTTAAATGCATAATTTATAACTACCTTATTGGCCTTATTTTGGTGCATATGTAGATCAAATTGTTTGTCAAAGATGCTAATGAGGCTTTCGAGACCAATCCTAAGGAATGACCAGTTGAAGTGATCACAGTTATACTAGTCTAGGAGAATAGCGTCGACTGTGATATGTTTGTATGCAAATATATGGAGGTTGTGGTTAGCAAATCTCCAGTGGACTGGGCTGAACACCAAGATTGGCCAAAAAAGATGAATTTTTTTAGAGCAGAATTTATTTATATTATTTTTTATTTAAATATGAAATAACTGAATTATAAAATATTGAATGCCTGAGGATTGATGTATATATGTAATGTTTGACCATAAATGTGTATGTAGATAATCTCTTTATTTATCTGTCTTGTATATATCTTCATATATGTTCATGAATTATGTAAGCTGCTATTTTCCACAAGTTCTTTTCAAGAGAATTGAATTTGTTTTGTTTATATTTTTCTAACGGTACAATCTGTGCACTCCTTTTTTTGTAATTTAAATGATAAGGGGCTTTTAATTTGGGATCTAAATGATATTATATGTTGTATGGAGTGCCATTGAACAACATTTGAGTAATTTTTTTTTCAATTTTTTGGAGTGTACAATCTGTACACTCTCGAGTGTTTACCCTATTTTTTAAATTTAAATAATGTGTGAGTTTTCAATTAGAGATCTAAATAACATTATAAGCTGTTTTGAGTTCTTCCAAAGAGATTTGGGTAATTTTGAAGTAGTTTTATAAGTGTATAATCTGTACACTCTAGAGTGTGCACCTTTTTTTTTTAAATTTAAATGATGGGGGCTTCCAATTATGAATCTTAATGATATTATATACTATATGAAGTGTCTGTCAACAGGATTTTAGTATTTTTTTTTTTAGTTTTTCAAAGTGTACACACTTTGGAGTGTACATCCTATTTTTTAAATTTAAATAATATGGGGGGCTTTCAATTATGGATCTCGATGATATTGTATGCTCTATGGAGAGCATTTCAATAAGATTTGAGTATTTTTTTTTTCAGTTTTCCAGAGTGTACAACATGCACACTCTGGAGTATATAATCAGGACACTCTGGAGTACACACCTTATTTTTTAAATTTAAATAATATGTGGGGCTTCAATTATGGATCTTAATGGTACTATAAGCTATATGTGCCTTTCAACAGGATTTAAGAATTTTTTTTTTTCAGTTTTTCATAGGGTACAATCTATACACTCTGGAGTGTATACACTTTTAAATTTAAATGAAGGGGTGGGGGTGGGGGTTACAATTATGGATCTAAATAGTATTATAAGCTGTATGGAGTGCCTTCCAACAGAATTCGAGTATTTTTTTTTCAATTTTTTAGAGTGTTCAATCTGCACACTCTAGAGTATACACCCTTTTTTTAAATTTAAATAATGGGGGGCTTCTAATTATGGATCTCAATGATTTTATATGCTATATGAAGTATTTTTAAACAGGATTTGAATATTTTTTTTTTCAGTTTTAGTGTACAATCTATACACTATGGAGTGTACACCCTATTTTTTAAATTTAAATTATATGGAGAGCTTCCAATTATGGATCTCAATGATATTATATGCTGTATGGAGTGCCTTTCAACAGGAATTGAATTGTTTTTTCCAATTTTTCAAAGTGTACACCATATTTTTTAAATTTAAATAATATGAGGGCTTTCAATTATGGATCTAAATGATACTATAAGTATGGAGTGCCTTTCAACAGGATTTGAGTATTTTTTTCTTCAATTTTTCATAGTTTACAATCTGTACATTTTGGACTGTACACCTTTTTTTTAATTTAAATGATGGGGGGCCACCTAATTATAGATTTGATTGACATTCTATGTTGCATGGATTGCCTTTCAATAGGATGAGTTATTTTTTTAGTTTTCCAGAGGGTACAATCTGTACATTTTAGAGTGTACATGTACACCATTTTTTTTTTTAATTTTAAAGCATCGCGGGATTTTCAATTATGTATCTAGATGGTATTATAAGCTATTTTGATTATTTTCCAAGGGGATTAGGGTAATTTTGCCTCATTTTTCTAAGTGTATAATCTGTACACTCTAGAGTGTGCACTTTTTTTTTTAAAAAATTTTATAGGACTATGGGACTTCCAATTATGGTTCTGAGTTGTATTATAAGTTGTTATGAGTGCTTCCCAAGGGGATAAGGATGATTTTGGGTCATTTATGTAAGTGCATAATCTGTACACTCTGGAGTATACACTCTTTTTGTTTTAAATTTAAATGATGGAGGATTTCCAAATATGAGTCCATATGATATTTTAAACTATTTTGGGTGCTTTCTAACATGAATTGGGTAATTTTGGCTCATTTTTCTAAATATATAATCTATACACTCTAGAGTGTACACCCTATTTTTAAAATTTTAATGATGAGGGACTTCCAATTATAGATCTAAATGATATTATAAGCTGTTTTGAGTTCTTTCCAAGGGGATTAGGGTAAATTTGGCTCATTTTACGAATGTATAATGTATACTGTAGTGTGGTCAGAATCGAAATGGCGGTAGAAAGTACTTATCGATTGGACTTGGCTTGGATAAATTATAAGTTGTTCATGTTCGCTTGAAGTTGAGCGAAGCCGCATGGATGTTCGTTATTTGCTTAATTTTATCATGTTCGCTTGAATCAGACTGCTTTGTTTGAAATAAATGAACAATTATATAATCAAGTTAATGAATAAGATTTAAATGAGTTCTAAAATTTTCTAATTTTTTTGGTTGGAATACTCTTAAATCTCATATAATGAATCATGATCTAAGTTCTCCACACAATATAAAATCTAGATTCTTAAAATAAATTAATCATGAAAAATTCTATAAGGGATAAGCTTGAAAAACATACATAAAATCAAGATTATTTAAAATTTTATGACGATATAAATTTATAAAGAAGATGACATAATGTCACCATTTTAAAATATAAGCACTACCGATTATTGTTTAAAATAAATGTGACTTTTAAAAAAATTAACACAAATGGCCTTTTTTATAAAAAAAAAAAGCACACAATCTTTAAAAATATAAAATAGATAATTAAATTTGTGTATATACCCATTGCTCTCAAATTACAACAATTTCTCTAAAACAAGACACCCAGAATAAAAAAAATTAATAAATAACTTAATTTGAAGAAAAACTCAAAAATAAAAGAGATATCGAATATAAAGCATTATATATGGAACAAGCATCAATCTCTCCAAATAGAAAAGTTTCAAATTCATAAGAGAGTGAAAACATATTCTATTTTTCTCAAAAAATGGTTAACATTGAAAACACATTCATAATGATTAAAAAACATTCATCGTTCTATTCAAAACTTGACTAAAACATACATAAAATCAAGATATTTAAAATTTTATGATATAAATTTATAAAAGAGTTGACACATACGGCCATTTTTAAAATATAAGCACACTATCGATTATTATTTAAAATAAATGTGACTTTTAAAAAAACTAAGGCACACAATCGGCCTTTTTATAAAAAAAATAACATAAGAATCGGCCTTTAAAAAATATAAAAATAGATAATTAAATTGTGTAACATACCTTATTGGGAGGGATCCATAACTCTTTTCTATATCACTTCCATCAATGTCTCCATAACTTTTTTTCTATAACAAATAATGAAATTGAAATCCTCAAATAATATTTTTGACATAAGTCAAACACAAAAATATCCAGTAATATTTGAGTTAACAAATACAGAACAACTACCAATAAAAGAACAAAATAATAAATCAAAATCAAAGAAACCGAGAATGCGAAGCGCTTACATCATAATATTATGACACTAGATAGAATCAAGTTGGTATTACTAATATTCCTTGCATTATAAAAATAAAGAAGGGCTATGAAGCTAATTGGGAATCACACTCATAAAAAGCAGACAAAAAAAAGAAAGTGAAATAGTAGTTAAAAATGAAACCCCCTCCAACTATGGCAAGTGACTATATTATTATAGAAAATTACTATTATGATAGAGTTCCCCAATGGATATTTAAAGATCACCAAATCATAATATTGTCAGCACTCAAGACTGAATAACCTTCCTAAGCCTAGAATCAATCAATGCATAAGAACTCTATTATCAATGCACAAGCATATCAACAAGTGAGGCAGATACAAGTAAACAGTGATAGAGCATTAGACACAAGTAGACAAGCAATAGAACTTGATTATCAATCTTAGTTAGCACAAAATTATTTAATGCCATACCTAAGATGACCAAAGATTGAACCCGAGAGAGACGAACTAATCTAAGAAGTCGAAGAGGAAAAGACGAAAAAAAGAGGCGGGAAGTCGAAGAAGAAGATAACGACGTCGGTTACGCCTCCGATTTACCTTGTGAATCGAAAATGAAAGAAGATGAGAACGGAAAGTCAAAAGAAAGAAATGCTATGGAAGTCGCCAAGCAGTTGGCTGCTTCGCTTCAAGGACAACCGATGAGCTTAGAGTAAGGGCGCGTTATAAATCGAAAAGCAAATGTGAAATCAAATGCGAGCCGACAAATAAGACTAAGAAATGAACTTTAATTTGGATGAACCGACAATAAGGGAGGTATATGATATAAATATATAATTAATATAAATATAATTAATATTATAGTTATCCATTTGGACCATTTCATCATTTATAAATTAAATAAAATAATTTATTAACTTTAATTAAATATTTAAATAATTAATATGAGTTTCTTTTATTTTTTGTGTATTTATCTTATAATTTATAAACTATAATATTAATTATATTTTATAAAATTTAATTAAATATATCATATATTTGTATAGATTATACTAGTAAATTTAATAAATTATAATATTTTTATTAAATATATAATTAAAAATTATAAGTTATATTTACTTATATTTTAAATATATGAATTATTATCAAATTTAATATCAATTAATTAATAAATTACTTGTCGAACAATAAACGAGTATGCTCACAACATAAACAAAGTCGAGTAAGATCACGTTACGTTCCATTTAACATCCGAAGTTTTCAAAAGCTCGCTTTGTTTTGTTTATTAATGTGAACAAACATGAACGAGCATTAATCGAGCCGAGTTCGAGTAGTTCAACGAGTGCACTAGTTCATTTACAGCCCTACTCTAGAGTATATTTTATTTTATTTTTAATTTAAATAATGTGAGACTCTCTAATTATTGATCTGAATGACATTATATGCTTGATGAAGTTCTTTCAACAGGATTTGAGTCAGTATTCTTCAGTTTTTCAGAGTGTATATTCTGTACACTTCTTTTTTTGATTGGTTTTTCACTGTCTACTCCCCAATTTTGGATCCATATGACATTTATATGTTGCTTTATATGAAAGTAAGAGTATTCCAGCAGTTTCTATTTGTACAAAATTATTTCACTCAGAAATCAATAATTAACATATTTCAAAGTACAATAGTTGAGCTTCAAAGTACAACACAGTAACAACAGAGTAAAATACTTAAAATCAAATTGAACTGAAAAATTACAGATTTATATGAACATAAAAAAATATGAGCTTCAATTAAACATGAAAAAGTAGTAATTAAAAAATGGTTGACTCTCTGTTTCATGCATCATAATGTGTCCCTCTAATAATCTCTATCATCAACTTGGTATATCCTTCTGTCGGTTGATTTACTGTTGAGCTGGAGTGAAATTCCTAATATACAATAACATCAAATCAATTTCTAAAATCTGAAAGCAGAAACAAAGTATTATACCTTGCATACTTCTGAAAATTATTTTGACATTACAAAAAAAAGGTGTTGCAATGGGCGACTCTTTATTCTCCAGCTGTTGAAACCTATTCATTTCTCTCTGTAACAGAAAAAACATAATGGGTCAAAATTCTACAGTAATATTTGAAGATTGTAATATTAAAAACTATTAGAAAGTACTCTTGATTTTCTTATTTCTCTCCTAATATCCTTGCAATCTTGCATTGGAAACACCCTTCAGTCGCATCTTATTTGGGTTCTTCAGTAAGTTATTATAATTGAAATCTCTTATGATAGACTTCTTTTTCTTCTTCGTATGCTCCATTTGAGGTGAATTCCCACACAATATTGAATCAACATCGTTAGATAATTTCCTTAAAGAATCCAATATATACTGCTCAGCTTCTTTATTACCTTGTGCTCTGGTGCTTATTTGATATGAATATTTACTGATGTGGTTTCAAAAGATGATGCCAACATGACTGTCATTCTGAACTTATAAATAATTCAATGGTCTGTAAGCAATGTCAAAGTAGATATCCTTCTTTACTCTAGAAGATCATCGCATGAGAAGATACTTCTCTAGAATCCTCACAATATCTTCTAGACACAAGATTCTAATGCAATGGGCACAGAGTAATCTCATCATTTCAAAATTTTTACAACACGTTATATTCAGACATGCCTTGTCCAAATGCTGATTTTCTCTAAGTTTCTTATCAAATACTCCATGAGATTGTCATTCGAGACATTTGCAGCTAATCCACTCACTTCATGCAAAAATTCTTCTTCAAAAATGTGTAAAACTTTCTTGTGTAAAACATAGTAGTTTTCTTCAATATAAGACTTGTTCTAATAACTGGAACAATTGTTGACTGACTACACTTGAAATCTTCATCATATTCATTTCGTCGTCATGTGTCCATAACATTCTCTAATCCCTAAAAACAATCGATGATATAGCTTGTTGGTTTAGAGATTCCATGACATACATTATTCGTGGACTCACTGAATTGCGTTGATAAAATACTCATGCAGAATGAATCTTTACTGAATGTGGCGGACCACTTGCTTCTAATTCTATATAGGTCAGTTAGCCAAGTATGATCATGCAAATTCCCTTCTTCTAGCATGTTAGACCAATCTTATTTAAACTTTTCTACTGAATCACATTTACCATATATGTATAAAAGAGACTTTGTACAGTCTTATTACTATTGAAGCAATGTACTTTTGAATGAGCTTTCTGAAATATACATACAACCTATACAGTATGAGGTAATACAATTTCAATATCGATTGATGAAATTGTTATAGGATGCTTCTCATTCATTATCCGGATAAATATTTTGAATAGCCATGTGAATGATTCAATTGTTTATTTGAATATAAATACTACTCCAAATAAAATATTTTGTCAATGATTATTAATTCCAACAAAAGGTGCACATACTAGATTATCTTTATTGAGTTGATAACTTATATAAAAAATTATGATATCCTTAAAACAGTCGTAGTCTATCCTTGACATGCCATCGCTCCAGAAAAAATTCAACAAGCTATCCGACTTATCAATTTGGACATCCCATGCAAATATTTCATCTTTTGCTTGCCTTTTCTTGAATAATTGTATTAATGCATTAATATCACCATTCGTAGTCCTTGTTCTTCTTTCCTTTTTAATATAATTGAAAGCATCTATTTATGTAAACTCGACATTCTCGCCCAACTTCCTCGAAGATAATTGAATCATGTTAATTCCCTTCTTATTTGACTTTAACACGCTTTCTACCGATGCCTGTAAGATCTTAGAAGATGTTGGTCACCCGACTTTGTTAAAGAATGATTTTGACTTTCTATAATTTTTTTAATCTTCTAATTCTCATCTAAATCAATAAAAAATCTAATCATGATTGAACAACCGGTCATAGTATCTGTTTTCTAAAATTTCACTGGGCAGTTTAGATTGAGACCTTTTTTTAAATCTGCTTTTGCATAGAAGAAATTCTTTGATTTTAAATTCTTCCAGTTCGGCCAATAACTAGTATGATCCTTTCGAACACTAAATCTAGTTTGATATGCATAATCACAATAGAGCTCATATGCCTTATTTTCATTGTGAACAATAGTGCCAAGGAGTTTGTGTATAATTGGTTCATGAGACATAATAGCATTATCATTGCACCGATTCTTTGCCTCATTCACTTGCACACACACACACACACACGTATTATGAAAATCTATATAACATGTATAATTATGTACCCAATTCCTATTGAAAGACACTCCATACAACATATAATATTATTGAGATCCATAATTAAAAGCTTCTCATATTATATAAATTTTAAAAATAGGGTGTATACTTCAGAATGTACAATCTGTGTACTCCATAACATACACTCTGGAAAATAAAAAAAAAAAAAAAAAACTCAATTCTTGTTTAAAGATACTCCATACATCATATAATATTATTGAGATCTATAATTGGAAGACCCCCATATTATTTAAATTTAAAAAATAAGATGTACACTCTAAAGTGGACATGCTGTACACTTTGGAAAACTGAAAAAAAATACTCAATTCCTGTTAAAAGGCACTTCATACAACATATAATATCATTAAGATCCATAATTGAAAGGCTCCCATATTATTTAAATTTTAAAATATGGTGTACACAGTGTACATGCTGTACACTCTGAAAAATTAGAAAAAAATACTCAATTTCTGTTAAAAGACACTCCATATAACATATAATATTATTGAGATCTATAATTGGAAACCCCCCATATTATTTAAATTTAAAAAATAGGGTGTACACTCCAGAGTGTATAGATTGTACACTCTAGAGTGTATAATCTATACACTCCACTCTGGAAAACTGAAAAAAAAACTCAATTTCTGTTGAAAGGTACTCCATACAACATATAAAATCATTGAGATCCATAATTAGAAGCCCCCCATAATTTAAATTTTTTAAAAAAGGGTGTACACTCCAAAGTGTACAGATTATACACTTTGGAAAATTGAAAAAAAGAACTAAAATCTTGTTGAAAGGCACTCCATACAGCTTATAGTGCCATTTAGATCTATAATTAGAAGCCCTCCATCATTTAAATTTAAAAAAAAGTGTGCACTTGAAAGTGTACAGATTGTACACTCAGAAAAATGAGCTTAAATTACCCAAATCCTCTTGGAAACCACCCAAAACAGTTCACAATATCATATGGATCCATAATTTGAAGGTACATAGTGCTATAAAATTAAAAAAAAAAGGTGTACATTCTAGAGTATACAGATTGTACACTTAGAAAATGAGTCAAAGTTATCCAAATCTTCTTGGAAAACACCCAAAATAGTTCACAATATTATATGGATCCATAATTGGAAGGTACACAGTGCTTTAAAATTAAAAAAAAAGTATACACTCCAGAGTGTACAGATTGTACACTTGAAAAAATGTGTCAAAATTATCCAAATTCTCTTGAAAACCACCCAAAACAGTTCACAATATTATATGGATCCATAATTGGAAGATACACAGTGTTTTAAAATTTAAAAAATAGGTGTACACTCCAGAGTGTATAGATTGTACACATGAAAAAATAAGCCTGGAAATCACCCAAAATAATTTATAATATGATATGGATCCATAATTGGGAAGTACACAATGCTTTAAAATTTTAAAATAGGGTGTGCACTCCATAGTATACAGGTTGTACACTTGAAAAACCAAATAAAAAATAGCTCAAATCTCTTTGGAAAGCACTTAAAACAGTTTATAATACCATTTAAATCCATTATTGGGAAGTACACAATGTGGGCTTTGAAAATTCGCCGCCGACCTCTCGACAATTGAATGAAGAGAGTGTGATTTTAAGTATGTCGGTGTAATTTTTAGAAGACAGATAGAATAGTAGATAAGACACTACCCAGAGATTTCGTTCTCATTTTGTGAGGACTTTAGATTTAGTTCCAGGTTTTCTATAAGCGCAAACACTTATAGTTAATTACCCCTCTCAATGCAGAGAGAGAACTTTCGATTAAGGCTAGTCGTTAGATTATTAAATGCATAGCGTATATTAGCAGCAATGTAGAGTTTCAAATTTGAAATTATGAAATTCATCATTTTTAACTTAAAGCAGATGGTTGGGGGAATGATGATGTGCCCGATCTAGATCCCATGATTATCCCGTCGTCAGAATCCTACTTAATCGAAGAGAGAATGACCCAACTGACTGAATGATTCTTAGAACACACGAAGTTACGCCGTCAAGATATTCTTGTAGAAGGTGTTTGTTTCGAGACATGCTTAAGTCTATTAGTAAAAGAGCTTTGGCTATCAAAATACCCATGATTCATAACTCAAAGGGCGATTAAGGAACATACGCTACCGCGACCGTAATATAATGATTATTTGTAATAATCCGATCGTAAGACTAGAATCGCATCATATGCTCTACTACAAAACCATGGATAGAGAACACGACCACGCCCACGCAGAGATTATTTGAGTTTGAATATAGTAGTTTATTTGATTTGACATTAGCTCCTTTGTGAGTTAGAGTTTTCTTAATCTGTCATTCCCAATAAATGATGGTGGATGGGTGGATGAGTTGTTTGCTTTAAATATTTTAATGATAAATTTCATTTAGTTCAGATGTCTCTTAGTTGAAATTTAGTTTTAAGATGAATTAATTTAGAGCTCAAATATCTTTTAATGATAATATCCCCTCTGGTTGAGATTTTCAAACAAACGCAGCCATCATCGGGGTATATAAGTCTTTTTAATCATTTAGTTTATTATTTTAGATAATGTCGATTCTATTAATTTAATAATAGAGGATCAGATGTAAATTTATATTTCGAGTATTTTGAATTTGAGAATATTGAATATAATATCATGAATATTTTGATAATAGTTACCCCTTCAGTTGACATTTTCAATCAACTCAGCTATCATTGAGGGTAGACTTTGTCAACTCTACTTATTTACTAATATGATCGCGCCTACGACTTACGTGTAATTTAAACTCTTTAAAAATTGATATCATAGCACTCTCAATCTATTGCAAATATAGAGGATTCAGTCTTATGATCTAATGTAATTTAAGTTCATTTAGAAGTTGATTAGTTAATAGACCCTATCAACACTATTTCACGCATAAAGAATTAGGCCTACCGTGATCATATTCTATGAAGTTGAATATTTATTCTTCATGGACTTGAATTAGCATATGAATACATTCATTAACTTGCATGCATATAGTCATACATGATTGAATTGATTTCATCATTCTTCTCTTTTATTTTTAAACCCGTACAGCATCCTCAGACACCTGAATCTAAACATTCAACACTGTGTCGGGGCTCATGTGGGTGTTTGATAATTCAGATTATTTTATTTTTTTAGTTATGAGATTAATTTCATATTTATTTAATCTCAACTTAGTATGCTTTTTTCGCATATTAAAATTTGACTTTAAATCTCTACATGTCAAGATATGCGTATTTATAACTTAGATAATTTCATCTAATTAATGAAATCATTGATTTTGAAAATTATGATTAGAATAAAATCTTTTTTATTTTTGGATTGAAGTAAGCTCCTTCATTCGTGCATATAAATTGAATGTATTCTCTTTTTCTAAATTCATTATTTTCATTTGTCTTAATTATCCTGTAGAGATTCTGCAAGTTCAATTGCATTTTAGGTAAGATTTAATATTTTAATTTATCACTTATACTTCAAATTTCTTTTGAGTTTTGATTCAAGCTTGCTTATGTAAGTCATGGTGTTTTAAACGATTTTCATTTAAATTTGTTTAAGTCCCGAATTTCAGAAGAAAATCCCAAAGATTGGCAAGATTTTAGCCATCCCGGACTACTTGAACTATTTTACTTACTGCACGTTAATGTGAAGAATGGCTCATGACACCACAATTTTCAAGATCACTATGCCCCTAATGGGCATTAGGTCTGAAATCATAAAGAAGCGCAAGCATATTTGCAATTTCAAATCATTCAAATTTCATTTTAGATTATTTATTTTCGATGTGCTTGATTTCTTTTTTAAATGAATCTTGATTCTTCCCTACTTTTTTAAGTCCAAAATTTAATCAAAATTTCGAAAGATTGACAAGATGATCATCCCCACATACATGCTACTTGGAAATATTTTGGCTTACTGATATGCTAATGAGTAATGAGCCTCATGACATCACAATGTCTTCAAGATCCACTATGCCCTAATGCATTAATCTTGAAACCTGTATAAAGAAGCACAAGCACAAATATACAATTTCTTTTTACACATTCAAGCACCTCCTTACTTTCACCAACAACAATAATAATAATTTTGCATGAGTTCGGCTAGCATGGATTGAATATGAGATATTAGAGTGTTGATTATTTGGATTGAATAGGTGGAGGAAATGTTGAAAACCTAGAGAAAAACCTGCCTGATAACGGTGTTATTTCTTCGTTTCTGTTGTTTGCAAGAAAGAAAAGAGGGGTTGTTTGGCTGTAAGAATAGTGAAAACGTCGAAAACTTAGAGGAGAACCCGCCTAATGATGGTGTTGCTTCTCGGTTTTCGTCGTTTGCAAGGAAAGAAAGATGGGCTGTTTGGCTGCAGGAATAGTAGAAAAGCCGGAAACCTAGAGAAGAACCCGCCTAATGACAGTGTTGCTTCTCGGTTTCCGTCGTTTGCATGGGAAGAAAGAGGAACTGTTTGGCTGCAGGAGTAGTGCTGAGGGGAAGGGAAAGGAGGAAGATGCCGGAAACCGAGAGAAACACGCCCTGATGACAGAGTTCTTTTTCAGCTACGGCAAAGGGAATGATCGGAGGAGGGATCGTGAAGAGCAAGTATGAGTAAATTCTCTTGACAGAGGGTGGGAATTGAGAAAGAAGACAAAGAGTGAAGGGATCTATTGGAAGATATAAGGGAAAGGGTTAAGGCATTTGGTGGAAAATGGCTCAATTTCTCTGTGGATATCAAGAAGATGAGTGTGTCTGTTACAACAAATGGCTCTGAGGAGAAGTTTCTCCACATCAATACAGCTTAATTGTAGTGAGAGCTTCTCCTCCTTGCTCGTAACTGGGTCAAACACAAAAGTACTATGCAAACACTTTATCTGCAGATCTTGTGCAGGCTCAATTTTGATAAAAGGAGGGGAGTCAGAATCAGAAACTGTGGTGTTCTTCACACAATCCAGCCAATAGATGTTTTTTCAAACCAGGGATCTTTTGAGTAGTTTAATCTAATTCAGCATCCTGAGCAATTTGTGCAACGCTGGTGTTCACACCATGTCCAATAATACCATCAAAAATGAGCTCAAAACGTATGGCATCTTCCCACCTGCCTTGGTGTAATATTTTAACTTGCCTTAGCACAATGTCCATAACAAATTGCAAGTCTCAGCAGTGAGTTGTTCTTCAATAAGAGAATCAACTGAGACTGCATCATCAACAATCGTCAGCATTATCTGCAGCTTCTTTATCTTATATCCAACTGGAACTAACTTAGATGCACCCCAGAGAAGCCCTTCCATCAGCACACTGCGCACTGCCTTCTCTAGATTCACCATATCAGTTTCATCATCCCATGGCTTGACATCCAATAGGATTGAGGATTTTCCGCTCTCTTTCTTTTGGTTGAGGCCTTGGAAGCTTCTCGATCGGCTGCAACCTTCTTTTCCTCTTCTGTTTCATCGCCGAAAAGATTCGAGGAGTCGTCTTCATCCTCCGCAACAGCTGCAGCCGGAGCTTCCTTTTTTGTTTCAGCTGCAGATACAGCAGCAGGAGCCGGTGCTGCAGCTTGGCCTGCGATCTTCACACCAGCAGCCTTACCAGGGAATCTTGTAGCTAGAACTGATGATACAGTTTCATGCCATCTGTTGACATTGGGGAAGCCAACTCCAGGCTTCCCGGTTGCTGGAGCATAAACTCTGATGTCATCCTTACTAATATGATTTCCGGAGGTATAGGTCTTCTCGGAAAGGAATTCATCAAGAATCTTGAGACCGGCTTCAGTGTGAAGATGGGAATCTAAGGTGAGGTTTCCGGAAAAGAACGTGGGGAGAGTGATGAGGGCGGAGCTTAGGATAGTGGAGGAGAAATCAAGGAAGAGGGTGAGAGAGGGAGAAGGTGATCGGGATTTACCTGTGCAATGGGAGGGTCTTTCCGGATGCGGCTTGCAGGATTTTTTCTGTGAGGACCAGAAGGAGAGCAAGGGCTGAAAGCTTGGTGATTGTGAGGTTGCGGCAGAGGGGGTAGGAGCGAAAAGAGTGGGACTTTTTTTTCTTCTTTCTTTTATGGGGGTTTCGTCTGCTTCAAAAATCCTCCCCATACCAGGGAGAAAATCCTCCAATTAATGCTGATTATTACCTTAATTATTCATTAGAGCATTTTCATATAGAATTAGGAGAGATTTTCAAAATTTGAGCGCAAATTCGAATGTTATTAAGGAGTATTTATGGAAAGAGTATAATATGATTACTAGTTCATATTCATGCAAAAATTCTAATTTAATCATTTAATAATTAAAATTAAATCCAACTTTGTTTAATTAAATTGGATATTTGATTTCCATAAAATCACGTCAATTTGTGAATCTTGCCGAAATCAAACCCGTATAATATGTGTTTAGGTAAATTCGACGCTCGATTCAACTGTAATCCGTTCGCGATTTCGTTTGATTAAAGTCGGCCCCAAATTGAGTTAATTTTAGTTCAAAGTTGCACCGTCGCCCAACGACATTCACGACATCCGACCGACCGACCCTCATTTGATAAATTTTGACGTTTCGACGCCAACATTAACGATCAATTTTGCGAACGAGGTTGTCAGCATCGCCGCAGCCTCCCTCGGTATTCTATGAAGATCGACGGATTTCTTTCTTGATCGGTCGACCGTTGAATTATGTGATATATATATATTTTGATCAATTTTGAAGTTCTAAATGCGATGGGGAAGCCCGTTCGTCGATCGGAGATCATTTCAACTAGTTTCGGCGACGTTGAGTGTATTTCAGCTTCGATTTGTGTGTCGTCGCATCCGAAGTTCGTCAAATTCAGCTCGTGAGTTCAACTTGACTGATGGAGCATACGTGTAGGTCAACACACAATACTTCAAAATTAAAAAAAAAACAGTGTACATATTGTATACTTGGAAAAACAGATAAAAAATAGCTCAAATCTTCTTGAAAAGCAGTCAAAACAGCTTATAATACTATTTAGATCCATTATTGGGAAGTACACAATGCTTTATATATGAAAAAAAAGAGTACACTGCAGAGTGTACAGATTGTACTCCTGAAAAGCACTCAAAATAGTGTAGGAAATTTATATTTCAAAAAGGATTTCAAAGAAGATCACTAAGCAGTGTTTCAAAATAACTATATATATTTAATTGTGTCGGAAATTTATCGATGCATTCATATTTATGACACTATCCACTAAATTGGTCTCCATAATGTTGACCTCCATATATGCGTCATAAGTTGAGTCAAGCCCACAAGTCTAATTCAACGGACTTCGGAAGTGACAGTGCGCAAATCGGGCTCAAAATGCACTGGACGTCTTTGAAAATTGTCGAAACAACCTCCGATCGACGAACGGACTTCGCCGTCGCGTTCAGAACGTCGAAACTGACCAGAATATAAAAATTGCACAATTTAATGATCATCCGATCAGGCGATCGAGTTATCAATGTGTCGACGCGCTTATCGGAGTCGGGAAGCTGCGATGATGTCCGAACGATCTCCGCTCATGAAACTGATTGCGCCGTTAGCTTCGAAACATCGAAATCTATTAAGACTGTTCTCACTCAATTCGGACAAATCTATGCGAAAATCGAGTGATCGAAAGTGGTGACGTGTATTTTGACCTGAAATTAATTCAATTTGACGCCGATTAGAACCAAACGGCCTCTGGTTGTGAAACAGATTGTGCTGTTGCGTTCGGAATATCGTGATAACCTTAAATTGATATATATATAAATATATATTGATTATTTAATCGTGTCGGTGTAACGTTCACGATAAAGTCGATTAATTAATTTAAAAGCCAATTTCAAGACCTAAATCCCTAAATTACTCTAAATCCCTAATTCCCACTCTAATAAACCCGACTTCTTCCCCTTTCGCACGGATTGATCGACCCGAGCTGGAGCGAGCCGTGAGTCCCACGCACGAGCGTATCCCTCTCCCGTTTGTTCAGTCAAGGAACCGCACGCAACCACACCTTCGTTCGGCCTCCCCTTCACGTGCGACAACCGCTCCACGCTCCTCTAACCGTTTCCCCTCTTTCTCTTCTTCTTCTTCTCAACCGCAACGTAATGGGGTGAAGGGCAAGTTTTCCTCTTCCACTTCTTACTCTCCAATTTTCCTCCTCTATCCAAGCGAAAAGGTAATCTCTCTCGATTTTTCCTTCAACCACGACTTGCTTCTTCCTTCCTCCAAACAGCAAGGAAATTGTAAATTTCTTCTTCCTTCTCCTACTTCTTTCTTTTTCTTTCTTCCCTTTCTCCTTCTTCCTTCTCCATTTTTATTTCTTCTTTCATTTCCACAAAACTTAAATTTCATTTTCCCCTCATTTCTCCAATCCGAAAATGTCTTCTCTTTCCCTCACAAAACCAATCCGAAATTCCCTTTTTTCCCCTCATTTCCACCAAAACCGAAAATCCACTTTCAAATTCCTTCATTTCTTCAATCAAAAAATTCCCCTATTTTCCCCTATCTTCTCCCAGTTTCCGGCATCTCCCTTTCTCTCTCCCTTTCTGACCTTTCCCTTTGCCGCATTCGGAGAGGAACACCATCATTAGGCGGGTTCTTCTCTTGGTTTTCGGTATCTCCAACTCCGTCTCTTTGCCGATCATTGCAAGCGCGCAAAAAAGAAATAAATCAGAGCATGTGTGAATGTATATGTATATATGTATATGCTTGTATTTCTTTGCAAGTCTGAAGACCTCATCGTGCTTATTAGGGCACGACGAGATGAAAAATCACCATGGTCGAAGACACCGCATATTTCATTAGGCGAGGTTAACATATGTTAGATGTCGCTCCCCCTAGTTGAAATGTTGCCGAAATTTCGTCAAATTTCTTGACTTAGTAAAAAAATGAATATACATATTGCATTGCATTTATCTTCCTTCAGGTTTAAAGGCCTCACAGCCATTGGGTGTGACGAGATGAAATCTCATGGTGTCATAAGATACTACCGCTACGCCATTAAGGCACTGAGAAAGCCAAAACACTCGATGCACTTGAGGATGATCTAAATTTCATCAACTCTTTTTTTGGAATTTGAACTCGAAATTAATTGAATGTCAAACTAATTATGAAACCTTAAGTCCTAAAGAAGTGAATTGAAAATTAAATATAAATAAATTTGAAATGAATTTGAAAATGGCTTGAGCACAAATAAAATTGAAAATCATATTTTAAATAAAAAAATAGGGATCATACTCAAGTGAACCTATAAAACAAATAAATTTGAATGCCTTTGATATGCATGAACTGAAACTCACAAGTGACTTAAGATAAATTTGAAGTTCATTTATTAAATAAAAATAAAACTTGATATAGAGTTGAGGATAAATTCATATTGAATCTGAAGTTCTTTTTATGTGAACAAATCATATTTAATATCAAATGAAATAAGGATTTCAACTAAATATTAAATGACAAATGATTGACAGTAAGTTTAAATATCCAATTCCAAATTGAGAATAAAGTGCAAAAAATTGGATAGCTTTCTTATAAGCATAAATTCAATTAGATAACTCATGATTACTCATGAATGTGGCCTTTAAAATGATCATTGGGATCTTGTGCTTAAAATCAGGTTTGAAGCACAAGACAAGGCTTATTTTCAAGTTAAAGTAAAAATCAAATAAATTTCAAAAGAGATTTTCACTAAAGACGAGCAACCTGTTGGCAAGTATAACTAAAGCTCATAAAAGACTACAAGCCAAACAATATTTAAGAATTGGAAAGAATACATTACGGATTCGCAACACTGCATGTAACAAAAGCGTTGATTAAGGCATTCTTAAATACACGCATGGCTCATCTGAATGTTTAGATTCAAGTGTCTCAAAATCGGTTGCTTCTGGTTTAGTCTTAGATCGGGTTAACAAAACCTAAAATCTATTATAAGAATTTCAACTTAGTGAAATATTTGAGGCTAATTGCCATATGACAAGATATCCGATCTTCAGAGCTAAACAGAGTCGATAGGATCTAAAGTTCTCAAGTATATTCGAGTCAATCAATCAACTACCCCGATGATGGCTGTGTTGAATGAAGATTTCAACCGGAGGGATATTTACCATCAATTTGCAAGCTCAAATTGAATTAATCAAAATCAAATGTTAATCTAAATATAAGATCAAACAAATCACTAAACTGTAAATGCTTAAACAAAATTCAATATGTAAAAACCTAAATCCAACTTAATCCATCCACCTTAGTTGTTTTGATGCGACAAATTATGAAAACTCAGCTACAAAGGACAATGCCAAATCAAATGCTCATGTTTCACTCTCAATCAATCTCTTCCAAGGAGACGTGTCCCTCATCGGCTGCTAAGAGGTTCCAGATGATACGATTCTGATCAAAGTCCTCGACGGGGTTTTTGGCACCAAGCCATTATATTATTATCACGATCGTTTCAGATGCTTCCTCAATGGCTCCGCCTTTGAGTTATGAATCATAGATACTTGAGGACAAATCCTCTACAAAAGTAGACTTAAACCGCTTTCTTTAGATAAATACCACTGTCTACAAGGTTTTCGACGATGTAACCCACGTGTGTAAGGCGATCCTTCTTGCCGACTACCTTCTCGACTAAGTAGGAGGGATCACGATGGATGACGTAATCATGAGATCTAGCACGCCATCATTCCCCAACTATCGGTTTAAATGATGAATTTCATAATCTTAAATTCTAAAACTATCCGCTATATTATATGCTACTATTAAGCGACCTAACGATTACTTTTAATCGAAAGTTCTCTCACTTATTGAGGGTAATTATATGAGCTATACATAAGAAACTTGGAACCAGATCTAAAGTCCTCACTAAATGAGGGCGAAATCTTTGGGTAATGTCTTATCTTCTATTCCATCCGCCTTCTGAAAATTACACCGACGCTTTAAATCACTTTCTTCAATTCAATATTGTAAAGAGGTCGGTGACGAGTTTTCGGTGCCCATACATATGAAGTCTATCACTTTGTTGCTTGTTCTTCATCTTTACAGTTTTTTTCTCAATTGAAACGAGAGATTTTTGTTTATGTTCTCTCCAATTTGTTTGAAACAAAATTTAAATATGCTTATTCTTTGTTTGAGTGCCATAAATCCATTATATATCGCTTTTAAATTTCTCCTGTGCAGTAAGACCATGTCCAGCCGAGCCCAGAAACAACGTCCAGCAGTGCAATCCCATTGTTTTAACCGGCTGAGTCAGGTTCTGATCATGTTAACGGCAACAGGTCCCTCTATTACCGCGAAGTAAAAGTAAAAAATTAGTATTTTAAGCTTTCATGCATCCCAACTCTGTATGTAATATTTTCTCCTTCTTGACACCCCAATGCCCGCTCTAGCCTGCTCCTAGTCGAACTGCTGAGCACCATGCATTCCCGTCGACTCCAACCCCTCTCACCATCCTCTTTACTCGAACACACTACCCAGCGCCTCTCAGCCTGCATGTTAGAGTCGAACGCCTTACCTCCTCTCCCGTTCGTCCCAGCTAACATTCTCTGCCGGCCTCACATACCTGACCCTGCCTCCGTCTCGCACAGCAGGCCATTCATTCTCCTCTTGCCGAATTCTCTACAGAAGCTCATCGATCTCTCCTCTCCCATCTTTGCACAAATGAAACTCCCCATTCAGCAAGCCATCGCTTCCTCCTGCAGGTGACCCTCTTGGACTCTCTTGTTTCCCGTCAACACAGCACAGCCGACCCTAATATCAACTTCCCCATTCAAATCTTCAGCCTTCTCCCGTCACCTGCTTGTTCACCTCAAAGAAGATCACCCTCCAAGCCACCTCTTCCCCGGCTGGCTGTACTCCCTCTACCCGGCCCTGTTGTTCCACTGCAGCAGCCTATAAATCCCCTCATTCCTATACTACCTCTTCTCTCAAACTCCTGCATTATACCAGCAACTTTCCCTTTATTTGTTGCTGTTGTTTAGCTTTGATAAGCAAGGTAAAACAAAGAAGAGCAATTTTTGTTGTAGGTTTAATTATCATTTTTAAGTTTGTTGATCCTTTTTTATCTTGCTTAACCTGCTGTTGAATAATGGGAGGTAGAATGAGATGAAGATCTTATAGGATTCATCACCATCATCATGTTAATTATTTGTCATGGTACAAGGTGGATATTGTTTAAACCTTGCTACCAAATGTGCATTTTGCTGTTGGGTTAAAATGAAAGGGAAAATAAATGGTATTTAGGAGTTTGTAGGTTTTAAAGAAGAAGCCACATTGCTGTCCACAATTCGATTCATGTCGAAAACCATTAAGACCTGGATACTTAATGCCTCTTCTCATCTTTAAGTTTGTGTGAGGTGAGATGTGATGGGATTTCAGATTTATGAGATTCAACATTGTAATTTTCTAATGTTTTGTTTAGCTATCAACTTGTTATTTCATTTGCCCGATTTGGAAAAGATGGAAAGGAAAGCAAGAGTTTGTTTTCATTTTTATTCAATCAACTTGACTTTAAGATTCTCATTTTTGACATTTGGCATGAAATTATGAAATGGAGAGTTTAGATTTGTTTGGTATATTTCAAAAGTAAATTTTGGATGAAATGATGATGAAAGTTATGATATGATGGAAATATTTTATTTGTACTTCAGTTCAATGCATATGTGAACGTGAAATTGCAAAAATATATCAAAATTATTTAAGTATCTGGACACATTGTTCTAATGTGACAGGAAAAATTGTTTCAAAATAAGTACTCGTGTGCGTTGTTCTGATGCGGCAAGAAAATTTTATGCTTGCTTTTTCACACCAGTATAATTGAAAGTCTATGCGTGCCTTTCTTGGCACGGTGGGTATACATATTTTTTGCTGCGGTGTCTTACGATACCTACCATGTGCGTCTTTCTTGGCGCGGTGGGAATGCCTTGCTCTTTTGAGATAGCTCTTTACGCAAGGATGATGTCGGGAGGTTGCCAGGTTTCAGATTAAAAGGAAAACTTAAACAAATAAAGCTTTATAAATTGAATGCGTAAGATGTGAAATCCCAAAATGAAGTCAAAATTAAACTTATAAGAATTAATTGAACTTATAATGATTAATTGAAAGAACCAAAATTAGTTTGAATTGTAAACGAAATCTTCCTGAGCTCACAATGCTTTTCACAAGAAAAGTTGAAAGAGAATGGAAAGGAACAAATTTGATGAGAGAACACCTCATTAATAATCTTTTAGATCTGAATTAATAGAAGAAACTCCTGAATGCATTGACTTGCATTTAAATTTTAGTATGGGACATTTTTGAAGTTACCCTCTACAATGGCAAGAAATTAACAGTTCTAATTTTGAAAATAGTGTTCTTTTGCTCGGACTATTTTTCAAATTTGTCATACTCAAAACCTATAAAATTTTAAACAGGAAATCATATAAAATATAATGCTTAATTATGACGTTTTTTGGGCAGGTTTGAATTTAAGTCTAATCATGAAGAATGGTTAAATAATGTGAAACCCAGCTTAGGTCCTGGAATATCAGAAAGAGTAATGGAAGCCCTGGCATCAACAGATGATAATTTAGACGACTGCAGGAAATTTAAGGTTGAGTTCAGGGCTGCTTTAACTGATCTTTTGGGGGTAACTCTTCTATAATCTTAATGTATATTTTTCATCATAGACTTTTTTGATTTGCAGATAGGAACCTCGTCTCTATGATAATAATAAGAAGATCTGCATACATATCACAGAATTTTGAATTCCCACGCATTTACATATCTAACACCTAAAATTTAATATTTATATATCTAATATTTTATCTGTGCTTGAAAGGTATACTCACTTTTAGAAAGTTAAAAACAGTATTTTTGATGTGATGTTAAAAATTTGAGTGTTATGAACCTAACTATAAAAATTTAGGTGTTAAATATGTAAATATATAAGTGTTATGTGATATGTATGTAAATGCCCCATATATATTGTGGTGTAATTCTTCTGTTTTTCTTAAAGGACTATGGAGTCCTTGCAATACCTACCGTTCCAGGACCACCCCCAAAGCTGAACCTAGACGCTATAACATTACAAGACTTACGTGCCAAAGCTGTCAGTTTGATAACCATTGCTGGCATGTCAGGTTTTTGCCAGGTATCAAATTTGAATTTTTTTCTTATTTTATTTGAATGCAAGTCATATTCAACTCCCAGTAAATTTGTATACTTTTTTTTTCCGCATATTGTACAGATCTCTGTTCCACTTGGGATGCAAAATGGCCTTCCTGTTTCAGTTTCTCTGTTAGCAAGACATGGAGCAGATTATTTCCTTCTTAATCTTGTTCAGGCTTTCTATCAAACTCTCAAAGGACGAGCTGCTGCTGTTTGGGAATCTGGTTTGTGAGTATTTTCTGTATTTGCTGTACACATTCAGCTTAATTACGTGCAATGATTCCAGACATGCAAATAGCTGAGCAGGTCGATTCAAAACGGGCAATTATGGAACCAATCGTTATGAACATCAGAATCACGAATTACCCAGATAACTTCTGAATATACTGTTTCTGTTTGTACCTCACATCCACAATGGAAATAAAATCTGATGGCATGATGCTTTCATGTTCATCAATGTTCCCATAGTAATCATCTTCAGTCTGTTCATCTAGATATGGAAGATTGTCGCTAGCTTGAAATGATTCCCTTGATCATCTGATGTATTTTAAATATTTAAATGCTCAAATGAAGTCAGAATTAACAGATATTGGGCTTGTTAGATCCGGCTCGTCAAGACGCTTGATTTGATCACAAACACTTCATATTTAGGAACTATTTAGGGATTCAACTGATATCCTAAAATTTCCAATGATATCTTAAGTGCTTGATCTGGGTTAGTTTTGACTTAGGTTTAGATTGATTTCGATATCAAGATTCGTGCTTCGACTAGTAGAATTTTTAGTGCCATATCACTTGCTCTATTTTTGGATGACATTATCCCTATCATTCAAAAATATATGCCAAATAATCGGAAATAACAAATACTTCATTAACCTTTGCGAAAAACTCAGAAATTCTGGCAGGTAATTTCGGAGTATCATTAGAGAGAAATAACTTTTTTTGTGATCTCATATGTATGAGTATATTTTTCGTTAGATCGTAGGTGAAAAATTTTATCCAAAATTGTTCGTGAGCAACAAAGTCAGGAAATGATATACCCAAGTATTGGAGTGAGAGAGTTGCTTCACACAGTTCTTAGACCTTTGTCTTTCTCTTCTCTTTTTTGTTTTATATTCATTACGTATTTTCAGTGGTGAGGAGATGATGTTAATATTATGTAGTATCACTTGAGGATGCATTTCTTTCAATTCTATCTATGTATTGTTATTTATTATTATTATTATTTTTTGTATAAATTTTGGGTGATTTGCTCTCGTTTTGTTTTGACTTATTCGAGGTGATTAGCTGAAATATTATTCGACGACACTAACCTGCACAGAAGAGGTCGTGAAAATTCCACCAAGGATTTTTTTACCTATTCTAGGTATTAGTCAAAATATTATTTGATATCTTACCTGTATGGAAGAGGCAATGGAATGTTCACTAAGGACTTTTTGATTTATCCTAGGTATTAGTCAAAATGTTACTTGACTTACATGTATGGAAGAGGTCCGATCAAATCTCCTTGGGATCTGAACGTCAGTTGTGCATTCCTTAAATGGGAGGATTAGATGAAGAAGATCGTTTATATGTAACAAGCTTGAAAGAAAAAGCCATAAACTCCTTACTTTGATAAGGTCGGTGATACAATATTATCATAAGATAACTTAACAAAGATATGAGTTGAAGCTAGACAAATTAAAAATTGTAATATTTATGCAGTAGGAATTACTGATAATATTTTTGAAGATTCTACATGTTTCAAGTTCGAGACAAGGTTTTCCTTCTGGATCCTTGAGCTTAAATGTTCTTGGCTTGACCATAGCTATAATTATATAAGGGTTATCCCAAAGAGGTGAGAGCTTATTGTGTTGAGGGCCTTTGCCAGCTGCTTCAAGACTTCACAGGACCAAGTCACTGATAGAGATGGGACGGGGTTTCACTCTTCTGTTGAAGTGACGAGTTACCCTTTGGTGGTAGGAAGTAGTCCGAAGTAGGGCCATCATGAGTTTCGGGGAGTAGGTCCAAGTTCTGTAGGAGTTTTTCTTCATTACTATTATGATTGAATGATTGAATTCTTGGATTTGAAATCCCGATATTTACTAGTATAATAGCTTCTGTGCCAAAACACATATTATATGATATCTCACCAATTGGAGTTCGTGATGTAGTGCGGTAAGCCCAAAGAATATTAGAGAGCTCTTCAACCCATTGCCCCCCAACCTTCTCGAGGCGCATTTTTAACCCTTTGAGTATAGTTCGGTTGGTAGCTTTAGCCTATCCATTAGTTTGAGGATGGGTTACAACCGTATGCAACAGCTGAATGTGAAGATCTTTACAAAAAGACATAAAAATTTTTTCCAGTGAATTAGGTTCTATTGTCGGTGATGATCTTTGCAGAAAGGCTGAATCGACATATTATATTTTTTCAAATAAATTGTTTAACGTTTGCTTCTATGATTTTAGCGAGTGGTTCAGCCTCCACCCATTTAGTGAATTAGTCGACAGCCAAAATGATAAACTTTCGTTGCCCTGATACTACTAGAAAAGGTCCCATGATATCAATTTCCCATTGAGCAAAAGACCATAGGCTTTGAAGGGATGAGAGCTCTGTATGTGATGTATGAGAGAGGTTAGTGTGCAACTGACAACTCGTACATTTTTTTTTTTAAATTCAATGTGTCTTGCCTTAACGTAGGCCAATAGAACTATTGCCTAATAATTTTAAGGACTAACGCCCTTCCTCCTAGGTGTTCTCCACATATCCAGAGTGAACTTCTCTTAATGCATAATCGGCCTCTAATGATGAAAGACATTTAAGATATGACCCAGAGAAAGCTTGTTTGTATAATTCACCTCCGATAATAATAAAGTTTGCAACTTGTCTTCGGAGACGAGTTGCAGTAGTTGGGTCTTCAGGAAGGGTCCCTTCTTGTAGAAAGGATAGGATGAGGTCCATCTACGAAGGTTCCTTCGTCCCACTAATTGCTTGCATTACCCATGACCCTTGGATACTAGGAAATATATTTCCTTAACACACATTCTCTTTAATAGATCTCCGATGCTTGAGGAGGTGCTTAGCAGTGCCGGCAGTGTTCTTCTCTCAAAGTATGTGAATGATTTGATGTATCTTGATGGTATAAGTGACCTCACCAAGTCGGTAGCGGGATTATAAGCATTAAAGTTTCCCTCAACCCGGGAGGCGACAAGTCGAGAGTGGATCATTAAGTTTACAATCATGATGACAAGTCTGAACCTTGCGATGAGAGCCTCATATTCAATCATATTATTAGTTGCAGGAAATTTTAGGCGAAGTCTATACTCTAAGGTATCTTGTTGGGGAGAAAAAAATAAGATTCTTGCTCCGGCACCAGCATTTCCTAAAGCTCCATCAACATAGAGGGTTCATTGAGGAGATGAAAGAGGTGTGATCAAATAGTTCATTTGGAGTAGGGACAGTGCACTCCATTATAAAATCTGCGAGTATTTGAGACTTTATGTCTGGCCTTGGTAGAAAATGAATATCAAACTCTCCAAATTCTACAGACCATTTGATTAACCTTCTAGATGCCTCTGGTTTTTGTAGAGTGACCCTTAATGATAAATGAGTAAACACCGATAGTGTGAGCTTGGAAGTATGGACGCAATTTTCGTGCTGAGAAAACTAAAACCAAAGCCATTTTATCTGCTAGTGGATAACGACTTTTTATATCAGAAAGAATTTTGCTAACATAGTAAATTGATCGTTGTATCGCATTTTGCTCTTGCATTAAAACTGTGTTTATTGCGTGGGAAGAGACTGTGAGATATAAGTATAACATCTCTCATTGGATAGATTTGGATAGTAAGGGTGGAGATGCTAAATATTTCCTTAGCCAGCGAAAAGACATTCATCATTCCACTGAAAATTATTATTTTTAGCTCCCTTTAATATTTTAAAGAATGACAAATATTTATCTCCAGAACGGGCTAAGAAGCGGGATAAGACAACAATTTGTCCATTTAAGCGTTGATTTATTGATATTCTTTGGAGGAGCCATATCTCTGAGCGCTCTGATTTTTTCGGGATTAGCTTCAATCCCATAGTGGGTGACCATGAACCCAAGAAATTTTCCCGACGTAACCCCAAAAGCACACTTGGTTGGGTTGAGTCGCATGTTATAACGTCGAAGAAGGTTAAAGTATATTTCTAAGTCAGAGATATGTTGTGATTCTTCTAAGCTTTTTATTAATATCTCATCCACATATACCTCCATTGTGTGGCCTAAGAGGTCTTTAAAAACCTTATTCATAAGGTGTTGATAGGTAGTACCAGCATTTTTTAACCCGAACGACATAACTTGGTAACAATATAAACCTTTATATGTTTGAAAAGATGTGATTATCGGGTCTATTTTTATTTAGTTGTAACCTGAGTAAGCATCTAAAAAACTGAACATTTGATGCCCAGACATAGCATCAACCAATTAATCAATTCGGGGGAGGGGAAAATTATCTTTCGGGCAAGCTTGTTGAGATCAGTGTAATCAATACACATTCTTCAAGTTCTATTTATTTTTTTAACTATGACAACATTTGCTAGTAATACATGGTAATATACTTCTCGTATGAATCCCTCTTCTAAGAGCTTGTTAATGTTTTGTTCAATAGCTTGGAGGCGATTAGGTGCAAAACTTCGCTTCTTTTGGATGATCAGTTTGAATGTTGAATCAATCTTAATGGAGTGCTTGATCATATTAGGATCGACTCCAGGCATATTTGTCGGACTCCAAGCAAAGATGTCTTGATTTTTGCGCAAGAAGTCTATGTATTTTACCCTATGTTTGTCTGAGAGCAGAGATCCGACTTGCACTGTTCGTAAAAGTTGGTCATCTGATAATGAAATAGGGAGCAAGTTTTCTACAGGCAAAGCCCTCGGAGGTACTTATTCATCTCGAAAATTAAAATTCTCGATGTTGAAGGCTACTGAAGGGTATGGTTGAGCTTATCTGAGGTAATATGATTGTGTTATTTATTGATTTTCACAGACCACTCTAACCCTAACGGGGGTTGAAAATTTCATCTTAAGATGAGATACCGAAGTAACAGCTAGCGGTGTGCATTATTTGGTTTTAACCAAAAAACTAAACCGAATCAAAGTTTTTGAGTAATTTGGTTCGGTTTTGAACTTAATAATTTGGATTTTGGTTTTAATTAATGAAAACTTTAATTTTTGGTTTTTGGATCGGTTTGTTAAATAAAATTTTGGATGGAATCAAATAAATCAAAGTAATTATATGTTATACGGTATTATTAATTTATATATATTATAGGTTTATAGTAAGAATTATAAATATAAACTACTATTGCTTGTTTATTATACAATAAAATATTATGCAAATAATTTTTAAATGTTGGGAACTTCGGTTTATCCAAAACCGAACCAAAATAATCGAACCAAATTGTTATTCGGTTTGTTTGGTTTTATATTTTATTTGGTTGGTTTGGTTCAATATTTTTAGGAATCCAAAATCAATTAGTTTTAAAAATTTATCATCCAATCCATCCAAATCAGCCAAACGCACACCTCTAATAACAACACCAAAAATTGACAGGAGCCTCAAGAAGATAGATGTTAAATCGACTCACCACCATGAATTGAATTGACAGTCACTTGTCGGAAATTCTTGGAGGATAACGGAAGGATTGCTCTTCACCGCGAGCGATTATCAAACCCATATAATGGTCCTGCATTGAGTTGAAGTTTTTTCCTAATCAGACCCATGCTAAAAAATGTGGAGTAAAATAAGACATCGACAAAACTCCCGTTGTCAATCAAAATTCTCTTAACATTATAACATGGTCACCAATCTCCGCACTTATGACAAGTGGGTCTTGATGCAGAACTTGAACTCCTTCTAAGTCTGAGTCATTAAAACTAATGGAATAATCAATACGAGATTTCTTTAACTCTGGCTCTTCGGAGGTGGCAATGAGGACTTGATTAGATAGTAGTGATCCTCCTGTGATTGTTTCAATTTTCTCCAACTATCTGACGACTATTTTATTGTTTCTGTGATGATTGTCCTGGTTGCCCACAGTTAGAGTTATGTTTGCTCGAGTTGATTGATTCGGCACAAATCGACGTAGATATCTTTGTTGAATGAGTCTCTCGATCTCTTCTTTGAGTTGTTTACACGCCTCAGTAGTATATCCATGTCTTCGATAGAAGTGACAATATTGCTCCTGATTTCCTGAATTTGATTTAAGTGGATGTGACCACTTAATGGTCTCTTCATCTCGATTGACCATCAAGACGTTAACACGAGATATGTTCAGTGGTGTGTGTATTCCTTTTCTGGTCATGGTTCACGTCGTTGGTGTGAGGGCCATGAAGGGAGATCACGACTGTCTTGTTGCTTCTTTTGATGAGATTGTCGATCTGTGTTTCCTGGGGCACCCTTACGTTTTCCCGTGGATTGTTCAAATTGTTTACGATGGGCATTAATAGTTTTATCAGTAGAAATTTGCGTTTCCACGCGATGAACTAAGTTGGTATATGAGCGGACTGTATCTCGCATTAGTGATAAATAGAAAGGCCGAGGACGGAGTCATCCAAGGAAAACTTCTCTTAATAATTCAGAGTTTACTCTAGGTATTTGCCGAGCCTCTAAGGAGAACCTCTGGAAGTACTCCTTAGGTGATTCACCCTCATTTTGACTAATGCCTGAGAGATGAGAGGAATTTTTAATGATCTTCTGGTTTGCAATGAGCTGTTCTATAAAAATCTTGGCGAGTTCGTCAAAGGTATGGATGGATCCCCTTGGAAGGGAGTAAAACCAAGTGTGAGCTTGACCCTTGAGGGTGACTAGAAAGACCTAACAAAGCATTGTGTCAGGAGCTCGTTGGATATGCATGATGATCCTGTAATGGTCGATGTATTTATATGGGTCAGTTGCCCCATCATAAGAGTCTATGCTCGGAAGCTTGAAACCTACGGGAATAGGATGTTGAAGAATGACCTCAGCTAAAAGTGAAGACTCCTGATAGCCGCTATGAGAGTGAAGATAATTTTCATCTTTAAAGTGGAATTCTTCTCGCAATAAGTGTTGTAATTCCGCGACGTAATATGATGGTGTAATCAAGGATGAGAACGCGCTGCTACAATAATTGGTTAGCAATTGGTTGAGCTGTAAGTGATGGATGAGTAGAACTAGCAGTATCAAGGAGGTTAGCATCACTGTCTGGAAGTGGAAGAACTTCAACTTGATGGCGAGAAGGCCTCGTATTAGCATTTTAACCTCTCCTGGCTAATGATCGATCTTGGGGGAGATGCGTTTGCCGTAGTAGTGACTGCTGTGTTTCTCGTAAAAGTTGAATTATCTCATTTTGAGAGTCTTTCATTCGGCAAACACGAACTTCTAGAGAGGTTCCTGTTGCATCTTCACCGATAGGGTCATGTTTATCAGGGGAAAGTGAGGCGAGTTTGGCCCCTTGTTGGATTGGTGGAGTGAGTTGAGGGAGTAAGGCTGTTGAGCGCATGTTGCCATATAGTGTTCAGAGATTACAATTGTGGGGTTTGCTTCCCATAGACAATACCAAACTGTTGCATGTTAGAAAACCAGTTGCGGTATAATAAGAGTTTACGCCTTAGCCTTATTGAGAAATCCAACACACATACAGATATTTGAAGAGAGAACGAGAAACTCTAGGATTTCATTGTGGAAAAACCCTAGAAAGAGGGGGAATAAACCACGGGGCCTAGCCCAGTAAAAATCTTCAAATATATATCTGTTTCAGAGTATAAAGTTTAAGTTTTCCTGATAACGGGATTACAAAATTGTATATGAGAAGGCCTGACAATGGGAATCCAGATGAACAACTACGCAGAAGAATGGCTAACAATTGTGTGACAATGCCGGCGATAGAAATGCGGTGGTGATGACCAGAAGCGATGGCCTGCACAGCAGGGATCGATAGTGATAGTCGATGATGACGATGATTGATGGTGGTACGATGGTCAGCATGGTCAGCCGCGGGACCGGCAGCTTATGTGTCACGGTGATGACCGACGATCGTGGTTGATGACGACGACGATCGATGGTGGTGGCAAGCATGGTTCCAGGCACGATCATCGAAGTCCGGCAATGAATCGTCGATGGTGGTTGACGGCAGATCGGCGGGTGCAGGGACCGGCGGGTGGTAGGTGGCCGGTGGCGGTGATGGACGACCGAGTGTGGCGACGCCGACGGCACGATTTTCTGGAAGATTTTCAAGCCTTAGCTCTCTCTTATCTTTAGGCTCCTCATGCTTAATTGCTATTATGAGATGAATGATTTAAATATGTGCAAAATCCAAACCTCTCCATCGGACGGCTCGAAATGATTCCCTTGATCATCTGATGTATTTTAAATATTTAAGTGCTCAAATGAAGTCAGAATCAAAAAATCTTGGGCTTGTTAGATCCGGTTCGTCAAGACGCTCTATTTGATCATAAACACTCCATATTTAGGAACTATTTAGGGATTCAATTGATATCCCAAAGTTTTCAATGATATCTTAAGTGTAGATTTGGGCTAGTTTTGATTTAGATCGCTGATCAAGATTTGCTTTTAATTGGAATTTTCAAATATATCAAAAAATGAAGAAATATTTCATTTGTCTGATTTTTAAGTTATTAAGAGGTTTTTGAATGTAGGGTAAAATAAATGCAGAAGTTTTGAAATTTTAGTTGTTTGGTTGGATTCAAAGTAATTTGTTTATGCATTTAAAATTCTCCATTAATTCATCTTGAGTGTAGTTAAATTCGTTAAAATTGCAAATTCCTCACGATTCTTCTCTTTTTGACAACAATGAGCTTTGCGTCATGGCAACGCCTTCTCTTCATTAACATGATGGGCATTTGACATTGTAACAAACTAATGATGATCATCATACAATCTTGACCATAAAAAACTCAAATAGTATAAGAATATTTTAGTATTGAATGAAACATAATAAATTTGGAAATTCAAATGTTCATAAGATAAATGTTAAAAATAATTTGAACACTTAATTAATATTAAGGTAGAGAGATGAGATTTTGCTAATCTTATAAATGGCATAGACCAAAATTCATCATGAATTTGAGGCTAATTAGCATCATATTTTAGGTAAAATTTAACTAAGATTTAGCTTACATCTTATCAAACAAAAATTTGGGGACTTTTAACCCTATTATTTTCATAAATTCTATCTTAATCATATTAATAGTTAAATCTAGGATTTGTTAAATCACACCATTCATAAGATCTAATAGATTTCACCCCATCATAAATCATAAAATCTAAAATAAATATTAAGCAATTTATCAAGATTATCAAGATTTAATATTTGTCATGCCAACAATTTTTCAAGTTTAAGTTCTGTCAAGATTGACTTAATCTGAATGTACAAGCTTCACAAAATCCTGCTTGAGTTAAGTCCTTGTATAAAAACAGTCCCATATGCTTTTAGAAACTGTAGAAAATTGAGGAGATATGTACTTCAAAGCATTGAAATATCTATCTATAAATATCTGAAATTAACAAGTAAATCTTCATCGTTAGGCAGGAGATGCAATAGTGAAGCCATCTATGTCGGTAAAATTCTACCATAAAGGATCCAATCACTCAAAACTCCAATTTTTTTGCGCCATGGAACCCTAAACAGTAAAAAGAAGGGTCTCATACTTCCCACCAAGACAATGCAGGCAAATTCGCGCTGGTATGGCTTCCAAAATTGATTTCTATTCTCGAACCCTATCAAAGCCCCTTTTCCCCTTCACCTACGTTCACCATCTGCAAATTGTAAGCAGCTCAAAATATGCAGAGAAGAGAGAGAAATCGACTCACCTCCTCGACATCAATCCTTGATTTTGACGACGGAGAGCTTCTCCTGAATCCCTAAATCCAATGGCTGGAATTAAAATTTCTAGAACGTTGTGCGCAACTTGAAAGCTAAACCCTAGATGTAAATCAAGGAGAGGAATTTGGCTCGAGAATCTTGGGATGAACCACCCTACGCTAGCTGTTTAGGGTTAGTGATATTATATATTTCATTACTTAGATTTGAAAATCTCATTCGCATCCTAAATCTGAAACCCATAATTACATTAGACATCACATTTCCTAGTCCGATTGTTGATCAAAACGTATTCCAACTTTTATCGAATCTTGTTCGCACTCTCAATCTTACGTCCAAAATGATGTTAGACATTACACTATCAATGTTTAAACATTGGTTGAACCTCACTTGAATCTTGATCAGATTTTGTTTGATGCTGGCTTAAATCTTCTTTGAATTTTAAAACAAAGTTCAAATAATATTCGGAGAAGATTAAAAAAAGATTGGAATCTTTTTCGAGCAAGATTTGATAAAGAATAATTAAGATTCTGTCAAAGTTTGATCTAGTTCCAAATTAGGTGCAAAAAAGTTCGAATATGATTTGAATTGTATTATTTTGAATTTATTATTTATTTTAGAGTTAATTTATTTAAGTTATTGTATTGTGTATGCGGATACTTGTTCTAATCATACTTATAAAATGTGATGGAGAAATTATCAAATAATTTGAGGCTAATGGTCTTGAAAACAAACTACATGTTTTATCAATAGCAACATGAAATCAATATGCGAACAAACCTATTCAACAACTATTTTGAACTAATTAAGGTCTTGTTTGGGGTGGTATTTACTTGCGGTGTGGTTTGAATCGCATTGCTCCACTCCATGCGTTTGACAAATGATGGTGAGGCTATGTTTTGAAAAATCTGCAATGAGAAAGTTGTGTTTTTCAACCTAATTTGAATAAGTGCAGTGACAGCCAGAAAACTGTAATTTGACTTTTTGAAAATAAAAAAAAATTATAGTACTCATTAGAACTTCTTAGATAATAGTTTTTTCTGCAATAATTTCACTGTTGATTTTTCATACAGTTGTGACCATCCCAAAGAGACCCTAAGAAAGATCAAGAATTCACTCTGCACAAGATAGTTCAACAATGAAACATATATCAGAAAAACCTTCAATACAGC